>OU015499.1:146745617-147158117 GCA_907164885.2 Dolomedes plantarius
TTTTGAAAATTTATGAGTTTTGGTATAATTATTGGAAAATTTTAGAACATAATAGGGTTAAATTGTTCATTTTGGTTTTGTTGCTGTTGGCAGTCTCGTCATTTTGTAAATATTTTTAAGGTTTATTGATTAAAAGTGCTTATTTTTCAGTATATTGCATATCGGTGCTCAAGTGTATATAATTGATAAATTTTGGATATAATTTTATAAGTGTTTTTTAGTGTATTGATATAAATTTATTTGATATATGATATTTGCGAGGTAGGGAATTGAGTCGTATTGATCAAGATGTAAGGTCTGAAGTTTTCATTTTTGAAATTGGTAGAATTGTGAGTTTTGATCAAAATGTGAGAGTATTAACATGTTTTATCAAATTGTGTCTAGAAGCAGAACTAAGCATGAGTTCAACCATGTTTACTTCAAACTTGAGTAGGTTTTAAAATTGGTTTTTGAATGAAATGAAAAGTTTATGGTATTAAAATGTATAGGAAAGTGTTGTATTGAAAGTTAATTTCATACCTCAATGATTTAATTGCCTTTTTCATATTCATAAATATTGTGTATTTTGAGTATAATCATTTAAAGTTGATCTTTTAAAATTGTTATTGTGCTTTTGGTTAATAATTTGATATTCATTTCTTGTGTGTTTTTGGTCGCCACTTCATTTACTAGTTTTGGAGGTCTCCCTGTAATTTTCAGATAAGCATGAGTGTAAAGACATGCTTCATTATTTTGTAAAACACAGAGGTATAATATTTTGTACATCATAAACGAACGAAATTGTGAAACGAACGAAATTGTGAAAACGAAAATTTTTTGAAATATTAGAGAATTTGAAATATGTATTAGGGTTATGTTTTTGACTAGTGATTTGTTGTGTCAAATTTGAAGTTTCGGAGGAATCAGGTATCCCCGATGATACGCTGAAAGCTCTTAATAAATTTCCCACTGCTGTTGTGGAGTATGACCACCATAACAGACATCTGAGGAAGGGTTTTAAATTCTAATAATAGTGTTATAAATAAAATTATTTTGTATGAAGTTTTGTGACACCCCAATTTTTTACAAGAACTGTAAATATTTCAAGAACTCTGAACTTTGCCAATTTTAAAGTCAGGACTCATTTTCTAGGTGATGGACTCAAGGTGCTTCGGCACATGGTTTGTTTTTCTTGAGCTAAAAAGGATAGTGTGGGTGTTCACAGAAATTTTAATTACCATTTTCTTACAAGTTCAAGTTATATTTTGTGTTTATTAAATTTAATTTTAGTGTTCTATTAATAATGTTGATATAATATTCTTTTACAATTAATTTTGATATTTTAATAATTACTGCTGTGTTATTGTTGTCATAATATTTTAAGTGATTCAATGTAACTTCTGTCTCGAATGGAGACATTTATGTAACTTGTATTTTTCTCAGCTCCATGGGGTTAGGTGCACGACTTTAGTATAGTAAATAAGAATATTAATTTTAGATTTTTTTAAAATTAGATGTCAAATATTTAGGAAAATTTAGTTAATTTTGATGTGGTTGAATCAAGTCGTAAAAGAGAATAAATTAGTTGGGTTTCTCTGAGTTTGTTGTGTGGGGAAGGATCCGCCCTGCACGGCAATTTTCAGTTGATGATTAATTAAGTTAATTTTAGTTGTTTTTCTCTTCTGGAGACGTGTTGCAGGGAACTGGCCATTCTTTGTGTGCACGCCTTCAGGAGAACGATCGCCCTATTCTAATCGTAAATGTAATTTAATTTTAGTTTGTTTAAATGGGTTAACAAGATGATGATGAGTTTCAGTAGCTAGGGTTATTAGTTAATTTTTGTTGGGTGGGAGACGTCCCAAATCAGCATATTTTCCAGTGGGTTAGAAAAAATCTTTGAAATTGAATTTTGTGTTTTCTCTTCTGAGGACGTGCTGCAGAGAATTAGCTACTCCTTGTGTGCACGCCTTCAGGGGGACGGGGGGGAAAGTTGTGAGGCTTAAATATGGGGGGCGATCACGCGACCTTAAAATGGGATTTTAGTTATTAAAATATAGGATTTAACAATTAAAAAGTCTGGGAGTTCAAATAAGCGGCGTATGTATTGCAGTGAAAATGGAATTAATGGGTCGGCTTGATTCAATCTCCGAAGAACCACAGATTCTAAAGGGAAATTCCCCTTTTCATTATATAATCTTGGCGCATCTGTGGTTTGAGTGTCGAAGAGAAAGGAAATGCTGAGTTTAGCAATAAGATCCGATATATGACATCACGCATAACTAATGAGCGTCACTAAGCGTTCGTTAAAAGCTATGAACAAAGGATTTATCGCAGAGCCATGGATAACTAGGGAATGGAAAGGATGTGTGCTGAAGGCGCCCAGATTTTAATGGGATTGGGAAGCCATATCTTTTAGTTATGGAGCTGAGAGTCGTTAAGATATTTAATAAATATGTTAGTAAATGATAATGGAGTTGTCGTCACTGTATTTGAGTTTGGATTCTACATTGTCTCGCCATCGGACCACGGACTGCAAAATGATTAATAGGATATTTGGGATGATGTGTTAAATAGATCGGGCGTGAAGCACCAACGTCCGACATGTATATATATATATATGTGTATATATATGTATATATATATATGTGTATATATATATACATATATGTGTATATATATATATATATATGTATATATATATATATGTATATATATATGTATATATATATGTATATATATATATGTATATATATATGTATATATATATGTATATATATATATATATATATATATATATATATGTATATATATATATATATGTATATATATATGTATATATATATATATATATATATGTATATATATACATATATATATATATATATATATATATATATATATATATATATATATATATATATATATATATATATATATATGTATATATATACATAGCAGCCTTAAGGAGTGAGCTCCACATGGTGAATAAAATGCCACATCATTTTTCTCTAACACTTTTACTCCTTTGATTTTTCCACACACGTTAGATGCATCATACGCTTGAGCCCTGCAGTCCTCAAGAGGGATGTTATTGTCAGCTAAGACAGTTAAAATTTCATTAGTAATATCTTCTCCACTTTTTCCATTACAGTTGACAAATTTCACAAACCTTTCTTTTATTTCATATTGCTTAGAGTGTTTATTTTGAATGACATATCTCAAAATAAATACATTTTGTTCTTGATGTGATACATCAACAATCAGCCCATAATAAATAGTTTCTTGCCTTTCTTCAAGTATAAATTTTAAAACTTTTTCACCGCAAAGTGAAATGAACTCATTTTGACTCTTCCAAGATAAGTAATGGCCTTGTCCTTTCATGTTTTTTCCTTGCGATTGCAGAGATTTGATCTTAGCCAAGCGGTGCAAGCGGGCCGCGGTGTGAGGGAGAGGGGTAGGGCTACACTAAAATAGCAACGTCATTGACCTTGAGCCGAGTCGCAGAGGGCGGGCAGTGTTCTGCTTCTGCACACGCACTGTCAACAAGGTGTCACGTGTTGTCGTGTTCACGTCAGCTGGTGGTGGTTTTGTTAATCACAACTGTTGTAGATTCAGACACGCTTTGTACGCAACGCACTGCATATCCAATGAACCAATTTATATTACTCTGATGTAATATTTCATTGATACACATAAATCTAGTCCTAGTGATTTAATTATTGTTTTCTTTCTATGATTTATTAAAAATGTTCTACTTTTTAATTTTTTCGCCGTCCTTACGGGCCCCGTTGCCGTAGCAACGGTAGCACCGGGCATGTGGGGGCCCTGGGCCCAACCATTGGATTTACAGGATTTGGCCGTTGGCATTCTGTTGGCCCAACGGTTGGATTTGTAGGGAAACGGTTGGCGTTCTGTTGGCCCAACGGTTGGATTTAAATGATTTGGCCGTTGGCACGAGGTTGGTCAACAGTAGGCATTCAGTTGGCCCAACAATCAACTTTGTAGGTAAGCCTACATTAAATTTATTTGGGGCTATTATGCATTTTTCAACCCAGCCAGCAACTCTTTGTTCATCAGGCCAATGGTCAAACTATCCAAGGGTCAATAGTTTTGGCATTTTGCTATTTTTCAGCAGATCGTTTACAAAGAGGATTTCCCCTTTTCAAACAGTTTATTAAACTGTTTAAAAGCCTACAATAATTTATATAAAAATAGTATATTCAAAAAAGCATTTTTGAATATCCTATTTTATATATTCAAAAAAGAATTTCGGATATACTATTTTTATATAAATTATTTGTGGCTAAATACTAGAACTTAATAAACTGTTTAAAAAAGGAAAATTCTCTTTGTAAACGGTCTGCTGAAAATTAGCAAAATGTCAAACTATTGACCCTAGGAGAGTTTGACAATTGGCCCAATGAACAAAGAGATGTTGGCTGGGTTGAAAAATGCATAACTCTTTTCCCCAAAAAGTAGTTTGAAAACTACAAAATTCACTCTTTTATGAAATCAAAAAGTTTCCATAGTTAAATATTAAAATGTACAAAAAGCAACAATACATTTTAATTTTAATGTTATTTTTAACAGTTTACATTTTGCTTGACATTGTTTATATAAAGTGTTTTGTTTTAAACACTTTATATCTTTTTAAAGAGAATAAATCTTATAGATTATATCCTTAGTGATATTATAAATCTCATGTCACTATATATATATATATATACATACAATTTATAATATCAATGCTACCTGTTGTTTTTAATCAGTCACTTTACTACATATATCAATGTCGTAAAGGGCCTGTCCTGACTTTATTTGGTTTGGACGTGAATTCGTATTTTATTTGTGGTAGTACATTTTATGTTATCAAAAGGGGTAGTTGGGTGCGTTGTGTTTAGGTATTTGGTTGAATAACACTCCAGACTCTGGACATGATTGGCCTACGAACAGATTATGAAATCTTAACCTACAAACTTTCCTCAAAATATACGGAAATCAACTCAATGGCGAAAGCAAGTTTTCCTTAACACAAAAATTATAGTTTATTTACAATTGCATATTATTTACAGTTTATAAAAAAAAAAGAATTATTTATGTTCATATCATCATTCGTTACATTTAATCATTTACCTACTACTTTACGAGGTGCAGGGAGCATACGGAAAAACTACTCATACACAAGTATTTATCTATGACCCTAACTTTCCTTTTTCGCACTCAAGAATTAAATTTTAAATGACCAGGGACTGAATGTATCAAAAATTATATTTCACTCACTCTATTTCGCAGGGGCAGGATAATCATCGAAACAGCAGGGTTGCGGTTCTCTCCCTCCGAATAGCACGTTCACTTTATTGAATATCAGCTCGCTGTGGTCTGGAAATTGGGGGGTCTTGCTTCACAGGAACGTCACTGCTTCTTCCTTATGCCTTCCGTATTTGGTCTCCGGAATTCGGTGAAGTCTAGCCGCTCTCTTCTGGATCCGGTGCTCGATATTTTCTTGGATCCTGCGAGTAAGGTCCGGGAACTATGTCGACCGGTTGTCCTTCTGCCTCGCAAGTCTGGTCCCCTCCAACTAGGAACGTAGGATCGAGCCAACTCGCCCCGACCAAAACTCTAACGCTTCTCCCTCTTGACTCTTTTGTTACGTCATCTTCTACGCAGCCGATGGCCCCCCCACATCGATCACTTACGCCGCTCTCATATATTCAGTACAAAAGGGCATTCTAATTTAACGTCGCAACCGGCGCCTAACTTGCTATCTTAGTCTACCATCTTCGAGACCTCCCATGTAGACCGCACACCTACCTCCTATCCGAAATCAATGTAATGAAGCAAGCCTTTGATTTTAAATTCTTTCTACATTTAATTTTCTTCTTCTTAAAATTGAAGGCGCATCATTACATATGCCCCTTCCTCCAAAAGAAAAGTTGATTCTACCATAATAGCAAACAAAAACCTCATATGCTCCCCTTCCTCGCAAAAAGTTTACAAAACACCTAAATAACTATATATACCAATCATCACAATCACCGTACAACATGGTTATATAATTTGTCTTACCATGGACCATCATAATTTACTAGACAACATCATGATTCTGCACCTAATATTTCTTAAAAATCATAAGGAAACAAACAAAATAACAAAAACACCTTCTTCGGGATACATCCACTGTCTTCCTTCATAGGACCTATACCTCTACATTAGGTAAAAGAAAAAATATTTTCATATGTAAAGTCCTGGAACTGAAAATGTTACTCTCTGAAACCAAAACATGTATTTCACTAATATAAGTTCGTCAGACACTAGTTCATGACAGTCCTGCTCGAAAAAAACGTCATCTCATGGAATCTAAATTGTTACTTCGTAAATCATCAAAGTTCTTTACAGCACATCGATACAAAGTCCGTCACTAGTTCAGTAACTTATAACTTTAACACATATCTAAAGGTATCCACGATTGAGTTGAAACACATTTTGAAACGTTCAGTCCCAATACAATATTTACATATCATTATTACATTTGTAACAAAAGACACAATTATTTCTTCCTACAATTTTCATCTTGCCAAATTAAACTTACTTAGTATTTGTCACTCACTATACTAATTCACAACAATTACTCTTAAAACATATTAACTAATTGATTCTACTTGTATATTTGCCACTTAACATCATATAGCAAAATTTTACACACACAACATAAAAATTTTATTTTATTTTATTTTATTTTCATCAAATGTATATCTTTTCCAAAACACTTTTCACCAAACTAGATTCGTATCTGTGGTAAATAAATATTCACCACTCACCATCCTATCATTTCATTCTAAAATCATTTATTTTTATTTAAAAAAAAAACACAACTATTTATATTCCCCATTTTTGCAAAGAGACTAATAATTAAGACGCGGTGAGTTTCTACAGTATTCCGCACCTTCCCCTTACAAAAAAAAACCAATTCTTTAACCACAACTCATTTATCTGTTCAAAACGTATTTTCTCCCACTAGCCGAGTTTTGCGCACAAACCAGTTTCCTTTCACTCCAAAATCTGTACTACCT
Source organism: Dolomedes plantarius (assembly GCA_907164885.2). Classification (NCBI taxonomy): domain Eukaryota; kingdom Metazoa; phylum Arthropoda; class Arachnida; order Araneae; family Dolomedidae; genus Dolomedes; species Dolomedes plantarius. The sequence goes on from OU015499.1 coordinate 146,752,667, forward strand.
CATTCCTTTGGATGATCACGAATTTTCGTCTCCCGTCACCGCTTTAGGGAGGGGGGGGGGAGAGAGGGCTCACATTTTCGACTAGACCGTAAACCCTGTACTGCTCGCTATTCTATTGTCAACGAAGCTCTTTTCTCCTTGGGGAGGGAAGGAAAACGCCTTCAACCTCCAAAATCGTGGACGAATGCACGGTGTCTCACAATGAAGCATCTCCTTCCTCTCTGGTTAACAAAACCTTCACCTCTCATGCCATTGCGCTTTTAGTAAACAAAACTCTCCCACATATTTACTGACTGTAATATCTACCTCACATATCCTCACCCATAATTCTATAATTATAACTACACGTTTACACATTTGTAAGCAAAATCCTATCTAAACTTTTAACTCCTCAAATTTCTTTTAACCTACGTAAATTTCATGTTCATAGCTCCTAATTACATAGACAAACTATATTTCAAAGTATTTAATCGCTTACTGACACTTTTCTCAACATTCTCACGCAAAATCACTTAAGTTTACACACCATCATTATTTTCTTAAACTTAAGCTTACTACATACTTTGACTTTCTAAAATTTTTGCCTGTACCCTATCTCCTGCCAAAATTTTATTTTCCATAATCTCACTCTGGGTTTGGTGTGGTCGTCCGACTTAGTTTTTAATCTCGGTCTCGCATCTCTCCATTTAATTGTTTGTCTAACTTTTACCTTGCCTCCCATCTTTTTAAACGTTTCAACACCTGTATTACTTTAAGTCATTTCTACGTTACTTGTCTTATCTTTGCTATGCCTCTGGTTTCTTACAACTTGTACTGTGTGAATTTTTATATCTCTGCTCCTCTCAGCTTTAAAATCGCGAAATTTGGTAATTGAACCCATCAACAACATATAATTATCCTTTATTTTCTGAACATCTATTTTCAAATCCATTCTATCATTTATTGAACCTAATTTGTTGTCTCCACTAATCGTATTTACTGTATTTTGCGCTTCATAACTTTTTATCTCATTTGCTTTACGCAAATCTTTATCCCTTTTATCTTTTAATCGAAAATCAATCTCATTACTAATTCTCTCCGCAGTTTGCAATTTTATTGGTTTCATTTCCACCTCAAATTCGCGATATCCGGTAGTTTTACTCACTTCTTTTTCCCCATTAATCATCATTGCATCAATTTTCCCTGTTTGTATCTTTTGATCACTTATCACCATACCTGTTTGATCTACACTTTTCCCATTTTCCTTCACTGACCCTCTTTGACCTAAATTAACAATTTCATTTTTGGTCTCTACTTTATTTTGTCTTTGATCGCCACTAATTTTACAATTTCGATCTGCTTTCATCCTATTTTCCTTCAATGACTCTATTTGTTGTTTATTATTAAATTCATTTGGGGTATTTTCCGACTCATAATCATTATTTATTTCCGCCGTGTTACGTCCTATCATTATTTGATTCGCCTTCGCGTCTAGTTTAATTTTTGTCACTAAATCAATCGCTTGAGTCGTTTCTTTGTTCACACTCTCACCCTTTCCCTCAAAAATTTTAATTTTCTGCTCCTGACTATTTCTTTCATCCGATTTTATTATCATAGAATTATTCTCTCTGTCTTTGTCCTTTTGATTTGTCTCCGAATTTTTGTCTTTTTGAATTTCCACCTCAATATTTAGTTTATCACTCTCCACTTCAATATTTAGTTTATAACTCTCCCCCTCAATCATTAGTTTATCATTCTCCATATCAATATTTAGTTTATCACTCTCTATTTCAATATTTAATTTCTTTTCATTTCGCTGCTCCTCGTCTTCAATCGTAACTCTCTCTATCACCTGCGATTCCGCACTATCCATCTTTATACCATAAAACTCCACAAACTTTTTCATTACTACAACTTCCTCTTCTTCAATTCCTTCTAATAAATCCCAGATTTTTTTCGCTTTGCCCGTTAATCGAGAGTAGAACCATAGTCCCTTAGCGATCTCAGACCACTTCAACTCACTCGCTGTCTGATTAAATTTTCTAAAAAATTTCTCAAAAACATCCTCCTTCTCTCCACTAAAAGTTGGGATTAACGAGTCTATAGACCGGGATCCCGTATTTATTGCCATTTTAGCCAGTTCTTCTTATCTTAAATCCCCTATTGCTACTCTTACAAACATCTAATTATTATTGACATACTTATCTAAATTCTCAAAACACTGATTTCCCCCAAAATACAAATATGCACAATCAATATATAATTATCACAAAATTTAAATATCTATATCACAACTCAATTCAAATATACTATTATATTTGCACACTCTTAACTTTTCATCAATTATATTATGCACAATCCTACTAATTACTACTCAAATAATCAAATGCTTGTACTTAATTCAAATATCATATAACTATAACTTCTCTTTCTCTTCATACAAAACACTTCTACATTTCAAAATATCTCTAAAATCTCTTTCTACTGATTTTAATGAAGTTACACACTCTCAACTAGTCAAAACTTTTCATTAAATATTCCTTACATTAATTAGTTATAAAAAAAAAAACTAAACACCTCTATCTATCTACTGAAATCAATATAAGTTCTTATGTCACAAACTAGTTCTAAACAATTCAAACAATTTCTGAAACTTCGTCTTAATTCAACTCAATTACTTTAAATCATCTATCAGTAAACACTTCAAACATATATCAGTATTAATTTTTCTTATTTTTATCTAAACCACTTCAAATCAAACTTGTTTCCAAAAATACTCCTCAATATGCAAAATATTAATAAAATGTAATATATCGAAACACATGTACCAAAATCAATCAAATATATAAGCAAAACCAAAATACACTCAATAATACCTAATAACACTCAATACTTGTGGCAAATACACATTTAAATTTCAAACATCGCGCGCTTTCAAAATAAATTTTAATGCGCGGCTCCCTTCACCTTGAAAAACAAAAATTTTTTTATTTCTAAAGTCCCTAACACACCATGAGACTGAGTCACGGTCACCATTTGTCGTAAAGGGCCTGTCCTGACTTTATTTGGTTTGGACGTGAATTCGTATTTTATTTGTGGTAGTACATTTTATGTTATCAAAAGGGGTAGTTGGGTGCGTTGTGTTTAGGTATTTGGTTGAATAACACTCCAGACTCTGGACATGATTGGCCTACGAACAGATTATGAAATCTTAACCTACAAACTTTCCTCAAAATATACGGAAATCAACTCAATGGCGAAAGCAAGTTTTCCTTAACACAAAAATTATAGTTTATTTACAATTGCATATTATTTACAGTTTATAAAAAAAAAAGAATTATTTATGTTCATATCATCATTCGTTACATTTAATCATTTACCTACTACTTTACGAGGTGCAGGGAGCATACGGAAAAACTACTCATACACAAGTATTTATCTATGACCCTAACTTTCCTTTTTCGCACTCAAGAATTAAATTTTAAATGACCAGGGACTGAATGTATCAAAAATTATATTTCACTCACTCTATTTCGCAGGGGCAGGATAATCATCGAAACAGCAGGGTTGCGGTTCTCTCCCTCCGAATAGCACGTTCACTTTATTGAATATCAGCTCGCTGTGGTCTGGAAATTGGGGGGTCTTGCTTCACAGGAACGTCACTGCTTCTTCCTTATGCCTTCCGTATTTGGTCTCCGGAATTCGGTGAAGTCTAGCCGCTCTCTTCTGGATCCGGTGCTCGATATTTTCTTGGATCCTGCGAGTAAGGTCCGGGAACTATGTCGACCGGTTGTCCTTCTGCCTCGCAAGTCTGGTCCCCTCCAACTAGGAACGTAGGATCGAGCCAACTCGCCCCGACCAAAACTCTAACGCTTCTCCCTCTTGACTCTTTTGTTACGTCATCTTCTACGCAGCCGATGGCCCCCCCCACATCGATCACTTACGCCGCTCTCATATATTCAGTACAAAAGGGCATTCTAATTTAACGTCGCAACCGGCGCCTAACTTGCTATCTTAGTCTACCATCTTCGAGACCTCCCATGTAGACCGCACACCTACCTCCTATCCGAAATCAATGTAATGAAGCAAGCCTTTGATTTTAAATTCTTTCTACATTTAATTTTCTTCTTCTTAAAATTGAAGGCGCATCATTACAATCAATTTTTTTAAATAAACACCTTTCCATTATAATCAACTGGTGTCAAATTGCACACTCATGCTGAGTTAATATGACAAATACTTTTTGTAAGATTACCTTTATATAAATATTTTTTTCATTATATATATATACTTTATCTTCCAATTTGTCTTCAGGTTTGATAGAATATATACAACTAAGGTCTGATTTTTTTTAAGCTTTCCATAAAACTGTTATATCAATTTTTGAACTTACCTTGTTTAATATTTTAAAACAGCATCTTAATAAGGCATGTTATAGTAATTTTAATAAAACACAACTTTTCATCAATTTTTTTTTTATTTTAACAAAAAATTTAATAAAATTTAATTTTACATTGTCAAAAATACGCAGTTCTTTTATCTGTCCCTCCTTCTGTCTTTCGAAAAAAGGAAAAATCCCTTTATTAAGTCTTCAACAAATTTTTCCGTTATGACTTCTCCCTGGTGAGCCAGTCTGACAGAAGCTGTGAATAGAAAAATCAGTACAGTAAATGAGTCAAAAGAAAAATAGCTATATATGCACCAAACAGTCAAACAAAAATGCCTGATTAAGTTTGTTTTTTTAATTTTTTAGAAACAAGTTAACTTATTATGAAATCTAACCCTAGCATTTACTTCATAATCAAAAAATTTCTTCATGTTGCATGAACTTGTCTTAACTATTACTTCAGGTATGTATAAGTAAAGGTTTACTTATTTGCTAAATTATCAAAGCACAAAACAAAACAACAATTTCAAATATGCAAACTAAATTAACATCAGAGACAAATTAGACACTGCACGGATCTTTAATAATTTTAGTACATATTTATTTACATGAATACATCAACTCTCTGAAAACATACTTAAAATTTAGACATGAAAAATTAAAATATCAAGAGATATTGGCAGAAATTTCTTTACATTATAAGAACTAATCATCTTAAACTGCTTGCATGTATTTAGCAAAGTTTATTTTCATAAATTAACAGAGCAGAAAATTAAAGAATAATTTGAAATATTTGAACCAAATTAAAATTAGAAAAATAAGACATTTTAGTATATGATAGATAAGATTAATTTCCACATACATTTTACCAATACAACATTGAAAAAACTAAGGTGAAATTTTCCTTCTCTTAACCACACAGTAAACAATATTTTCTCGGTAAAAGTCAAATTAATTCTGTAGCATCAAAAGCCCAACAGTTTGTAAATGTACGTTTGTCAGCACAAAGCTTTTTATTAGCACAATATCTTTCATGAAAAAAAACCAACACTATAATAATTTTAGACAATATTTATAACTCCCCAAATATGAAAAAAAATACAAATGTTTGTACAAAATATCAACCCAACTAATGCCTTTCTATCTACTAAACATCACAGTATCTATATATTTCAGTTGCTAAGCCAGGCTGATTCTTTGGGCTGTCTGGGAGAGAAAACTACTGCATCAATTTATTTCATTTTGGTCTTAAACAAAAGATTTTAATCTATAGATGTGTCAAATATGGTTTTTGTAACCATAATCTCTATTAATTAGCGATAATTTATAATCTAAAATTGCTTTCTGTGCATGCTCAATGACATGTTTAAATCTGGCTTTAGATACTCACTAAGCACGAGGCTGCATAAACTACTGCATAAAATACTGTACTAATTAGATATAACTAAGAATTTAAAACACCTTAACATAATGATTTAAAAATACATATTTAATAAAGTGAATCAAATAATACTAGTAGGAAACAAGGGAAAATAAAAAAGAGTGAAGAACAAGACTTAAGTTTATACAAATAGGCCAAGAATTCAAAGCAAGTTTTTACCTAGAATCAATCATTCATAAGATGATAACCACACTTCCAATTCTTTCATCTATGGTACTAATGAGATCAGGACTGGCAGTCAAATAAAAATTTCCAGAATTTCCAACTCAATCTTATTTCCTCTGCTTTTTCTATATGAATCACATGCTGCATACCAGTTCCTTGAATACATGATCTTATAGATAGCTAAAAATAGAAAAATAAGTCATATACCATGGGATTGTCAAAATACAGTCTTTAATATTATGTACAAACTTTATAAAATATATTGTCAAAAATATTGCTAAAAATGTAAATATTATAATAAGTAGCAGCTAATCAAATGTTAAAGACAAGTGATTTATTTTAATGAGTGATCAGTTTACTTCATAAATAGTCTTTAAAATTATGTACAAACTGTATTAAGTATATTGTCAAAAATTGCTTAAAATGTAAATATTACAATAACTAGCAGATAATCAGATGTTAAAGACAAATGAATTATTTTAATGAGTGATCTGCATACTTCATAAATACTTTGTATTGATATTTTACTTTCAAACAAAATATTTAACATGAAATATCTGTTCGAGTCTGAGACACACAATTATTTTAAACTGAAATAAAATACAATTGCTAAGTTGATAGTAAGGAGAGAAAAATTACTGAAATTTCACCAAAGCAGACAGCTGATTGTATTTTATCCTTGTATTCATAAGCTAGTGATTAACTGACGCTCTTTATAAATTTGACAATTTAATAGAGTAGGTTTTCTAAATTTATGAAGTAAGCTGTGAGATATAAACTTATAAACAACTTAAATACACTTAGAATAAAAGGTTCAACTTCTTATATAAAATGTTCAATAAACTTTAATAACAGAAATGTGAGCATAAATAAAAGTTTACCATAATGTTTTTATTATAAATACTCTAGTTAGAAATAATCTTACTGAAAGTACAAGGTAAGAATCATCAGTAAACACCAAATTTGGTCAACTATTCAATTTAAAACTTTCTGCGATTAACTAAAGTAACTCAACCATTTGTGAAATATTACGATTTTTTTGAAATTGAATAACATTAGAATTGAAATTTGAGTAGTATTCAAAAGTTATACAATAAGAAAAATAAATATAATATAAATAAAATGAGAAAAAAAATATTGCATCGAATTTTTGTTAAGGATCATATCATTATTAAAACCTATAGATTTTAACAATGATTAATGACAATTAGCCTTAACATATATGTTGAGACTAAAGACATAATCGGGATCTTCAGTTTTCACAGTTTGCAAAAGCGGGGAAAAAACCAACTTTCTTAAAAGTTTTCCACAATTTTCCGATTTTATCTGAACTTCTATTAACGTTATAATTTATTTCAAGTTAAGTTGGGAGGGGCACGTGCCCCCTGTGTTTCCCCGACTCTACGCCTATGGTACTCGTTATTAAACATTTTAAAATGTTTAAAAATTTTAGTAATTACTAAAATTCAAAATTACTTAATTACTAAATTAGTAATAATAACTTAGTTACTAAATTAGTAACTACAAATTACTTATTAATTAGTAAATTAGTAACTACAAATTACTTATTAATTAGTAAATTACTAATTAATTAATAACTAATTAGTAATTAATCAGTAATTAATTCATACTAATTAATTAGTAAAAATACTTAATCACTAATTAGTAATTACTAAAATTCATTGTGCTCTCTCCTTCTTTTAATGGAACTTTGTTTGATAAAAAAGCTTTAAAATTATTAAATACCTTAAGGTATTTAATGATTTTAAAGCTTTTTTATCATTTTACGTATCCCCCGTGCCTACCCGACGCTAGAACGAGTTAGAACGACATACGGGTGACATTTTGCAGTAACTGAACGCAGTTGGGAGAACGTTCTTTTGCAATTGTTGGCCCAACAACACTCATTAGCTGTTAGGCCAACGGCATTTTTATACTTGTTGGCCCAACAGCACTAATTTGCAGCTGGGCCAACCATATTTTGTAACTGTTGGCCCAACAGCTTCCATTTGCAGTTGGGCCAACCATATTTTGTAACCGTTGGCCCAACCGCTTCCATTTGCAGTTGGGCCAACCATATTTTGTAACCGTTGACCCAACCGCTTTCATTTGCAGTTGGCCCATCTGAATTTCTGAAATTTCTGCCAACGGTAACCATTCCCCAACGATGACACGAAAATATGCGGTTGGGCCAACGGTGTGTGTTACTTGGGTATATATATATATATATATATATATATATATATATATATATATATATATATATATATACATAAGCAAATTTTGTCAAACTATTTTAAAAACCCAGATTCACACCTACAGGGAGAAGCAAATGGAAGCAATGTCAGTATAATCTTTTGTTGATGGAGTTTTTTTATCATAAGATAGTTTGACGACTTATTTAACAATATCAAAACGCTTATTTTTTAACATATAAAAGGATACAATTAAAGGTATAAAATATATGTGATAATAGAAAATTTAAAACATATTTTTAAATTTAATAATTCAATATGCTATATATTTACTTCAGACTATACACGACCAGTGGCGTACCTAGACCATTTGGGGCCCGGGGCGGATTTATTTTTGGGCCCCCCCAATAAAAATGGTAATTTTTAACTTTTTCTAATGACATCTAGCCTTTCTTTGCCTTAATCAGACAGTTTCCTTAGGCTATTGACCTGTGCAGACAGTGGCGTGCTCAGGATTTTGTTCTGGGCGGTCAAGGCCTCCATGTGCTAGGGATCATCCATTTCCCTGACGCCCTATTATCAGGGTGGACTAGAAGGGGGTTTCTTCTTCTGGAGGGGAATGGAATACCCCTAGCCGAAGAGGAGGGGGGGGTCAGGGGGTCCTCCCCCAGAAAATTTTGAAAATTAGGTGTTAAATTGTGCCATTTTAGGCTATCTAGAGTACTAGATGCCACTTCTTAAAAATCATATATCTATGAATTCGGATAAAATATTTAAAGCGATGTCCTCGTCATTATTGGAATGAAAATCTAACAAGAAGTGCTTTTTAAAGCAGATACGCGACGAAACAGTGCGTGCGTGCCCTGTTGAAAAAAAGACGCCTTCAATACTTTGATAGGCAAGGGTTCGGTTCACTCTCGCGGTTCGCGGATAGTACTGTAGAAGTGTATAAACAGCGCTCGGCACTTGGTTTTAGAAATACTGTTTCTGGCACTATATAGCGCTAAAATTGTAACAATAAAGATCACTAAAAATGTAAGTGCATTAAAGATCGTAATGGTAAAAAATAAATAACACAATTACTATTAGGCCTATACGAAATATTTTTGCATTATTTTGTAAATTTTAAAAAACTATTTTAACTCTGTGGGGGGGGGGGGGTCCTGTCCCGCTTCCCCCCCCCAGTCGGCACGCCCCTGTGTGCAGAGAAAAAATTGACAGAATAAGGGAGCGAACTCGTGCAGTACGAGGTGAGCAATGATCATTACTGTTTAATCGTTAAATTAATAAAAAAAGTCTTATGTCAAGGCCTGGGTTCGAGCAATCGAACCAATGACGTACCGCTCGGCACAGCTCCGCGACCAGCGTTCTAACCGCCTGAGCCGTGAGCTCTCTAACTTACTGTTCGGTACAAGGTTAAAATCAATTGTACGGCGCTGGTTTTCGTTGTATGAATTTTTCGTCAGGCCAAGGTGAATGGTAAAAGGCTTGGCCGTTTGATTAATAAAAGCGATAATAGTTAAAGAAAAAATTCATATTAAAAAGAAAAGGAGCCATTTTGGCGCCAATACTTACTTATAATATTCAGGTAACTTCAAGGAAAACCAAAGAAATACCTCACTTTGATCTACGTTAACTTTATTGGTAATTCAACTTAAAAAATTTTTACTTTTCACAAGGCAATACACATTCACAGTATCAGTATGAAAAATATAGAATGGGAATACATCACCTAGAAAGTGCCGTGTTGTGTGAAACCATGTTATATGAGACCCAGGGACATTTCCAAAAGGAGGGGGGGAGTTGCGTTCTGAAAACTTATTAAAAACAAACATTTTTTAAAAAATTCCATATAAGCAAGTTAAATTAAGAATTCTGTATTAATTTCAAATAGGTAAAAGCCTCCTTTTAAAATCGTCCTTTTCTAACTTTTGCATCAGAAAATTGTCTAATTGTCTCATGAAAGTTTATTTTCATAGCCAACTTGTTCTCGATGGATAACATTGCTAGGCCATTTAGTCTGATTTGGCTCATTGTTGAGCGCAAATAGTTTTTGATGACTTTCAATTTCGAAAAACTTCTTTCACAAGTTGCGACTGAAATGCAAATCGTCAAAAACAACTTTAGTGCTAAACACAAGTTTGGTACTGACTCTTGAAATTCCAAGAATGAACTGCAAAACTTGAAGAGCTGACCACTTTTTGACTTCCTCTGTATTAATATTTGAAGGTTATCATTATGGAATGGAATAATATATCTCCTAATGAAACATTCAAACGGGTTCAATCTATGCAGAAACGATTGATGGAGGTCCTTAGACGTAAGGACTATCCGACCAGTTACGTCTTAGTCTTTTTATTTCTGGCAAAACCTCGTCCTTTGAAAAATCATCTTAACTTTCAGTTAGACGAGAAATAAGTTCTGGCAATTTCTCATCTGGAGCTTTGTTCAAATTAACCGACTGCAAGACTTCAAATTTGTTATGAATGTTCTCCATGGATTTTGTTCTTGTTTGGAATTCCAAATACAACCTATCTACACATTGGAACATGGACCTCCTTAGTTCTTCTTGTAAAGATAAACCCTCATCTTTAGCTTTTTCACCCGGCATCATCTTTTTCGATCTTTTTCTGCCTCTCTTTTCAATAGCAATTCCCATTTCTTCACATTTCTGGGAAGCGAAGTCCAAAGCATCACTAACTAAAGATTCTCTTCTTTCCTTAATAAAAAGTTCAATGCTCTTAGTTTATTTAAAGCCTTGTCCAAGGAAATCCCCTGAATTTGCAGGTAGTGTTGAGTGTGGTTGATTTCCTCCAAAATGTCTGACCACAGGCGTAGAAACGCTATAAACTTAAAATCGCAAACATTTGCCATTATAATCTGAGCTGATCCTCTTGTATCTAGGTTTTCAGACTCGTCGCACAGCTTCTCCACTGCATCGATCAATTTTCCAAATTTTCCAAAATACACAACATTATTCAAATTTTTACACTAAAGCCAGAATCTGACAAAAAGAATCGGCTTACCTGTAATTTCCAGGCTCATCGTCGTCATTCGTCAGTCTTTCCTCAACCTAATGCTTAAATCGGGACTTCTGACACCAGAAAACTAACCAATTTATAACAGGGCACGATTTAGAAAATTCTTGACTTTAGGCACAACTCGGGATGGGCGTAGCGTGCTTATAACTTTTTTTTTTTTTTTTGGGGGGGGGGGGCACGAATTGAATTCAGTTAGGGCCCTCCTCAGCGCTTTGACTACCGGACGGTCCTTAAAATATGAAATATTGGGATTTTTTGAAATTGAATAAAAATAGAATTGATGTTTGAGTAGTTAGTTGAGTAGTTATACAATGAGAAAAATAAATAAAATATTAATAAAATCAGAAAAAAAATAATAGCATCGAATTTATGCTATGGATCATATCATTGTTAAAATCTATGTTAAGGCTAAATACATAATCGGAATCTTCAGTTTCACAGTTTGAAAAGGCGGCAAAAAACCCAGCTTTCTTAAAAGTTTTCTACAATTTTATGGTTTTAACTGAACTTCTATTAACGTTTTAATTTATTTCGAGTTAAGTGGGGGGGGGGCACGTGAAATGTTGGAAGTCGTTAAAATATGCAAGTGTAATATTTTATAAAGACAATAACGTTCTTCTCTGATTTTTTTAAAATTAAAAATGTAATTTTTTGTAGTAAAGTTATCATTCAATTTTAAAAAAGGCCCCTGTCGTGGGGCCCCCTTAGTAAGTGGGGCCCGGGGCGGACCTCCCCCCCGCCCCGCCCTGGGTCCGCCACTGTACACGACCTCCTCCCATCTTTTTAGAGACCTTCTTGTGGGTCGCGAACCACAGTTTTCGCACCACTGCACTAAATATTTCCATGATCCTGTTGGTCATCTGCAGGGAGATGGCGGTCCCTTTTGTTCGCACGAGTGAGTTCTTCCCTTGGTGCTCAGCTGGTTCATTTAATCAATCTCTCAGCGTTCTCTTTCTCTAAGGAGCTCCAGAAGGAGATGAGTATAGAAAATAAACTTCTGCTTTACAAAACAGTACTTCGACCTATACTTCTTTATGCAGTACCTGCATGGGGGTCAGCGGCTAACAGTCATGTCCAGAAATTGCAATGCACACAAAATAAAACCTTACGTCTAATCACTAAAGCCAATAGATATAAAACTAACTACTCTCTCCACAAAGATCTAAGTATTGAACCCATTCGCCTGACTATAATTAATCTCGCCACTAAATTTTATAATAGTCTTTACTCCACCCCTAATGAAGAAATTGCCAATCTTCCGGATTATGACAATAGAGAATTTAATCGTAGACCTAGAGCGACTCTAGTGCTTGACACTGGGATTACTCCCAACTCTTCTTTCCCCTAATTTAAAATTTCTTTTTTCTTTCTTTTTGTCATTCCGTTTTCCTTAAATTCTTTCTAGACCGCTTTTTCCCCCCTCCCCATCTTTCCTAATTATATGCAGTCACATCCTCCTACGCTTTTTTAAAAAAGGTAGTGTGTCGTGTCGTTGGTGTAATAAGCCTCTGCGAATCCTCATGGTCAAATTGTGAGCCGTCCTCCCTGATAATATCTTCTTCTAAGCTCCTGGATCCTGTTTCGTCAACCAATTAGGTTGCGGGGCACATTTTGCTCTCGACCAGTAGTTAAGTTTGATCTTTTTTAACCTCTGTAATAGAAATTCATCATCTTGCTTCCTTTATCGGACTGTTTTCAAGCACGGGTTGCTTGATAGTTCTTTCCCATCCTGGGTTTGATCCCAGCATTTAATATCTTTGCTGCTCGCGGTCCTCTGTGGCTCGTCTTCGACTTTTGAGAGTTTAATCTTTATATTTTGCTTTTTATTTTATCTTATAATGGAACATTTTTTTTGACAACTCTTGCTGGTTTAATTTTGTGTTAACTTTAACTTACTTAATTCTAACATTTTTGATTTTACTTTTGTAACTTCTGTAATTTATTTTGTAACCTTTTTTTAAAAATTTTAACTTGATTGATTTCTTCTTGGACCATGCGTGAAAAGCTTCAGTGCTTCCCGTATCCATACCGAGGGCAAAGGGCTTGTTTAGCCCTATTTGGAACCTCACGAAAACTTTTTGTCCATGTCCATGTATGTCTCTAAGGAGCGAGCAACCTAGACAATATACCCCATTTAAACTTACGTCATAGTTAAAGTCATGCTACTTGTGAGCGTTTGTTCCATCTCTTACCCAACCAATCTGCCTATGTCATGTCATTGACTTACCACCATGTCAATGACACAGATCAGGCTTAACACCGATCTGCCATTCTAACATTGTCACATGTTGTGATATGTAACTGTATTGTAACTGTATGTGTAATTATATATGTAACTGTATATGTAACTGTATGTGTAACTATATGTGTAACTATATATGTAACTATATATGTAACTATATATGTAACTGTATATGTAACTGTATGTATAACTGTAACTGATTTTAGATGTAAGCTGGTGTGAAGTGCTGAAGGAATGTAGTGGTGGAGCACAAACCATTTGTACTATTTTAACTCAACATGCTTTTAATAAATTTAACTAAAACTTTAAAATAGGTATGTATTATTGCTGTACAAGACCAGCAAGTGACATGGTGTCAGTGATTTTTCGAACATGCTAGTTAGTTTTATGGATGCAAATAGATAAATAAAAACAAAAAAAATGGAAGTATTCCGGCCTCCTGGAGGAATCAAGTCTACCTGCAGCAACTTGGCTGACACTTGGAATAAGTGGACTCAAAAGTTCAACAATTATTTAGTTGCGTCAGAAAAGGTGACCAAGCCAGATGCCGTGAAAATAGTAATCCTGCTTAACCTCCTGGGAGATGATGGCGTCGAAATATATAACACATTCAAAGCACCAGAGGGTAAAAGTAAGGAAAAGGTTGAAGATGTCATGGAGAAATACTGCATCCCAAGGCGAAATGAAGTTTTTGAGAGTTTCAAGTTTTTCTCATGCTGTCAGCAAGAAGGTTAGCAGTTCGACAGTTATTTAACTGAACTTAAAACGTTGGCATCCACTTGCAATTTTGGAGCTCAAGAAGAAGGCCTAATAAGAGACAGATTGGTCCTAGGCATACGAGACAAACTGCTACTGGAGAGATTACTGAGGGAACCAGACCTAACATTGAAAAAGGCAACAGATTTCCTGAGATCAGCTTAAACCAGCAGAATTCAACTTGAGACGGTGAAATCCCCATCGCAAGTTCATGAGGTGAAGAAGTATGTTGAAAAACTTCCAAGGGGACAGGAAAGTCTAAACAGACAAGTGTTAATGTGCTCAAGTGTGGCAAGTGGGGACTCGAACACAAGAAATTTAGTTGTCCAGCCTATGGAAAAGTATGTGCCAAATGCAAAGGTAAAAATCATTATGCAGCTGTGTGTAGAACTGTCAAAATGAAAAATAGCTTTAAAAAAATTAATGATATACAGAATACAGAAAATGTGGAATTATACATTGGCAGTGTATCACAGAAGATAAGTGATTCTAATCACACTGTATTACATAGTTCATTAGATAGTGTTTGGTTAAAAACCATGTTGAAAATAATCCAATTGAGTTTAAGCTTGATACAGGTGCTGAAACTAATATTTTGCCATTGGATACTTATAATAATATGATTCACTCATCTAATGAGAAACTTGGTAAAACCAATGTCACTTTAGTGTCATATGGTAATTTTAAAATACAACCAGTAGGTGAATTAGTGCTAAATTGTAGTGTTAATGAAAATAACAATGTTTTATTGAAATTTATTGTAGTAAATGTGTCCTCTAAACCAATCCTAGGCTTAAAAACTTGTCAAATGTTAAATTTAATTAGAAAAATTGATTAAGTTCAATCATTTAACAAAGAGGAAATTATAACTGCTCATAAGGAAATTTTTGAGGGTTTAGGTAGATTTCCAGGCGATTCATGCCACATAGAATTGAATCCCGAAGTTAAGCCTGTGATAGACCCCCCTAGGCGAGTTCCATTATCATTAAATGAAAACCTTAAGACAACATTAGGCAGATTAGAATCCCAAGGAATTATTCGTAAAGTTAATAAGCCCACACACTGGGTTAACAGTTTGGTTGTTGTTGAGAAACCAAATGGGAGTCTAAGGATTTGTTTGGATCCCAGAAATTTAAACAAGGCAATCAAGAGAGAACACTACATAATACCAACAGCAGACGAATTAATAAGTCGATTAGAAGGAGGGAAAGTGTTCTCTGTCTTAGATTTAAAAGATGGATTTTGGCAAGTGCCTTTAGATGAGCCTAGTGCAGATCTATGTACATTTAACACCCCTTTCGGTAAATTTCAGTTCTTGACGATGCCATTTGGTATTGCATCAGCTCCAGAAGTCTTCCAAAAAAGGAATATGAGCTTATTTGATGACACTGAGAACGTAGAAGTTTACTTTGATGATGTCATTGTTACAGGGAGGGATGAAAATGAACATGACTTAACATTAGCAAAAGTTTTGAAAAGGACAAAAGAATGTAACATGAAATTTAACCCTGAAAAATTTCAATATAAGGTACATGAAGTTAAATATGTAGGACAAATAGTATCCAAGGATGGGATAAAGGCAGATCCACAACATGTAAAAGCAATCACTAAAATGGAAACTCCTAGTGATAAAGCAGGAGTGAGGCGATTTTTAGGTATGGTAAATTATGTATCTAAGTTTATACCAAAAGTATCTATTATAACCTCTCCCTTAAGAAATCTTTTAAAAAAACAATGTAGATTTTAGTTGGCTTCAAGAGTATGAAAATGCTTTCAAACAAATTCAAAACCTCTTGAGTTCATCAACTGTTTTAAAAGTGTTTAACAGTTCAAAACAAATAGTCATACAGTGTGACAGTTCTAAAGATGGAATTGGAGCTTGTATCCTCCAAGAAGGTCACCCTGTATCATATGCATCACGAAATCTCATAGAGACTGAGCAGAACTATGCTCAAATAGAAAAAGAGATGCTCTCAATTGTTTTTGCAGTACAAAAATTTCATAACTTTGCGTATGGTAAAAAGTTTGTTATTGAGAATGATCATAAGCCACTCACTTCAATTGTTAATAAACCTATATGTAAGATTTCATCGAGATTGCAAAGAATGTTGTTAAAATTATTAAAATTCCAGTTTGAAATCAAATATGTTAAAGGAACTAAAATGTATCTTGCAGATACACTCTCAAGAGCATTTCTTAAAGATAAAGTAGATGATGATCCTGATATGTTAAGTGTAATTCATATTGTAAAACAACTACCAATAAGTGAAAGAAGGTTGTCTCAGTTTCAAAGTGCCATTCAGTTAGACTCTGATCTTAAATTAGTATATGAATATTGTGAGAAAGGTTGGCCTGATAATATCAAAGAAGTTCCCATTCAGATAAGACACTATTTTAAAATTAAAAATGACCTGTATATAGAAGTGTGGTCTTTTACTTAAAGATTGTAAAATTGTTGTTCCATGTTCATTCAGAAATGAAATGTTGTCTTTAATTCATGAAAGACATTTTGGTATTGAAAAGGGTAAAAACAGGGCAAGAGAGATAATGTATTGGCCAGGTATGTCTAAAAGCATTGAAAATGTAGTGTCACAATGTGAAGTCTGTCAGAAATTTCTGAAAACCAATATTAAAGAGCCTCTCCTCCCACATGCAATTCCTAAAAGGCCATTTGAAAAGATAGGTAATGACATTTTGGAATACAGAAGTGTTAATTATTTAGTTATAATTTGTTATTATTCTAAGTGGATTGAGATACAGGAGCTAAATAATAAAACAGTATCAGAAATCAATGAACGACTTAAAGTTTGTATTTCTAGGTATGGGATTCCTTCAGTAGTTGTTACAGATAATGTTCCATTCAATAGTTTTGAATTTAAAGCCTTTGCCAAGGAGTGGTATTTTGAATGTATCTTTTCAAGTCCTCGCTATCCTAAAAGTAATTGTATGGCAGAAAGAGCAGTTGGAATTTCTAAGTCTATAATCAAAAAAGCTCATGAGTACCACAAAGAGTGGATAGTGGGATTAATGGAATATAGGAGTACACCCATTTCTGGTCTCAATTTATCCCCAGCACAGTTATTGTTTGGTAGTAGATTAAGAACAAAACTTCCCATTCATAATAAATTACTTAATGCAAAAGTGTTTGAGAATTTAGAGGAAAAATTTGTAAAAAGACAAGAAAATCAAAAGAGTTATGATGATAGGGGTAGCACTGCACTAAAGCCTTTTAGTCCTGGTGATAGTGTAACTGTTTATAATTTTAGTAATAAGACTTGGGAACCAGCTCAGATAGTTTCTAAAGGACAGAATCCTAGATCATATGTCATTCAAAATTGCTCGGAAAAACATTTGTGAGAAACAGAGTTCATTTAAGACCATCAAGAATTCCCTTTAAACTTGAAATGGAAGTTGATTATGAAATAACTTCAGAGACTGAGTCTCGGCCCACTAGTATGCAAAACAATGATACTGCTACTGTTAGAGCTCATACGAGTAGCTATAACAACAGGACTCTGGGGCTAAGAAAACAAACAAAATCAGGTCGTTTGGTACAAAGGCCTCAATATCTGAATGATTATTATTGTACTTAAAAATCTTCAAAGGGGGATGTCATATGTTGTGATATGTAACTGTATTGTAACTGTATGTGTAATTATATATGTAACTGTATATGTAATTGTATGTGTAACTATATATGTAACTGTATATATAACTGTAACTGATTTTAGATGTAAGCTGGTGTGAAGTGCTGAAGGAATGTAGCGGTGGAGCACAAACCATGTGTACTATTTTAACTCAACATGCTTTTAATAAATATAACTAAAACCTTAAAATAGGTGTGTATTATTGCTGTACAAGACCAGCAAGTGACAAATATCTTATAACAAAAAGCTTAAAAAAGGTTTCCTTATTTAGGTCATAACACCATTCGATCCGAAGTTAAGCGGGGGTCTTACTCCCCTCCCTCCCTCCAGGGACACCGAAAATCTTTTGCTTTCACGGATATCTGTGGATGTCACGCAATTATAGTGCAAACGAAAGTTTGTTGGTTTCCATAAACTCAAAGACACAGTCAAATGATTTTCATAGTCTCACAAGGAAGACACCTTATATTGTTGAAAACACCTTCCCACGACCTTATGGTGCTATGACCTGAAGATATAAGCTTTAAACACTAGCTACACGATGATAGAATGGCAGATCGGCTTAACACCAAATCCAATACATGGTTTTAGCAGACATGATGGAACAAGGATGCTCACAGAGAGTATAATCAACAATGATATAAGCTTAAAAAACTCGTAAATTCGAGCATCCTTGCGGATCTGTGACATCCGACGCGTAAGGGGCAAGCGAGATCGTCACGAAAGCTTTCCGGGCTGAGATATTTGGGAGAAATAGAGCTTTGGGATGACTTAAAGGTGCCTCAAGTGGTACTATTTGCCAATGACTGGCCGATAAAATGATAAATTCGTACGGCAGATTCACTGACGTCATCGTTTTTACGAGAAAATTGAAACCTGCGCCCCATGTTCGGTTTTGGGATGCATTTGGCAGAGCAGTTGCCAAAGACTAAAAAAAGATTCACGAAGGAATTGCATGAAGTCTTCGTAGGTATGACGTCCTACAAGAGATCGCTGACTTTGCGACTGGGATCGCTGGCAAGAGACCGCATCGCCCCCATCTACTCGGGATTTAAAGAAACTCGCAAAAAGCCTTCTCTTTCTCTAAGGAACGGGTAACCTAGGTTTTTTACTCTTCTGCAATATACCCCATTTAAAATTACGTCATAGTAAAAGTCATGCTCCTTGTGAGCGTTTGTTCCATCACTTACTCAACCAATATCCCTATGTCATGTCATTGACATAACACCACGACACAGATCAGGCTTAACACCCATCTGCCATTCTAACTTTTTATAACAAAAAGCTTAAAAAAGTTTTCATCTTTAGGTCATAACACCATTCGATCTGAAGTTAAAAGGGGTCTTAGTCCCCTCCCTCCCCCCAGGGACTCCGAAAATCTTTTGACTATGAAGGATATCTGTGGCTGTCTAGCAATTATAGTGTAAACGAAAGTTTGTTTGGTTTCCATAAACTCAGTTTCACAGTCAAATTATTTTCATAGTATCACAAGGAAGACAACACCTTATGATGTTGACAACACCTTCCCACGACCTTATGGAGCTAAGACCTGAAGACATAAGCACTGGCTATACGATGTTAGAATGGCAGATCGGCTCAACACAAAGTCAAATGCATAGTTTAAGCAGATTGCTTGGGCAAGAGATGGAACAAGGGATGTTGACAGGGAGTCTAATCAACAATCATCAAAGCTTAAAAAACTCGTAAATTCGAGCATTCTTGAGGTTCTGTGACATCCTACGCGTAAGCGGCACGCGAGATCGTCACGAAAGCTTTCTGGGCTGAGATCTTTGGGAGAAATAGAGCTTTGGGATGACTTAAAGGCGCCTCAAGTGGTACTATTTGCCAATGGGTGGCCGATAAAATGATAAATTCATACGGCAGATTCACTGACGTCATCGTTTTTACGAGAAAATTGAAACCTGCGCCCCGTGTTCGGTTTTGGGATGCATTTCGCAGACGAGTTGCCTAGGAATATAAAAAAGCTTTACGAAGGAATTGCATGAAGTCTTCATAGGAATGACGTCCTATTAGAGATCGCTGGCTTTGCGACTGGAATCGCTGGCAAGAGTCCGTATCGCCCCGTTCTCCTTCGGATTTAAAGAAACGTGCAAATTTGGCTAACCTTGTGGCTCTGCGACGCCCCACACGTGAGGAGCACGTGAAATTGTCCCGAAAGCTTCCTGTGGGTTCAATAATCAAGCTGAAAGTCGGTAATTTCGATAATCTGACTTCACTGCTTTCACGGTTAATTCTGAATTGGGGGAAAATGTGTTCTTTTCGGGTTTCTGTGCAGAGAGAGGTCTTTGGCAGTAATACAGCTTTCCGTTATTTAAAATTGTCTTTAATCAGGCTTACCTAATTGGCCTTTCTAGCCATCTTTTTGGCAAGTCAGCCAGTACCTTTGCGCGGGTCACGACTTGCCGTGCTGTGTGCGTGTCGCTCGGGAGCAGGTTTGGGTTCGTGCACGGAGCGGCCGCCACGGACGGGAACTCCACCTGGAAAGCCAACATGTAGCCACGACGGGTCTCGTCTCATGCATTGGAGTAATACAGCTTTAGGATGAATTATGGCCTCTTTGGTGCTAATTTTAGCAATTGGGATACCGATAAAACAGTAAATTCATACGGCAGTTTCGCTGACGTCATCGCTTTCACGAATGATGAATTTTTTTATATGAAACCTGCATTCCCGTGTTCGGTTTCAGGATGCATCTGGCAGAGCATACTCTTCTAGGACAAAAAATACTTTAGGAAGGACTTTCACGCAGACTTCAGCGGTATGACGTCATACGACGAAATCACCGACTTCGCGGACGTGGCGGAGACCGTATCGCCCCGTTCTCCTTGGGATTTTAAATACCATACATGGTAGTACAACGAAAACCTTCATCTCACGATTCCTACCGTGGTGCGGCTGGAGCTTTGATTTCATGTGATGGTCACACAGCATGATGAATCTAGAATATCAATGAAATACCGAAAGCCTTTCAGGACTACATACTTACGTCAATCTACGTCCTTAGTTTCCGTCCACTTGAAAGAAAATTCTCGAAATGAATTTATGGGTAGTTAACCTTCGACTCAATAACATTTCATTAATATTTCAAAAAAAAAAAGATCGAGGAAAAAACATCATTTCCTCTACATTGAATTTCCTCTACACTAATTTTCTTCTTTTTCGTATAATGTTCAATTCAAACGTTCTAATTTTTTTCTCGTTTTTTATAAATTTTATGACAGATCACAAATATTTGAGTTTTTTTTATAACAAAGCTGAATCCCTTAGAAGTAGATATACATATAAACTCTTTCTTTAGGGGTTCCATAAACAAAATTCATGCAGACAGGTTGTAGTATTTAGTCATTCTAACTTGTAGAGTTTGAATTGTTCACCCATGTGATTAATACCCTACCTCCTTAAAGTGAGAAATCAGGTGATCTTTTTGGTGAAGCTTCTGTCCTCAGTTAAGAGTACAGTCCTTGAGTGATGTATAATAGTGTTAGAAATTTAAATATACAGCCGACATATTCTCAGTTATGCTCTCAAACATTCACAAGGTCCCTTATGAAAATTATATCAGTCCTTTTTTTTCAATTAGTTACCAACATGTTTCAGCCAATTATGTTATTTATCTGTAAGGTTACAATTGATTTGTAAATATTATACATATACTGGAGATAAATGGGATACGAGAAAGTTTATCCAAATTTACCCAATTGCACCGTCAGTAAAATATATACTTACCATTAGACATAACGCCATTCAATAAGGTTCAGAAAACTTATATTTCTCAAGATTATAAAAAATAAGTTTTCTATACCCTATTTCCCGATAAAAGGTTATTAAGAAGCAGTCCATATAATGTTTAAAATGAAATAAGAATAAAATAGCTCATTTATCTACTTTATATAGTGTTATATTATGCAGAGTGTTAGAAGAAGCTACATAATGCATATGCACAGTGATACAGATAAAAGTGTACTTCTTTAATATTTTTATAAATGGAAAATAAACACAAATTGTAGCATATTATTCTAACTGTTAAGTAGTAGTTGGAAACTTTGTAAAGCCAAATACATCCCCTAATTCTCTATCATAATTACATGAACTGAGCATGAATATATAATATTAAAAGGAACGATCATAAGCATTCTTCATATGAAGCCATAAAATATTTATATATCATTATAAAACCAGAAGTATTACATAAGTGACATTTCAGGACACCCTTTCCTACAGTATAAAAAGGTACAATGACAGGATTTTTTTAAACTTCAATCACTTTGGTGGGTCAAGTATCCGCCAGAGATCGTAGTTGATGACCGATATCGCACTGTTATATTTAATAAAAAGTAATGTCATATAACACGAAATTAATTACAAAATATAATTATGTGCGATACCTATTTTAACCCCTTCAGGGGCAGTGGTTCATTTTTGAACCACCTATTTTATTTATTTTGTAAAAGCTAAATCATTCGGTGAATGTTTCTGTAAATTCAAGTAAACATTTAACACACTAGTATGCTTCAGAAACAACAGATGACAGCATTCTACGGGTCTATAATTTCAGAGAGGATATTTTTTTGTTTTACGCCAGAAATTTGTAGTTTTAAGTTTTTTCCAGTTTTTCTAGTTGCTAGTATACAGATGCACGGAAGTTCTGGAATTTCATTTTACGATTTTTACTTATTTATTTTTAAATAGAAAAGTTTAATTTATCTCCATAATTTATGTTTTTTTAGTAATTTCAATACTGGTGGTTCGAATATGGACCACCACGCATGTAGGGTTTTCTGTCACTAGGTGGCAGCACTGGTAAATTAGTTTCTTTTCCAGCAAAAATTCATAAAAAACATTACTGAACTAATTTTCCGATTAAATTATTTTTGTCATGTTAATCATTGAATGTTACTGATGATTTAAAACATATATATATATATATATATATATATATATATATATATATATTTTACCTATAAAAATTTCATGTGTGGTGTTTTATACTTTTTACAATCATTATATACTTTCATTTATATACTTTTAGTTTCATTACATATGTTCACTATATACTTTTTACTTTCAATACATAAAAATTTCATGCATGTTGTTATATACTTTTTTATTTCATTATATACATTCATTTATATACTTTTTACTTTTATTTTATACTTTCCTTCACATACGTCCTACTTCCATTATATACATTATTTATATACTTTTTCCTTTATTTATTTATTTTTTTGGACAGATAATTATTTTGATAAATACTATGTATAAATATGAATAAATGAATACATATGTATATATATATATATATTTCAAACTGATTAGTCTTATTGTAACTGATTTGTCAGAACGCCTATTCTGACTGGTCTAGCCAGTCAGAACCCACGTTCTAATATAGAGTGCTCTAGGTGCGCGGTTGCTCAAAAATGGACCACCCCTCCTGCCTAAACTAAAGCTAATTTTTTTTTATTTTTACAGAATATGTTCCTAATAGTAATATATCTTCAAATATAAAGTTTTGCCCTATTCAAAAATTTTTTTGATATAGTGCCCCTGAAGGGGTTAAATAAAGGTCATCAAACCGAAGAGATGCCTTTTCATATAAATCTGAAATGAAAATCTTTCCTCACATACGGTGCTTGCGAAAGGTTTATCTTCCGTGTGGGAGCGGAGATGTCTTTCAAAAAACCCCGCGAAGACCACTTTTTGTTACACACAGTGCAGGCGAAATGTTTCTCCCTCATGTGGGTGCGGAGATGTTGTTACAAACCAACCTGGGAAGAATACTTTTTCTCACATACACTGCAGGTGAAAGGTTTATCTCCCGTGTGGGTGCGGAGAAGATTTTCTAAAAGACCCTGTGAAGAACAATTTTTTCTCACATTCAGTACAGGTGAAAGGTTTACCTCCCATGTGGGTGTGGAGATGATTATCTAAAAAACACTCTTAAGAACACTTTTCTCACATACAGTGCAGGCGAAAGGTTTATCTCACGTGTGGCTGCGGAGATGTCTTTCTAAAAAACCCAGTGAAGAACACTTTTTCTCACACACAGTACAGGCGAAAGTTTCTCCATGTGGGTGCGGAGATGTTGTTCTAAACCAACATGTGAAGAACACTTTTTCTCACATACAGTGCACGGGAAAGTTTTATTTACGGTGTGGATGCGGAAATGTTGCTCTAAACCAAGTTGTGAAGAACACCTTTTCTCACATACAGTGCACGGGAAAGTTCTATTTACCGTGTGGATGCGGAAATGTTGCTCTAAACCAAGTTGTGAAGAACACTTTTTCTCACATACAGTGCAGGAAAAAAGTTTATCTCTAGTGTGGGTTAGGAGATGTTTTTCTAAATGAATCTGTGAAGATAACTTTTTCTTACATACTGTACAGGCGAAAAGTTTCTCCATGTGGATGCGGAGATGTTTTTCCAAAAAACCCTGTGAAATACACTTTTTCTCACACACAGTGCAGACAAAAGTTTTATCTCCTGTGTGGCTGCGGAGATGTCTTTCTAAAAAAGCCTGTGAAGAAAACTTTTCCTCACACAGAGTGCAGGCGAAATGTTTATATTCCGTGTGGGTGCGGAGATGTCTGTCTAAAAAACCCTGTGATGGCCACTTTTTCTCACACATAGTGCAGGCGAAAGGTTTCTCCGTCATGTGGGTGCAGAGATGTATTTCCAAAAAACGCTGTGAAGAACACTTTTTATCACACACAGTGCAGACGAAAGGTTTATCTTCTGTGTGGCTACGGAGATGTCTTTCTAAAACAGCCTGTGAAGAACACTTTTTCTCACACACAGTACAGACGACAGGTTTCTCCATGTGGGTGTGGAGATTTTGTTCTAAACCAACCTGTGAAGAACACTTTTTCTCAAATACAGTGCAAGGGAAAGTTTTATTTACGGTGTGGATGCGGAAATGTTGTTCTAAACTAACCTGTGAAGAACACTTTTTCTCACATACAGTGCAAGGGAAAATTTTATTTACGGTGTGGATGCGGAAATGTTGTTGTAAACCAACCTGTGAAGAACACTTTTTCTCACATAAAGTGCAGGAAAAAAGTTTATCTCTAGTGTGGGTGCGGAGATGTTTTTCCAAAAAACCCTGTGATGAAACCTTTTTCTCACATACAGTGCAGGCGAAAGATTTCTCCTTCATGTGGGAAAATTTCTTCCTCATGTGGATGCGGATATGTTTTTTAAAATCTTCCCGCCGAGTAAAGCTTTTGCTACATATAGTGCATGCGAAAGGTTTCTCTCCCGTGTGGGTGCGGAGATGTATTTTTAAAGCAGTCTGTTGAGCAAATGTTTTATCACATAGAGTGCAGGCGAAAGGTTTCTCTCCAGTGTGTGTGGTAAGATGGTCTTTTAAATTACGCTGTACAGAAAATGCTTTCCCACATACAGTGCAGGCGAAAGGCTTCTCTCCAGTGTGAGTGCGGAGATGTGTTTTAAAACTATTCTGTTGAGAAAATCTTTTCCCACAAACAGTGCATGCGAAAGGTTTCTCTCCCGTGTGGATGAGGAGATGTTTCTTTAAATTACCCTTTGTAGAACACTTTTTCTCACATACAGTGCATGCGAAAGGTTTCTCCCCCGTGTGGGCGCGGAGATGTATTTCTAAATTACCCTGTGCAGAAAATGTTTTACCACATTCAGTGCAGGCGAAAGGTTTCTCTCCCGTGTGTGTGCGAAGATGTGCTTTAAAACTACTCTGTACAGAAAATCTTTTCTCACATACAGTGCAGGTGAAAGGTTGTTCTGTTTGGGTACAAAGAGGATTCTCAATAATGTGGGACGAATGATGCATATTTAAGGCGGCCAACTGCGAAAATGTTTCATCACATAAATTACATTTGAAATTTTCTTCGGTTCGAAGAGGAATCTGTGCACTGGTACTTCTTATATTTAGATTAATTCTCGACGTCTCACACGGAGTGTATTCATTTTCGGCTTTAGCAGGGTTTTGGTCGCAGGCATGGCAATCATTGGAAAGTTTATTTAAGCTGGAAATTCCCGACATTTGCTCTTCTGGCATGCCGACATTCCTTTACTCGATGATTAGAAAACTTTGACTGCCAGCAAAACGTCGACTTTCTGAATTTGTGGACACCACAGATATTTTGCTTTCGAACCTAACAATCCGTACCGAGAACCTGCAAAGAGAAGAGAAAGGAATTTGAATGAGATATATTAACAGTGTACCATCACGTTTTTTATTTGTCACGTGAAATGAATAGCGATATAGAAAAGTTTTTTGTGCTAGGAAATGAGATATCTATAAACTAAGATGTTATAAATTACGTTCTGTATTAATTAAAGTACTGAGCATTTTAAATTTATTGTAATTAGGGCACGAGATTCCTTAACTATTCTTATTGTTTTGTCTCGGTAGATCATACGGACGTGCAGAGATTTGATGTTTCGGTTTGTAGGGATCTCCACAGTACGGATATCGGCCCGATGAATAACGTATAAGCAATATTAACATTATTCCCCATTATATTCAATTTAGTTATCCGAAATTAAAAATAATTTCATCATTAGTTTAATGCTCCGAGGAATTCCAGAGATGAACATGTGATGAAAAAGCTCGGATACTATCAGATTAAAAAGGTCATAAACGAAGTAAAATATATAAAATTATTACAGGAAATAACAAAGAATATGTGGCTTATGGGTTTGTTTAGGCATATTTCTTTGGAATGTAATTTTTTGGCTACAAAAATTTTTCACCACGCCGTCTCCATATTGTAATCTGAATACTGTGTATATAATCATTGATATTGGGAATAATATAAATTCTACAGTAGATGTACGTAAAGTATCTTTACGTTCATCTACTGTACAATGGTACTTTTATGTGATTCTTCACATTTTCAAACATTTCAAAACAGTTATCTGTAGGCCTCTTGTAGTCTATGTGATATACGTCAGAAATACACGACTGAAAAGGTCCTTTTCAGACTAACACTTTTTAAATAATATATTACGCGATTATAAACATGTAATAAAAATTCAAAACAAAAGAAATCTACATGGATAACATGCGATGCTCCTTAAAGATTACTTAGAAAATCAATTTTAAATTTTCATATTTAGAAAAAACTAAATCAAAACTGTTTAAACAAGTTTTATCCCAGTTATCTCTCACACAATTTGTATTTGTAAATTTTCTCCGGTTGTACACAAAATATGCCAAATGTGGGGATGTGGCTTCAGACTCCACTAGTCACATACTGATTTGATACAGCTCTGTATTATAGTAAAGAAACAGAATTTCGCAGCCGAAAAAGAAAAATTACATATATATACAGATCAGTAAAAAAAAATTATTATACATTCTATCTAATAAAAATTTTGGTTGAAGTGCGAAATTCATACTGATGCCAGAAGTGCGGCAATAAAAACTTCTCTGCGGTAACCGTACTCGCTCATTTCATGACATGGAGTCTTCGACAAACGAAAGAATAGTGCAATTTAGGTGTGTAATTTGGAGCACCCATATGGCAACCATAATCGTAGGAATATGAATCGTAGATACGTAAAATAGGGCGTGGCTACAATGTCCTCCAAGTTCTCAAATTTACCTCTGGAGATGCGGGGGTGATGTGTTCCAGTCTCGTCACTTGACTCGGTTCAAAATTACGGGACCGATGTTCTTCGAGGTCAAGTCAGACTTCAGTAACAGTGGTAACTGGCCTTAAAGTGAAACTGCATACTACCCTTCGCCAAGGACCTAGGATTTGAGGACCTAGGTCCTTTGGACTTGGTGTAGTCTTTCCTACACCAAGGAGATTGGAAACAAACAACAAGGGCAAACATTTTAATTCTGTATTGGTTTTAACCGGGAGTATTTATTGATAAGTATCACGTGGTACTATATTTACAGAATAGCAAACTCAGGTATACCTATTCTGAAAATACCTTGTGATCAATGCATTATATTGCAAGTACCATTTCTTACAATTTACAGTGTTTATGAGAAATACAATATATGATATTATATCGTACTTATAAAAATTTTTAGGTTTGCGAGAATTTATTATCATCAATTTTAAATATAAAAATGTATTTCTCTTATAGTTTATTTGGTTTTCTTTGCCTTGAGAACATTACCAGCTGCTGTGAACTACTTAGGAAATTTGAAATTTGTCTTTTCAGCTTTATAATCATATTGTGGTGGGAAACATTCCCATTTAGAAATATTCTATATTCTGATTACTATGAAGTAATATTTTACAGTTTATTGTAGTTTCCATTAAAGTAATATAAAAAAATACGTAAGTGTTCCACTCTAGTATACTGCTGAGCCTTTATTATCCTTTGATTTCTGTTTTTTCATATCATGGAAGTATTATGTCACTGCAGATCTTATATGCAAATATTTTTCACCAAATTCTGTTAAATTCTCCTGAACAATTACAAAAGACCGTCTGACAGAAACATGCTTTGAGCTGCACTTAAAAAGATTTTTACAAAGTACATTGTGTTTCTCAATATGCTTAGTGTTCTTTGGTTTAAGATGTTTTACACAATATTTTGTTGTTTTTAATTCTGTGTTAATTTCGTCATTATCTAGCATAATACTGTGCAAAGTGATACCATAGGTTCTCATTCATCTTCCTTCGCGTACAAGTTTATCTAAATTACATGTAATACTATAATACAAGTATTATTTAGATACAGATCTCACATAAACATAAAAAGGTTTTTTAATTATTTTAATCAGGTATATACCCTCTAATAAACAAAGCCCATGTGATCTCATATCTACACGTCTTGCTCTGCAGATTATTAGAAAATTTTAATCAATGTTTTCTCGTTATACTAGTACTGTACATGGTCGGATCTTTTGTAAAAAGTCTAATATCAATGCTGTCCCAACTTGAAAGTTAATGTAGAAAAATACAATACGTGAATCAGTAATATTTTTCTACTTTAAATAGTATAAGATACAGTACCGATATTCTTGTTTGATTTAATTTTTGAGATTATTCGGAGCACAGCAAGGAAAAGAATTTTGTCACATAAAATAGCCCACATGAAATTAAAACTGTCTAGTTCATATACAAAGATGTTATGGTCTTTTTACAAATTACTTCCCATAAGCCATTTCTCCTTTCCCATCTCCATCCAAATTAAGGAAATTTCACATTATATATATAATAAATATAAATCCGTAGAAGTAAAACAATATACAGGAATAAGAAAAAGTACTTTTGAATATTTTGTACACATAAGATCAGATGAGGATACTGGCAAAACATTTCGTCTTTATTTCTGGTGAGAATCGAGCATTCAGTTAATATTACATCCAATTTAGTGGCAACTCTTTGTTTTATTTTGTATTGTTTTATGCATCTGGCATCACCTTTCTTCTGTATTTCATTGTAATTTATGTAAACAGTAAGACGTAATGTGTTTCACTTCCTACTTTCTACTCTTTAAAAATCCTAAATTCAACTAGCTATCACTTCATTTCGTTAATATTGTAATAGCTTATGGATTTTAGCGACGTTTAACTGCGCAGATAAAGTAACGATCGCTATGACGACGCATTTTAATCACGGATTTTGACTTTCGATTTCACCGTATCTGCTGGACTCTGCAAGTAGACGAGTGTGTACCGATAGTTTTCTTTTTTCCCCCGCACAATTTGGTGAATAACGACGTAATATGGAAGCTAAAAATTACGTTCAGTACACCATGTTGGTAGGTTCATCCAACTCGACTGACTGGAAACTTAAAGTAAACTAGTGCTCAACGACTGTGCGGGCATCTGCGATGATTCCCTTGTCGAGCCAACAGCACCGGCAACAGACGCAAATGAAAGACTATACACGACTACAACCAAGCGGCAAAAACGTATTCAAAGGCGAATGCGTAAGCTGTTGTGATCATCCGCACAAATTTATCAGCGAATGTGCTGAATTTGATCCGCATGCATAGTAATTCTGCACGAGTGATATGGACTGAGTTGTTAAGCAACTTTGAGAAAGTGTCAAGCGTCAAATAGGACACTCTTCTGCAATAGTTTTTCACCTTCCGGATCGAGAAAGACGAAGATGTAATGCATTCACTCGCACGTTTGCGTACACAGTGGGTGGATCTTCAACGTGGGCAAGAGTTGAGCGGCGAAGGGAAGTTGCTGCAGAACCTGGTAGCACCACGCATTTTGTCTATTCTTCCTGATGATGAATAATGCGAGTTCAAGTCACAGTGGGACTCAACGCCAAGAACAGAAAAGTCACATGAAAAACTGATCGAACAGATCAACATACGACTGCAAAGACGAAATCAAGAGCTTAGAGACGACACAACGACAGTATTCATGGCAAATGCTAAATATGGTGCAAAACATAGTGGAAAGAAATGGCAGATGAGTGGAAAAAGGCCCCAGATGTTATATAGCCAACCCCAACCTTTTTCAACAAATAATGCCAAAACGATGAATAGTCTTAGTAGGATCAGTGATGGTGTGAAAGGTTCCAGTGGTATCTGTTTACGTTGTAATAAACCTGGGCAAAAAGGACAATTTTGTCCAGATTTCCCTGACAAGCCAACCACGACAGGTAGCAGAACAGAAACATTTTTTGCAAATACTCAATGTAGTGCATTTGCTTGTCAAGAAGATGATAGTGGCCGAAATGTGTGGCTTAAGGACGACGGAGCTACAGCATACATAAAGGGCTATTTGGTTGGTCATTGTGATTACGATGGGTATCGTGTTTTCATACCATCGATGACACGATAGTGACAACGTAGCGTTCAATGAACAGCAAATCGGTCTTACTTCCCAGCCTTCAGAAGTAACATCTAACACCGGTCAATCAAGCGGTATGAGTTTTGAAATTTTGGATACTCCCGATGAAGCAGATACGAAGTAGGCTGGTGATCTTTACACTGATGACGACGAACCAACACAGATGACGGCGCATGCATATCGAGACCGTTCGACTATCCAACGTCCTGTCAGATTTAACGATTACGACGTGTACAGCAGCATTCTGAAGTTGAATGACCTCAAAACATGACGAAGCAACGAAGTCTCCTGAATATGCCGACTGGAAACGAACCATGGGCGACGAAATGGTTTCGCATGCCAAGCACGGAACATGGCAGCTTGTTGAGCAACCTAAAGGACGAAAAATCCTCGATAATCGCTGGGTTTACAGGGTGACAACAAATCCGGATGGCTCGATCGAGAGATTCAAGGTTTTTTTAGTAGCAAAGGGGTACACGCAGACGGCGGATATCGACTACAGAGAAACATTTAGCCCGGTGTGCCGCTACAACACTATTCGAGCTGTAGTTGCAACGGCAGCCAAGGAGAATCTAAAGTTATTTCAAATTGACGTGGAGACGGCATTCCTTTATGGTGACTTGACTGACGAGATCTACATGCATCAACCCGAAGGATACGATGACGGAAAAGGGTGTATATGCAAGATGCTCCAACCTTTATACGGCTTGAAACAATCTAGACGATGTTGGAATGCCAAGTTTACTGACAAGCTAAAGAAACATGGCATAATCCAAGTAAATCCGACCACTGCGTGTTCATACGCCATGATTACGGACACAAGATGCTGATGGCGATTTATGTTGATGATGATATTGTCGCGATTCAGGACGAAGCGGCATTCTTCACATTTATGGACGGGCTCAAGCAACATTTCAATATTAAAATGATGACGTTGAATTGTTTTCTTGGTCTGCAAGTTGAACGGTTGAAAGACTGCTCACTCTTCTTGCACCAAGAAGCATTTACATGAAAGATGTTAGAGCGATTTGGAGATGCTAAGTCATCAGGCATCCCAGTAAAGAAGTTGAGGCTCAAGGTCGACTATGGTCAGCCAAATGAAGATGGCATGATCAAGATCAAGGAGGCGAAGCCTCTCAGCAGTGAATATTCCATACCGATCAGCAGTTGGCAGTTAGCATTATTTGGCGATGAGAACTGGACCAGATATTGCTTACGCAGTGAGTTTGGTGTCTCGTAAGTTGGACAACCCCACAGAGACCGATAGGGAAATCGTGCAGACAACATTAAGATACCTTTGCAATATCACTCTGCCGGTTAATACAGCTACTGCCGAGCCGAGAGGTCCTTTTCAACCCTTCGAAGGTTGAAGGACTGGATGAGAACAACCATGAGGCTACGGCCACACGATCGTCTTTTCACGCAGCTTGAAAATCTACACAAGCCGACCACACGTGCGTGTTCTTCAACGCGAACCCAGTCGTTTGTTTGTGCTTTCTAGTGCAACTTGAATACATTTTCAGTAAATGAAAATGCTGTTAACACGTTATATGTTTTACTAGCTGAAAACCCGCGCTTCGCTACGGAGTACATTCAAATTAAATACAACGGTCAACGTATGAAATTTATGCCAAAAAATAAATATATATATTTATAATAAATGCGATGATCAATGTATACAATTGACGTAAAATATATCTATCTATCTATATATATATATTTACTAGCTTTATATACCCGGCGTTGCACGGGTGAACCCTTAATAAAGCTTACTTGTATGATATGTATATTTGTATTTTATGGCAATCTATACCCCTCTCCACTGGTCATCATCCCATCAGCATATTATAATAACCCCCCCCCCCCATGCTAATGTCAGCATTAAAATGTTTCTTTCAATTTTGATAACCCACTGGATCCCGGCCCTTCGAGGAGTTTGAGGGCTTCCCCGTAAACCCTTGTGAAAATCGCCGGTTTCATAAACAAAGAATTACCTGACGTTGCCCAGGATAATAAAAATGAATGGAGATAACCTGAGCTCTAGATGTATACGTACTAACAACCGAAATATATACAATTCTCACACACACACACACCTTTCCACACTTCATTTAATTAAGGTTGATCTCTCTCTATTCTCCTACCACCAATTTGGTGTTCAAAATGGTGATATATAGGAAATATAAATTATTGGATTGTTTCTAGCAATTTTTTCAAAATCTAAAGCGAATGTCGAAAAATCGTGACATTGATCGTGTTTGTTACATTTAATCGTGTTTCTTACATTTTAAATCAAGAATCTTATGGATATCTGTTTCCTTCTTTGAGATATGACGGAATATGTAAAAAACACGTTTAGCCCCCCTAACCCCCTTGGGGGCCGAATTTTGAAAAGTCCTTAAAGTGGTTTTTAGGTATTCATATTCCTTACATTTTAAAGCAAGAATCTTATGGATATCTGTTTCTTTCTTTGACATATGAGGTAATATGTAAAAATACGTTTTGCCCCCTCCCCCCCCCCCAATGGGGCCGAATTTTGAAACTCCTGAAATTAGATTTAAGGTGTTCGTGTTCCTTACATTTTAAAACAAGAATCTTATGGACATCAATTTCCTTCTTTGAGATATAAAGGAATATGTAAAAAACACGTTTTGCCCCCCCTCCCCCCCTTGGGGGTCGATTTTTGAAAAATCGCTTCTTAAATGACGCCTTCAGCACAAAAGTAATAAGCTCTTAAAATTTGATATCTGTATCTCCAATAGTTTTTGCTGGGTGTTGATTCCTTTATATATATAGATAAAACACGTAAGAACACGTTTAGCCCCCCCTCTCCCCCTTGGGAGACGAATTTTTAAAAATCCTGAAATTGGTTTTTAGGTATTCATGTTTTTTACATTTTAAAGCAAGAATCTTATGGATATCGATTTTCTTCTTTGAGATATAAAGGAATATGTAAAAAACACGTTTTGCCCCCCCCTCCCTCCCTTGGGGGGCGATTTTTGAAAAATCGCTTCTTAAATGACGCCTTCAGCACAAAAGTAATAAGCTCTTAAAATTTGATATCTGTATCTCCAATAGTTTTTGCTGGGTGTTGATTCCTTTATATATATAGATAAAACACGTAAGAACACGTTTAGCCCCCCTCTCCCCCTTGGGAGACGAATTTTGAAAAATCCTGAAATTAGTTTTTAGGTATTCATGTTTCTTACATTTTAAAGCAAGAATCTTATGGATATCGATTTTCTTCTTTGAGATATAAAGGAATATGTAAAAAACACGTTTTGCCCCCCTCCCCCCCTTGGGGGGCGATTTTTGAAAAATCGCTTCTTAAATGACGCCTTCAGCACAAAAATAATAAGCTCCTAAAATTTGATATCTGTATCTCCAATAGTTTTTGCTGGGCGTTGATACGTGTACGTATATAAGTCAGGACTTCTTCCTTTATAGATATAGATTAATTGAACCGGCGACTTCATAATATGTACTTAAAATAATATGTACTTAATATAAATGTGTACTTAAAAATATAAATAGGCATTAATATTTTTGATCTGAATATTACTTGCCTGAACAAAAGAACATATTTAAAAGGTATCTGTTGCTGTTCAGATGTGTAAAACGGGGATTTAGCTATTACAGCAGATATTTTTTTTTGGAGCGAATGCAGTTTTTATTTATAATATTTTTAATAGAAAGACACATGCAAATTAGTAAATATTGTATGCAATTGTATATAATCCGCGGTCTAGTTTTAACTATCACCTACTTACAACTTAATAACTTATAACTTGCAACTTAAAAAATAAAATTTAATTTGTATTACTACTTATCAAAATTACTTCTTCTGTTTTCGCCCACCTGGTCCCATTTTTCAAAAATAACATTTTTTGTTACGGTCATCCAAGTATCCAAGTTCCCGGTTTTTCAAATCCTTATTCCGTGTACCGTAAAGACTTAGATATTTTTCGATTTCAATAATCATAAGTTCACTCTCCAAGTAGTATTCCATTATATTTTAAATATCAAAAATTACGAGAACACAAGAATATACCAACAACAGAAACAGTTATCTTCCTATCTTCATGTAAACGCGTCTTCAATACTACCAGCGAGGTGTTTTCACGCAGCGTGAAAACACGCTCGTGTGGCCGTAGCCTGAGCTTGAAAAATAGGTCTGGTTCTTCCAGCGGGTGACCTTGAGAACGCGACAAATAGAACGACATATTAAAAGTTTATAATAGGTTGAATTAGATTTTAAAATATTGTCGTAATATAACACAATATGATCCCTTGTCCTCAACAGTTCAAGATTTGAGACAATTTTGTAACATTTAAGTTAATTAGGTTTGATATCAATTATATAACAATAACATTATGAAAAATGTACCAATATGTAACTTCCCGACCCCAGGGGGAAATTTTAAATGTCTCAAAGGAAGTACTGCAATCATTTAGAAACCTTCTAGAATGCCCAACAACATACTGATTTCAAACAAGTTTTAGTCCAAGCCACGAAGTTTGCGACTGATTTAGAAGTCACTCCAGAATTTCGGGAAACATATTTAAGAAAATGAAAAAGAATATTTAATTATGAGTATGCAGATGAACCAGTAAGTGACTGGAAAGTAATGTTTGGGGTGCATTGTTTTTAACAAATACTGTACAAAGCTAGACAAGTTAATTCGAGACGATTCCACAGAATCAACATCATGAACAGGCTTTGGTACTAGAAATTCTCTTGACAGATGTAAAAATGATTAAGAATAATGACAGAAAAAGTCTATAAAAGATGTAGACGTAGATAGCTATATGCTGATCAAAGAAATGGAAGTATTAAAACCTAATGTTTCAGAAACCCTATAAAAATTCTACAATTGCTTTAAATGATAGCTACTGGCATCTGAAATGCCATTATATGTTTAAGGAAATTTTTAAGAATTCATGTAACTGTAGCATTGGGAAAAAGAAGCTTTTCAAGATTAAAATTAATTAAAACATACCTGAGGTCAACAATATCATAGAAGAGACTCCAGTGTCTTCTTGCAATAGTGTCTACAGAGTATGTAGAAATGAGGAAATTAAAATTTAATCAATTTATAAATGATCTTGTTGATTAAAAAAATCTAGGAAAATTTGATTGGAAATGTTGTTCTGTAAATAAAATATATGTAGTCAAGCTATTTTTTAGTTTTTCTTTTCATATAAATGTACATAAAAGAAAATATGACCCCCTTCCTAATTTTTGAGTTTTATGCTTCCCATTAAATGTTTATTGTTTGATGTATATGAGAATTATGAAGGACCCCACCAAAATTACTGCAATTTGGCCCCACAAGGACTAACACTAGCACTGATCAAAGACCCGAATGTCAAGTTTTCCACTGCAAAGAAATTAACTGTTATACTATGTTAATTTAATATATTAAGTTATTTAGAAATTTCCAAATTTTTAAATATTAAAATGTAAATTTCACATAAAATCTTCAAATTTTTTATTTATCAGGCTTCTATAAATTATGTTTAAAACAAAGTTATATGTAAACTAACTGTCACGAAAACAGATAGTGAGTAAGAAAGTTCAACATGAAATGCAAAGCTATGCATATGACTGCAAAGGAAAGAAAAAACTAGCAAATGATTGACTTCTATTCAAAAAATGTTTTCAAAGAGTTTTGATAAAAGAACTTGTACAGAATGTTCATACACATTTTCCTCGTGAAAATGAACTTCCACCTTAAATTTTCCCATTTTGGACACAGCTATCTTTCACATAAATGGTTTAAAATAATCCTATTCATTTCATGCATATTCCATCACAGCAGAATTATACAACACATTTCTAGTGGACTGAGGAAAATAGAGCACCAGAATTTTCAAAACTGTATTTTTGACACTCATTGAATAGAAAGTAACTGCAGTTACTTTCTATTCAATGAATATTTTTTGCCTATACAAAATATCTATTCAGTATAAAGAATACGCAGGTAAGAGAGCAGATGATTTAAATCTAGTTCTAAACTGACTCAAGTACAATTTTTAAACTAAAAATTTTTTAAATATATCAAGGCAGTCAGAAATATCAGTTAATACAGATTTAGTACATCTTGGAATGTTTCTAACAAAGAAGTCTTTAGAATACATTGTGCAAAGAAAACTAAACCCTTTTATATATAATATACTAATAATTGTATAGAGTTTTGAAGTTAAATAATTTTTCTTTAAAGAGAATTTCAATTTTAAATATCAAATATTACTTTTAATCATCTTCTTTGAAATACATTTATTTAAAACTTTAAACAAGCATATTATAATGAATGATGTACCTAAAATGACGAATATTTAGGAGTACTGCATTTAATACTAGTGCCATTATCTTCGTTGTAATAAAAGATTAGAATGAAAGTTATGTACTAAATCTTCTCATGAAATATTTTAACACTGAATGAATACAGAAATAAATAACTTTAAAAAATATTTCAAATGCAACTATAAATAAAAAGTTCTCCAATAGAAGAATGATATGAGAAAGCAATTGCTAAACTGAACAGCTTCCCAACTGTCTCAGTTGCTCGCCAAGCCAATTTTTTCGTGTCAACCTTGGTGCCATTATTGTTTACCACAGCCCTCTGCATGGCAAGTGAGTAGGACTGGTTCTTAAATCCCGCCACTTCGCACTACTAGTCCAATAACATGCAACATAGCTTATTTATTAACTTTTACAATAAAATAAGAGTATAAAGAAATTTATTAAAAAATAAAACTTACTTGTAAATATGTGGTTATGATTTTTAAAAATAATATTGAAGTTTATTATTAAAAAAATTGGTCATTCAGCTTGAAAAAAAAAATATGCTTACTGCTAATTTTGCAATCCGACTTGGAAATCTCACTAATGCAGCCTGATACTTAGAAACAATACTGCTAATGGGCAATATAACTATTTAGTTTAATTTTATAAAGTAAAAAAAAATTAAGAATTTTTTACAAAGAACAAATAATTTTCTAAATAATATTCTATTGACAAACTTAATCACTACAAATAAAGTAAAAATAAATTCAAATTTAACAATCTAATTCAATTTAATATAAATATATTATATATTAATGTATTATGCTATATATGGGTCATGGTTGTAGTTTTTAATAAAAATTGAGCCCAAATAAAATTGTCAAAAATCTCAAAATTTAGCCTGTAAGTACATTTGAACAATATTTAACAAAAAATAATAAGATCCAAACTGTACCAGTTAGATCTTTTGGGAAATTTAATTATTTTAATTATTGAATAAATGATGGAATGAAGCTGTGTATAAGGGAATGACTGATAACTATTAAAATCGACTCTTTTCATATAACAAACTAGTTTTGTTGCAATTATTAGTATGCAAGAATAATACACTATTTTCATAATGGGTTATTTAATTATAGTAAAAATTACATCCATAAATAGGTACATGTAAAATTATTTATCAAGAAATTTATGTTGGCTTTCTCTGCTATTGCAAGGTGTAGGCTGGGAAAGTTTATATTTTATGTCTATCAAGCTGCAAGTATGAATGTCCTTTGTTGAGGACATCTATTGGTATATGTGTTGTTTCCTGTTAAAACTGACATTTATATAGTGAAAATTTCAACATCTGCTAATAGGATCTCACCAGGATACAGTGTTTTATGATTATTTTTTTCCTGTTTTGAAACTGTTAAATGTTACTAAATTATCTTTACAAATAAATAATCCAACAGAGATAGATAAAAATAATAATACGAATATAGACAAAAAACAAACAGAAATCAAGCACTCTGGACATCCACGCACCAACGGCAAGATTCTGTATAAGTGCCGGAACTGAACCATAAAACAACATAGAGATTATCTTTACAAATGACGTATTTTATTAATAAATCTTCAAATACTTTTTGTATTCTTGCTACATGTTGGCTGTTGCACATCATCCGTATCTCATATTTCCAGTTTTCTTTTTTAATGTAATTCACATGGCGTCATATTATTTACTGGTTTGACTTGCCTTTTTCTGCTTTTAAAAAATATTTTAGTCTCTCCTTTTCTTTTAATTTGCAAGCAACACTGGATCTGAGTTATATTTCTCTCATCTGATTCTTATTCTTACTTTTTTTTTTCAGCCTTAATTCTTCCTTATATAGTTTCCTCATAGTAGTTTTATTACTCTTAAAAAAACCAAGAAAAAACAATTAGCACTATCATACATTTAATACATAATCAATTTTTTTACACTATTTAAATTGAAAAATTAAGCATTAAAATTTAGAACATTTTATGTTTATTTAAATTAGTACAATAACATTTTCAAGTTTATTT
The DNA here is from genome assembly GCA_907164885.2 of Dolomedes plantarius. NCBI lineage: Eukaryota > Metazoa > Arthropoda > Arachnida > Araneae > Dolomedidae > Dolomedes > Dolomedes plantarius. The sequence continues at coordinate 146,791,639 of OU015499.1, forward strand.
TTAACTTCTCCCAGTAAAATAATAAAAATTTAAATGCATTAAATTTACCTACACAAATTAAAAATCTTATGCAATAAAATCTATATTAAAAACTCATAAGATTATTGTTATTTTATTGTTTAGTACATATATAAATGGATTCCGATCATTCCCTCACAATTTAACTCATTCCTTCACATATTAAAATTATAAGAGAATGATTGTGAGGGAATACTTATGAAAACCACTTTGTACAAAAATTATTAAGCTTAGGTATATTTTCAGTTAACTAAATATCTTTTGAAACACATTTCTAATAATATGACTGAAAAAAGAAATTTCATTTGATTTTATTAAATTTATAATAGATGAGGGAATGATAGGTAATAAAAATATTTAATTTTATTTAATACTTAAAAATCATGTGCTAGCTATTAAAGAGTGTTGTTGAGCAAAAAATTAGATGACTGCTTTATTTTACTCCTATACAAACTATCCAAGACCTATATAATGCATGTTCTGCCATCTACTGAGTAAATAGGGGCAGATTTATATTTATGTGAGGGAATGTCAGATGCTAGGGACAACAATAAAAAGTGCCCTAATATCTTTCATTACATAAATTATAAATATAATTAAGTGGCTGTTTATTTAAGTATCTTTAATGGATTAAAAAAAAATTATAAACAAACATGCTATAATAGCAGTGGAAACATTTTTTTCCTACAAATGTGACTGAGCACATAGTGAGGGAATGATATTGGTATTAAAAAAAATATTTTTAATATATTTCAATTTTGATAAGCAAATAATCACAGTTTATGTGTATCCCTGATAAATATTGATATATTAAATTACTTTTTCTTTTTGTAATTTTAAAAATACGTCTTCAAGACCACTGGGATAAGAAATTTTCAGTGAATGACCCATATATCTATAAATATGCTATGTATAAATATATTAAGCAAAAATAAAATTTATAAACTTAAGAAAATCAGATTAAAAATCATACAAATTACTCACATGCAAAATATCTATGCATTATATTTCAATTTAATGTAAATATATCATATATTAATAAAGTAAGCTATTTATAAATGTATAAATATGATACGTTCAAATATATTTAGCTTAAATAAAATGTATAAACTATAAAAAATGAGATTAGAAAATCATAGTTACCAAACATGTGTTAGATATAGAATAGATAAAGATAATCCAAGTATGGTCAGCAGAAAAAAATCTGTGTACTGACTTTTGACCTTCTAAACCAACTAGCTCACTATTACAGCAACCCTTGTGACGTAGCTCGTAGAGGCAGATTTTCTGGGCTGAGAGAACAAGCCGTGCCACAAGGATTGGTGTGAAATCATCTTGGCGAGTAACTGGGACATTAAGGAATCATAGCCGACTAAACTGCAGATTGCTGCTCATGGTACCAAGCTGAAAAAACTCACTAAGTTTAGTGCCAGTTCATTTACATGGAAAATTTAAATAACTAGTTGTATCTAAAAGTTTTGCATGAAATAAGCAGTGTAAATGGATTTTATTCTAATTTTAAAAAATATAATACACATAAATGATAGTTTTTTAAATTTGATAAGCTTTAGATGCTTTGATAATTTTACAATATTTTAACATGAAATTAAATTTAAAAATCTATGCACTTTCTTACGGCCTCAAATTTAGATATTATATAAGTATATACTTTGTTTATGTTTTGTTGCTCTTGGCTTGAAATCTTTATAATAAATGTTTTTATTATTTAGTTTTATGGTTTAATAGGCTGCAAACCTGATGCAGCTAAGATCTGCTCTTACATCACCAAACGTCAGAAATTATAGCTTAGAAATATCACATTTTTTTTTCAGTTTCAACTAATTGAATTTTAATGATGATCACTTAGATGTTTTCAGCCAATAAAATTCGAGATTAGCTTCAGATAATGAATTATACATTCAATGAAAAATTTTGAATTCCTTTTATAAAATTTTAATTTTCGCCTCTTCAAGTAATACCATTAGGAAGATGAGAACTTAACCTTAGTTATTCAAATATGGTTTATAGGTTTTACTCCAGTCCTGAATGCATGTAGTACATCAATTTGCCTTTGTCAGTGTTTTTAAAATCTAATTTTTAAAATGAAGATACACCATTTATGTTTTTAGTTAATTTTGTACCCTTTCCTAAAATATTTTAATTTTGTCTTAGTTCTACAAATTGATTTTCATACTTTGTAAATATTTTAAATTAAAATTTTTGTTCTAAAAAATCACTAGTAATACTATTGTCATTACGGTACCCCCATGTATTTCATTGTGATGGAACTGCCATTTTGGGAGACAAAACCAAGATGGCAGTTCCATCGCAGCCGAAAACATAAACTTATCACTGGCTGTATGAAACTTGTAGGCGCACATGGGGTGTACTATACTTTAAGGTGCCCCCTGGATTGTCGCCAAGTTGGCCCCTGGCTGGGCGATGTTGCTCTTTTTTATGGCATCCTCAAGGATACATATCTTGTTTGTGTTTTGGAAACCCTATCATGACCGTGATTGGTTGGAATGCGTTAACCTCCACTGATTTGATATGCCACTCACATTTTCGCCTTCCGATTTAAATAGTTAGCAGCCAATCAGAGCTTGTGATTTACTTGTAGACCAGTTTCATCCGGATTTTATATAACGCGCTTGTTTCAAAAATTTAAACCGTTGAATGTTCTTTGTGGGATTGCAGTTCCACCACTCGGACGTACTTTTATTTGCTCGGTATGGCTTCTTTTTCGTATGGGAGGGTTGATTTGGATTTTTTTCGGGACTTACAAAATGCGGGTAATAGAACTATTATTGATAATTGTATGTATGTTGGGTTAATAGCTAATATTTATTTTTCTCCTAATTGTCTTAATTGTAATTCGCAAATGACTATAACTGAGAGAAAATATCTGAACATTGCGCTAAAAGATCCATTTGATGTGTTCCCGGTTTGAAGAGAGTTGGATTTAATTACGGTTTGAAAATTAACTTTTTTATGGGTAAAAAAATGCTGTGTTCTTGGATTACAGACAAATTGGGGGTATCCAAAAACATCAAAAAATCAACAAAACATAAAAGAAGCTAAACCGAAAGTGAATAACCGGTAAGTGTTTTTTTTTTTATTTTAACATGAAATAATAGAAATGACAACATGCAGAACTTTCATTTTTTTCTTTATTTTCTGACATATTTAACCAAGATGTATTTAATATTTATTTAAATGAATTATTTGCAATATACTGACTTTTTTTTAGTGGGGGGGTTGGGGGGGGGTGGCAGCCCCCACCCCACACAAAACAAATTTCTCATTATTTTTCAGCTTTTATTTTTTGTATTTTTGTGTTTTTTTGCTTTTCTCTGGTTGTACAGTTTAAAAAATGCATATTTTGGGGACTTTCCCGTTCCAAAAACATGCATTCTGCTTGGGCGGGGGAAAAAAAAAAATCGAATGCCCTTATTTAACTTCATTTTTTTTATTTTCTGGATAATTTTTCAATGAAAGTTAGGCATGTTGTCATATATATTATTTCATGTTTTCCTCTGCGATGGAACTGCCACCTTGGTTATGTCTCCCATCGCTAAATTGGCGATGGGAGACGTAACCAAGATGGCGGTTTTCGCCAAGGGGCACCCCGAAATATATTTTTCCCACACACATGGAATCTTCGCTTCGTTCATATACCCTTGATCTGCTCCACTGCGTACTAGTCTAAAAACATCATTGAAATCCCTTACCCCACAGGTTGTAGCGTTCACAGGTAAAGAAAAAAAAGCTTCTGCTGGCTGTATGAAGTTGTATGCTTAAACGGCAATTCTCCATACAAAAATCTCTTATATAACTGTATCCCAAACAATCGCCTAAGTTGGCAGGGGGTGCATCTGGCCAATATGTACCATAAATGTCAACATGCAGAACTTTCATTGAAAAATTATCAAGAAATTATAAAAATGAAGCTAAATAAGGGCCATTGAGAGCGGTAGCTAGTTACAGAAGTATAACTTTATGAGAAGTTTAACCAAGAAAATCAATCATTAATATTTTTCCTCCCAGTTAAAGTCCTTTGTGAATTACAATTAAGACAATAATAAATATTAGCAATTAACCTAACATACATACAATTATCAATCACACTTCTCTCACATGCATTTTGTAAATCATGAAAGAAATCGAAATTCACTCTCACATTCAAAAAAGAAGCCATACCTCACAAAGAAAAATACGTGTGAGTGATGGCACTGTAAATCCCAAAAAGAACCTTCAGAGGAATAATTTTTTGAAAGAAGTGCAGTATAAAATCCAGATTAAACTCGTCTACCAGTAAATCACAATCTGATTGGAAGCTAATTATTCAAACAGGGAGCAATATAGGGCTAACTAAAAGTCATTTAACAAACACAATAAATATGACCCACATTTGACATTTTATCGGCAACTTGGCAAAAAATCTAAAAAAAAAAAACTCCAAAAAAATAAAGCGGCCGCAGTAACATGTATTAGGATGGAGACTTTTTTTTTCCATTCTTCTATATACTTTAAAATTATCTACCTACAAACTTTTAAATTTATGGACTTCATTTATTTTTTCACTATTTTTGTATTTTTATGCATCTTTTTTTGAGGTTTTACACGTTTATTTTCTACTATTAATGACTTTATTTCAAAATAAAATTCTTGTATTTTGAATATATTATTTCCTTACAAACATTTTCTATAACCAATTGTTACATTTTGGACACTTTGCAAATATTTAGACTGCTTTGATTATTTATTCTGATAAATGCTATATTCAATATTTCTTTCTTAAAATATTCTAAAGTTCTTTATTAGCTACTTATTGTTGAATTTTCATACAAAGTGTTGACTGACAGGTTGAAAGTTGAGAACTCGAATTGGTGGAGTTTGACAACTCTTCACCGAACGGCAGAGGATATGGAACTCTTCCCCGTATATTTTATGTTTTACCGTGATCATTAACAGTTCAAAATCATTTGTATAACTCATAACCAGCAAAGTTTCTAAATACATTATGTCTGACTTATATAATATACTTATAAAATTAGGATAAAAATAGTAAATAAAATTATCAGATTGGAAAGTTGTAGCAATCTCTTGAAACTGACGTGCGTATAATTTAATAGCACACCAAAATCGATCATAACGTATTAATCTATTTAATAGCTGAAAACAAACCCTGCAAGAACAAACAGTTTTCAACAGATTAATAGTTATACAAATTGTATTAGAATTTAGCTTCACTCGCACAAAAAATAGTGCAAAATGCAGAAATCATATTTATATAATTTTCAACATCTTAAAAAAACAGTTTTGTCATGCAATACAGAAAAAAAATACCTGTAAATTAAACCGACTTGAACAGCTGTTTATTTTTCTAGCATCATCTGTAGTTGTTACGAGACACTACATGAATATTACTTCACTCAGTCGGTTCTCCGTTTTTCCAAATAAAATTTATTAACGTACGTACAATTTTGGATAGCTTACATTTATATCTGAAATCACTTCCTTTTTATCTGTAATCCGAAAACTCGTTGCTAATTATGGGCCGAATTCAATGTAACGTTTTAGCTCTTTAGCTAGTTGGTTAGTTAGCTCTTTAGCAAACCTCAATTTTGCTAACTGTTAGCACATCGGCATTCAAATGGCCCGTTAGCTCTCCGATCCGAGCACCACTCTCCGACGAGGGAATGTTCGGCAAACCTCGGAAGCTTTTAAACGAATGCTCTCAGTAAGCCAATGAGACAGCCCAAATTCATCGCCAGCGCGACATCAAATGTAAACAAACATGGAAACTTCGGAACTGATAAAATAAAAATAATAAAAACGAGTAATGCCTGGATACGCAACAAAAGAAAAATGAATCAAATGATTTTAAATTTGTGGATAGAATACTTACGAATATTTTCATAATTCTATGTTCAACTTTATTTGAAATATTTATAATTCACTATGTTAAATTACCGGAAGCTTTATTTTTCTTTTCTTTTAGCAAAATGCCACATTTTTAAAAAATAATTAGTAGAGAATACAGAAGATGAAAAATATTTCTAATATGGAGGATATGAAGTAAAATATATTTAAAACAAAGTTTAGCTAAATGTTAAAATATCGTTGTATTCAGTAATCTAACCTTCCAAAAGCTATTTATTTTGACATAAAAAAGTTTCTGATAAAATGATACACTGAACTTTATGTGATGTCCTTGTTTCAATTAAATACATTTAATAAAAGCTTTTAAAATAGTTAACACATTGATGTGTTTCCCATCTGAAATAAAACACATTCAAATCTCTGAAGTTTATACTAACAGCATGGTATTTAAAACTAACAGTATTGTATTTAAAATTTTCAAATATACACATTATATTATACAGACAAACTTTAAATTAAATAGTATTATTTAAGATGTACTCACCTGATTATTCTCAGTTAAGATTTAGAGCTCATAACATTCAAATTATGCATCACAATTAATAGTAGCCAAAAAAATTGCAAGTACAGACACTGCTTCAGTATAAATACAGCACTGCACAAGAATTCATTTAGCTCAATCTTTTAAATGTTGATACAATATCCTTTTAAGAAAATCGATAGATTTACACTCTTTTAAACATATCCATGTGTAAATGAAGAAAATGCTAAATCTAGTTTAATTGAAGTACAAGGGAATACAATTTATAGTACTTTTTTTTTCGACTATCACTAATTTTGGTTCATTGCAAATATACAATTTTAAGATATTCATTTCATTCCTTACACTAGATGCAAATAAGCAATGTTTAAAAGATAAAGTATTTGAAGTACTGCATACTTAAGTTACTCTTTTTTCAATTTGTGGCGATAAAAATTAAAAATTTCAAGTTATCTTAAATGTTGTAGTCATGCAGAAAAAAAACACAGTTTCACAAATATAACAGTCAAACAAAATGAAATATAATTAATTTCTGTATTAATCTTTTTCTTTATGAGGAATAGGGCAGTAAAATACTCAGCTGCATTGTAGTTTTGTAGTTTAATATTTTAATTTACAGAGTGACATATCTGTAAAGTACTATCAATTACAATGGAATACAATTGATAGTACTTTGTAAAGTACAGCTACAATGCAGCAGTAAAATACATCAGTACAGTAAAATACTCAGCTGCATTGTAGTTTGGTAGTTTAGTATTTTAATTTACAGAGTGACATATCTGCAAAGTACTATCAATTACAATGGAATACAATTGATAGTACTTTGTTTTTGTCGACTATCACTGAGTTTGACTCATACCTTTTCAAAGATACAATTTTTTTCATTTCATTCATTACACTAGGTGCAAATAAGCAATGTTTAAAAGATAAAGTAACGAAGTAATGCATAGTTAAGTTACTGTGTTTTATTCAATTTGTGGCGATAAAAATTCAAAATTTCAAGTTATCTTAAATTTTGCAGTTATGCAGAAAAAAAATACAATTTCACATATATTTTAGAATTTTCTTAAGAAACACACAGAGAACAATCAACAAGCAGTTGATTGAATCACATTATAAATATAACAGTTACAGAAACATGGTTTGTACCAAATTTTATAGTCCTGGCTGAAATTTCAAGACCCATAGCTAAGCCAAATTTGATTTTAGTTAAAGTTTGATTAATTTTTAATAGAACATTATATTAGGTCAGGAATCAGCTTGTGCATTGTAAAATTTAACATTAGTAACTGCTTTTGAAAAGGCATGACTTTTTCTAACACTTAAATTTTGTTTACATATAAAAAAAAAAGAAAAAAAGTAAAGTCCTGGAAACTGGAATTAACCACATTTTATAAAATTGAATCAAACAGAAATTAATGTTGTGCTCATGAAAATCATACTTAAATACATATTATAGCTGTACTTTTTTTTAGATTGAAAAAAAAGTTTCTTCTAGGTAAGCATTCAATTACACACTGACAAAATTTAACACAATAAAACAATTATTGCACACATGGGAGAGCAGTTTCTTCACAGACATACTAGATAAAATTGTTCCTTTTATGTAAAAGAGTAATAAATGGGAAAAATCAATATCCACTATGGTTTTTATTAAAAAAGAGCAACAGCCAGGAAGAACAACCCATTTTATATACATCAAAATTTAATTTCCAGGGAACAGGTATTGGGCTTGAAGCTTGTAATTTGTCTGGGAAGAGGAATATAAATTTTTTAAATGCTTTCCAGCTTAGATACAAATATTTTGTAGTGTTATTACTAACTTTCTGGTGATTGATACAATTCTCATTCTTTAGCACGAAGAATGATTAATTAAACGTATTTTCTATAATTCTTCTGTGCTCTTCCACTACGGATATCTAAACTGAGAAGATATCAAATGTTTGATAGTTAAAATCTATATTTCGTTTGTGTGTGCGAACTGTATATAACTCGTCCATTTTACATCACAAGCGAAAGCGGTTAAAGCTACAGAAACTCTCAAATCATTATACTAATCACTAATACCATAATGTCTACTGTACATTTCTAAATCATTATACATAACGGTAAACATGAAATTTTTTTAAAGTGCCCGTAACAAAAGATTAATCTAATTAACAAAAGATAATTTGCTTATTTATAACGTATTTTACGTAACTGCTAAATAAATATAATTTGGAATATTCAAAAATACAAGAAAGAGTTAATTACTAACTTCAAAACAGTAGAAACGAGTCGAAACCTTAATCAAAATAAAAACACCACCAGAGAAACCACCTAGCAAGCGTTAGCTAACAGGCGACCGGATATTTCGCTCTGTTTGGGTATTTGAATACGGAATCGGCTAAAGAGCTAACTAGCTAACTAGCTAAAGAGCTAAAACGTTACATTGAATTCGGCCCCAAGCCCCCGAATTCAATGTAACGTTTTAGCTCTTTAGCTAGTTGGTTAGTTAGCTCTTTAGCAAACCTCAATTTTGCTAACTGTTAGCACATCGGCATTCAAATGGCCCGTTAGCTCTCCGATCCGAGCACCACTCTCCGACGAGGGAATGTTCGGCAAACCTCGGAAGCTTTTAAACGAATGCTCTCAGTAAGCCAATGAGACAGCCCAAATTCATCGCCAGCGCGACATCAAATGTAAACAAACATGGAAACTTCGGAACTGATAAAATAAAAATAATAAAAACGAGTAATGCCTGGATACGCAACAAAAGAAAAATGAATCAAATGATTTTAAATTTGTGGATAGAATACTTACGAATATTTTCATAATTCTATGTTCAACTTTATTTGAAATATTTATAATTCACTATGTTAAATTACCGGAAGCTTTATTTTTCTTTTCTTTTAGCAAAATGCCACATTTTTAAAAAATAATTAGTAGAGAATACAGAAGATGAAAAATATTTCTAATATGGAGGATATGAAGTAAAATATATTTAAAACAAAGTTTAGCTAAATGTTAAAATATCGTTGTATTCAGTAATCTAACCTTCCAAAAGCTATTTATTTTGACATAAAAAAGTTTCTGATAAAATGATACACTGAACTTTATGTGATGTCCTTGTTTCAATTAAATACATTTAATAAAAGCTTTTAAAATAGTTAACACATTGATGTGTTTCCCATCTGAAATAAAACACATTCAAATCTCTGAAGTTTATACTAACAGCATGGTATTTAAAACTAACAGTATTGTATTTAAAATTTTCAAATATACACATTATATTATACAGACAAACTTTAAATTAAATAGTATTATTTAAGATGTACTCACCTGATTATTCTCAGTTAAGATTTAGAGCTCATAACATTCAAATTATGCATCACAATTAATAGTAGCCAAAAAAATTGCAAGTACAGACACTGCTTCAGTATAAATACAGCACTGCACAAGAATTCATTTAGCTCAATCTTTTAAATGTTGATACAATATCCTTTTAAGAAAATCGATAGATTTACACTCTTTTAAACATATCCATGTGTAAATGAAGAAAATGCTAAATCTAGTTTAATTGAAGTACAAGGGAATACAATTTATAGTACTTTTTTTTTCGACTATCACTAATTTTGGTTCATTGCAAATATACAATTTTAAGATATTCATTTCATTCCTTACACTAGATGCAAATAAGCAATGTGTAAAAGATAAAGTATTTGAAGTACTGCATACTTAAGTTACTATCTTTTTTCAATTTGTGGCGATAAAAATTAAAAATTTCAAGTTATCTTAAATGTTGTAGTCATGCAGAAAAAAAAACACAGTTTCACAAATATAACAGTCAAACAAAATGAAATATAATTAATTTCTGTATTAATCTTTTTCTTTATGAGGAATAGGGCAGTAAAATACTCAGCTGCATTGTAGTTTTGTAGTTTAATATTTTAATTTACAGAGTGACATATCTGTAAAGTACTATCAATTACAATGGAATACAATTGATAGTACTTTGTAAAGTACAGCTACAATGCAGCAGTAAAATAAATCAGTACAGTAAAATACTCAGCTGCATTGTAGTTTGGTAGTTTAGTATTTTAATTTACAGAGTGACATATCTGCAAAGTACTATCAATTGCAATGGAATACAATTGATAGTACTTTGTTTTTGTCGACTATCACTGAGTTTGACTCATACCTTTTCAAAGATACAATTTTTTTCATTTCATTCATTACACTAGGTGCAAATAAGCAATGTTTAAAAGATAAAGTAACGAAGTAATGCATAGTTAAGTTACTGTGTTTTATTCAATTTGTGGCGATAAAAATTCAAAATTTCAAGTTATCTTAAATTTTGCAGTTATACAGAAAAAAAATACAATTTCACATATATTTTAGAATTTTCTTAAGAAACACACAGAGAACAATCAACAAGCAGTTGATTGAATCACATTATAAATATAACAGTTACAGAAACATGGTTTGTACCAAATTTTATAGTCCTGGCTGAAATTTCAAGACCCATAGCTAAGCCAAATTTGATTTTAGTTAAAGTTTGATTAATTTTTAATAGAACATTATATTAGGTCAGGAATCAGCTTGTGCATTGTAAAATTTAACATTAGTAACTGCTTTTGAAAAGGCATGACTTTTTCTAACACTTAAATTTTGTTTACATATAAAAAAAAAAGAAAAAAAGTAAAGTCCTGGAAACTGGAATTAACCACATTTTATAAAATTGAATCAAACAGAAATTAATGTTGTGCTCATGAAAATCATACTTAAATACATATTATAGCTGTACTTTTTTTTAGATTGAAAAAAAAGTTTCTTCTAGGTAAGCATTCAATTACACACTGACAAAATTTAACACAATAAAACAATTATTGCACACATGGGAGAGCAGTTTCTTCACAGACATACTAGATAAAATTGTTCCTTTTATGTAAAAGAGTAATAAATGGGAAAAATCAATATCCACTATGGTTTTTATTAAAAAAGAGCAACAGCCAGGAAGAACAACCCATTTTATATACATCAAAATTTAATTTCCAGGGAACAGGTATTGGGCTTGAAGCTTGTAATTTGTCTGGGAAGAGGAATATAAATTTTTTAAATGCTTTCCAGCTTAGATACAAATATTTTGTAGTGTTATTACTAACTTTCTGGTGATTGATACAATTCTCATTCTTTAGCACGAAGAATGATTAATTAAACGTATTTTCTATAATTCTTCTGTGCTCTTCCACTACGGATATCTAAACTGAGAAGATATCAAATGTTTGATAGTTAAAATCTATATTTCGTTTGTGTGTGCGAACTGTATATAACTCGTCCATTTTACATCACAAGCGAAAGCGGTTAAAGCTACAGAAACTCTCAAATCATTATACTAATCACTAATACCATAATGTCTACTGTACATTTCTAAATCATTATACATAACGGTAAACATGAAATTTTTTTAAAGTGCCCGTAACAAAAGATTAATCTAATTAACAAAAGATAATTTGCTTATTTATAACGTATTTTACGTAACTGCTAAATAAATATAATTTGGAATATTCAAAAATACAAGAAAGAGTTAATTACTAACTTCAAAACAGTAGAAACGAGTCGAAACCTTAATCAAAATAAAAACACCACCAGAGAAACCACCTAGCAAGCGTTAGCTAACAGGCGACCGGATATTTCGCTCTGTTTGGGTATTTGAATACGGAATCGGCTAAAGAGCTAACTAGCTAACTAGCTAAAGAGCTAAAACGTTACATTGAATTCGGGGGCTTGGGGCCGAATTCAATGTAACGTTTTAGCTCTTTAGCTAGTTGGTTAGTTAGCTCTTTAGCAAACCTCAATTTTGCTAACTGTTAGCACATCGGCATTCAAATGGCCCGTTAGCTCTCCGATCCGAGCACCACTCTCCGACGAGGGAATGTTCGGCAAACCTCGGAAGCTTTTAAACGAATGCTCTCAGTAAGCCAATGAGACAGCCCAAATTCATCGCCAGCGCGACATCAAATGTAAACAAACATGGAAACTTCGGAACTGATAAAATAAAAATAATAAAAACGAGTAATGCCTGGATACGCAACAAAAGAAAAATGAATCAAATGATTTTAAATTTGTGGATAGAATACTTACGAATATTTTCATAATTCTATGTTCAACTTTATTTGAAATATTTATAATTCACTATGTTAAATTACCGGAAGCTTTATTTTTCTTTTCTTTTAGCAAAATGCCACATTTTAAAAAATAATTAGTAGAGAATACAGAAGATGAAAAATATTTCTAATATGGAGGATATGAAGTAAAATATATTTAAAACAAAGTTTAGCTAAATGTTAAAATATCGTTGTATTCAGTAATCTAACCTTCCAAAAGCTATTTATTTTGACATAAAAAAGTTTCTGATAAAATGATACACTGAACTTTATGTGATGTCCTTGTTTCAATTAAATACATTTAATAAAAGCTTTTAAAATAGTTAACACATTGATGTGTTTCCCATCTGAAATAAAACACATTCAAATCTCTGAAGTTTATACTAACAGCATGGTATTTAAAACTAACAGTATTGTATTTAAAATTTTCAAATATACACATTATATTATACAGACAAACTTTAAATTAAATAGTATTATTTAAGATGTACTCACCTGATTATTCTCAGTTAAGATTTAGAGCTCATAACATTCAAATTATGCATCACAATTAATAGTAGCCAAAAAAATTGCAAGTACAGACACTGCTTCAGTATAAATACAGCACTGCACAAGAATTCATTTAGCTCAATCTTTTAAATGTTGATACAATATCCTTTTAAGAAAATCGATAGATTTACACTCTTTTAAACATATCCATGTGTAAATGAAGAAAATGCTAAATCTAGTTTAATTGAAGTACAAGGGAATACAATTTATAGTACTTTTTTTTTTCGACTATCACTAATTTTGGTTCATTGCAAATATACAATTTTAAGATATTCATTTCATTCCTTACACTAGATGCAAATAAGCAATGTGTAAAAGATAAAGTATTTGAAGTACTGCATACTTAAGTTACTATCTTTTTTCAATTTGTGGCGATAAAAATTAAAAATTTCAAGTTATCTTAAATGTTGTAGTCATGCAGAAAAAAAACACAGTTTCACAAATATAACAGTCAAACAAAATGAAATATAATTAATTTCTGTATTAATCTTTTTCTTTATGAGGAATAGGGCAGTAAAATACTCAGCTGCATTGTAGTTTTGTAGTTTAATATTTTAATTTACAGAGTGACATATCTGTAAAGTACTATCAATTACAATGGAATACAATTTATAGTACTTTGTAAAGTACAGCTACAATGCAGCTGAGTACAGTAGAATACTCAGCTGCATTGTAGTTTTGTAGTTTAGTAATTTAATTTACAGAGTGACATATCTGCAATTACAATGGAATTCAATTGATAGTACTTTGTTGTCGACTATCACTGATTTTGACTCATATTGAAAGATACAATTTTAAGGTATTCATTTCATTTATTACACTAGGTGCAAATAAGCAATGTTTAAAAGATAAAGTAACGAAGTAATGCATAGTTAAGTTACTATATTTTATTCAATTTGTGGCGATAAAAATTCAAAATTTCAAGTTATCTTAAATTTTGCAGTTATGCAGAAAAAAAATACAATTTCACAAATATTTTAGAATTTGCTTAAGAAGCACACAGAGAACAGTCAAGAAGCAGTTGATTGAATCACATTATAAATATAACAGTCAAACAAAATTAAATGTAATTAATTTCTGCAGTAATCTTTTTTCTATGTGAGGAATTCCAGTAATTTAATCCACAATTCAATTAGTACAATGGAATACAATTGATAGTATTTTTTTTTTTGCTCGACTATCATTAATTTTGGTTCATAGCTATGCAACAAATATATAGTTTTAAGGTATTCATTTCATTCGTTATACTACGTGCAAATAAGCAATATTTAAAAGATAAAGTAATGAAGTACTACATAGTTGTTACTATATTTTATTCAATTTGTGGCGATAAAAATTTAAAATTTCAAGTTACCTTAAATTTTGCAGTTATGCAGAAAAAAATACAATTTCACAAATATTTTAGAATTTTGTGAAGAAACACACAGAGAACAATCAACAAGCAGTTGATTGAATCACATTATATATATATCAGTTACAGAACCATGGTTTGTACCAAATTTCATAGTCCTGGCTGAAATTTCAAGACCCATAGCTAAGCCAAATTTACTTTTAGTTATAGTTTGATTAATTTTTAATAGAACATTATATTAGGTCAGGAATCAGCTTGTGCATTGTAAAATTTAACATTAGTAACTGCTTTTGAAAAGGCATGACTTTTTCTAACACTTAAATTTTGTTTACATATAAAAAAAAAGAAAAAAAGTAAAGTCCTGGAAACTGGAATTAACCACATTTTATAAAATTGAATCAAACAGAAATTAATGTTGTGCTCATGAAAATCATACTTAAATACATATTATAGCTGTACTTTTTTTTAGATTGAAAAAAAAGTTTCTTCTAGGTAAGCATTCAATTACACACTGACAAAATTTAACACAATAAAACAATTATTGCACACATGGGAGAGCAGTTTCTTCACAGACATACTAGATAAAATTGTTCCTTTTATGTAAAAGAGTAATAAATGGGAAAAATCAATATCCACTATGGTTTTTATTAAAAAAGAGCAACAGCCAGGAAGAACAACCCATTTTATATACATCAAAATTTAATTTCCAGGGAACAGGTATTGGGCTTGAAGCTTGTAATTTGTCTGGGAAGAGGAATATAAATTTTTTAAATGCTTTCCAGCTTAGATACAAATATTTTGTAGTGTTATTACTAACTTTCTGGTGATTGATACAATTCTCATTCTTTAGCACGAAGAATGATTAATTAAACGTATTTTCTATAATTCTTCTGTGCTCTTCCACTACGGATATCTAAACTGAGAAGATATCAAATGTTTGATAGTTAAAATCTATATTTCGTTTGTGTGTGCGAACTGTATATAACTCGTCCATTTTACATCACAAGCGAAAGCGGTTAAAGCTACAGAAACTCTCAAATCATTATACTAATCACTAATACCATAATGTCTACTGTAAATTTCTAAATCATTATACATAACGGTAAACATGAAATTTTTTTAAAGTGCTCGTAACAAAAGATTAATCTAATTAACAAAAGATAATTTTCTTATTTATAACGTTTTTTTCGTAACTGCTAAATAAATATAATTTGGAATATTCAAAAATACAAGAAAGAGTTAATTACTAACTTCAAAACAGTAGAAACGAGTCGAAACCTTAATCAAAACAAAAACACCACCAGAGAAACCACCTAGCAAGCGTTAGCTAACAGGCGACCGGATATTTCGCTCTTTTTGGGCATTTGAATACGGAATCGGCTAAAGAGCTAACTAGCTAACTAGCTAAAGAGCTAAAACGTTACATTGAATTCGGGGGACAATATCCTTTTAAGAAAATCGATAGATTTACACTCTTTACATTGAAAACGCTTTTACATTGAAACGTTACATTGAATTCGGCCCTAATCTAGTTTAATTGAAGTACAAGGGGAATACAATTGATAGTACTTTTTTTTTTCGACTATCACTGATTTTGGTTCATTGCAAATATACAATTTTAAGATATTCATTTCATTTCTTACACTAGGTGCAAATAAGCAATGTTTAAAAGATAAAGTATTTGAAGTACTGCATACTTAAGTTACTATCTTTTTTCAATTTGTGGCGATAAAAATTTAAAATTTCAAGTTACCTTAAATTTTGCAATTATGCAGAAAAAAAAATACAATTTAACAAATATTTTAGAATTTTGTGAAGAAACACACAGAGAACAATCAACAAGCAGTTGATTGAATCACATTATAAATATAACAGTTACAGAAACATGGTTTGTACCAAATTTCATAGTCCTGGCTGAAATTTCAAGACCCATAGCTAAGCCAAATTTACTTTTAGTTATAGTTTGATTAATTTTTAATAGAACATTATATTAGGTCAGGAATCAGCTTGTGCATTGTAAAATTTAACATTAGTAACTGATTTTGAAAAGGTATGACTTTTTCTAACACTTAAATTTTGTTTACATATTAAAAAAGAAGAAAAAAAGTAAAGTCCTGGAAACTGGAATTAACCACATTTTATAAAATTGAAACAAACAGAAATTAATGCTGTGCTCATGAAAATCATACTTAAAGACATATTATAGCTGTACTTTTTTTTAGATTGAAAAAAAAAGTTTCTTCTACGTAAGCATTCAATTACACACTGACAAAATTTAACACAATAAAACAATTATTGCACACATGGGAGAGCAGTTTCTTCACAGACATACTAGATAAAATTGTTCCTTTTATGTAGAAGAGTAATAAATGGGAAAAATCATTATTCACCATGGTTTTTATTAAAAAAAAGCAACAGCCAGGAAGAACAACCCATTTTATATACATCAAAATTTTATTTGCAGGGAACAGGTATTGGGCTTGAAGCTTGAAATTTGTCTGGGAAGAGGATTATAAATTTTTAAAATGCTTTCCAGCTTAAATACAAATATTTTGTAGTGTTATTACTAAGTTTCTGGTGATTGATACAATTCTCATTCTTTAGCACGAAGAATGATTAATTAAACGTATTTTCTAAAATTCTTCTGTGCTCTTTCACTACGGATATCTAAACTGAGAAGAGATAAAATGTTTGATAGTTAAAATCTATATTTCGTTTGTGTGTGCGAACTGTATATAAATCGTCCATTTTACAACACAAGCGAAAGCGGTTAAAGCTACAAAAGTTCTCAAATCATTATACTAATCACTAATACCATAATGTCTACTGTAAATTTCTATACATAACGGTAAACATGAAATTTTTTTAAAGTGCTCGTAACAAAAGATTAATCTAATTAACAAAAGATAATTTGCTTATTGCTTATTTATAACGTATTTTACGTAACTGCTAAATAAATATAATTTGGAATATTCAAAAATACAAGAAAGAGTTAATTACTAACTTCAAAACAGTAGAAACGAGTCGAAACCTTAATCAAAACAAAAACACCACCAGAGAAACCACCTAGCAAGCGTTAGCTAACAGGCGACCGGATATTTCGCTCTTTTTGGGAATTTGAATACGGAATCGGCTAAAGAGCTAACCAGCTAACTAGCTAAAGAGCTAAAACGTTACATTGAATTCGGGGCTACATCTCTAGAAATAATTTACTATCAGTGATTTGAAATAGAAATAAAAGTCACAAAAATATATACAAAACTATAAATTAATTGTATCGTGAAGGTTTTACAATTTTCCTCCCACATCTGGTTTTAACAGTAAAGCCAGTATTTTGAAAAAGCGAGTTCTTTTGAATAACAGTCATTTTAGTTCTATACGTGCTAGAAGTGTGACGTCACGTCCACCATTAGGGCACCTCCGCAATGGCGGCCCATGTTATTCTCCCGTGGGACTATCTTTAACTTTATTGTTCACAAAAGACCCCAATGTTCCTGATTGCAAATCCAGTACAACGCTGTTGAGAAGCTACATATTATTCGATAGGCTCTGCAAGCCTAAATGCCGATAATTGCATTTAAATCATTAGTAAGCATTTTATAATGCTTCGAAAGGGACACGAAAACGACCACAAATTTTAACTTCTGAATACCCGGGAGGGTAATTTTGACCGTAGTACATTCGTATGCTTTAAAGGGGGGAGTTAGGACCCTAACATGAGGACTGGACCGTTTAAAACATATAGCAGTACAGCCGGCAGAACGACGCGAAGTACGAGGTCTGCCATCATGATAACACTTGTAGTTCGCTACATTGGAGGGTTTACCCAGGGTAAAGTAGATCTCAGTAATAAAAAAATGTACAAATTACGTTCAACAGAGAACTGCCTCAATTCAGCGATCCTCGACCACGGCCCGTTGGCGTACCAGATGCCAACAGAGAAATTACAGGAGTTTTTATACGCAAATAAGAAACCAACAAACGAAGAAACAACGTGGTAGGTCAGCCCTATGATGAGATCCCAACAAGGCTCTCATAATGGAGGAAAACCCGGTCCACTCTCGTAGAAGGGGTCCGGAGGGCGGGCAAGTAGTAGTGCGGGCATAAATCGTCTTGGATCCTAAGAGATTTTGTATAAAAAGGCATCCGAAGGAGCTTCAGCTGGGATCGAATTTTTAGGCGGTTCCATATTTTGACTTTCCCCAAGGGTAGGTACAGAGGTATGTGAGTTTCGAGGAGCACTTTTTTTATTTCTAATGGCAAGTATTATGGCAAGTATATGGCAAGTATATGGCAGTATATGGCAAGTATATGGCAGGACAACGGATATCAAAAAGAAAAAATACAAGAACAAGATAGAAAAATGACATTTGTTAATCCATCAACTTATGTCTGGCAATCAAATAGCGCTCCCACAAAGAAACGGGTGGTAGATCAGGGCGAGAAGCAAGGTGAAGCGTGTCCATTTCTTCCTGGTTATTACACAGGAGACAAAGAAGGAGCCAAATTAATTCTGTGCAGGTGCTTACGAAGGCAATCATGGCCAGAAAAAAGCCGTAGCATTGCCATAGATTTACCTCTAAGCCACTCAGGGATATCATGGACATGGGCATACCAGGGCTTGTGATCGCTACGAGCAGCAACAACCTGTGAGAAGGAACACCTGGGGGTCTTTTTGACTATTGTCTTGATGGAATGGTAGGCCAAGTCCTAGTTGTTTAGCTGTAAAACAGAAGCCCCCCTTTTCGCTAGGAAGTCGGCAGCCTCGTTCCCCTCGATTCCGCAGTGGGCCGGGATCCACTGTAAGACAACTGTTTTATTATGGTTCGACAACCGTTCTAGAAGGTTAACACAGTCATCATTATCTTTGGATCGATACAAACATGGGGAGTCAATAGCCTGAAGAGCTGCTCCTGAATCTGAGAGAATCACCACTCTTGAGAAACGCTCTAATCGGCTCTGAAGCTGGAAAAGAGCCAAACGGATACCTGAGATTCCACCATCAAAAGTTGACACATCACATGAGTACCAACAGGAGAGTAGAAGTTTCACGGAGCATAAGCGTAGCTAAATGCAGGATACACCTCCATGCTCATGAACGTCTTAGCTGGTTTAGATCTATTTTTAGAATTTTAAGGCTTTGGAAATTGCGGGCAATTCCTGTAACTCGTCGGATGAGGACCATTGCAGTTAAAACAGATGCATGTCTGGATGGTGTCCTTCATCGGACAATCATCAGATAGATGTTCTTTAGTGCATCTGACCCAACTGGATTGCAGTCTTCAAGCGATCTGACTATGTTAAAAGCCCTGCCACCTGAAACACTGACTCGGCTCTTTTTGGCCCCTATATTATTCATTTCTTACCTCCATACCTAAGACATCTATAATGTTATAAATTGTTACATCCTCGGTTTTTAAAACTTAGACGTAAAATAACGGCATGGGTACCCGTTTGGTTTTGGGCCCTTTAAACATCGGAGTGATCATTACAACGAGAAAGTCATAATTTCCAATCTATTTTTAATTAATTCATGGGAGGTGCAGGCAGGTAGCCCTCTGATGACTACCTCAAATGGTTTCTCCTCATCCAGGATATGTGTCCTACATTTAAATTTGCCTATAGCAGGAACTACTCTACTTTGATTGTTCACTGACTTGAGCCATATCTACTGAGAGTTTGTATTTTCTCAACATCTTGTAGTGTACCGATGGTGCAAACGCACTGATGGCCTTTAGCGTGAATCTCCAAGTTTCAATCGGGATGATGAGAATAGGAGGAGTCTTTCTCTCCATTTCCGCCGACTGGCAATCGGGTTTGGGGCTATAACCGCTATTTGTTTGGTTTTCTACGACTGAGGTGTCCATCTCATTATCATCTAGCAAAACGTCCACAAGGACATTATCTTCTGTAATTAGGTTTACAGGATCTCACTGTTTGATTCCAAAGCTGTTTGCCTTCGCTCTCTAATTTTTGCTCGGATAGCGAAAACCATTCTAGTCGGTTCGAGCTGCTTTGTCAACATGTACGGTAAGATCCGGGGCCATTCTTTTGGCACAATAGCCGTGTTTTGGTACGCTAGCCGGTGCCTTTTCGTCGGACAACAGAGGCTTCTTCAGCTGTCTAAAGAGAAACCGCAGAGGGAACAGAGTTACCGGAATAGATAGAGGGGGGAGGGAAGAGAGGCTGTACGCTCGAACGCGAATTGCACTCCAGCACATGCACCTGATTATTTTCTTGTTAGCAAATCTTTTGGCATCCCTGACCTCTTCGCAGTCCGCCATCTTGGAAATGTTGAGTTTGAACATCCTGTAGTTGTAATCAAGCAAGGAGATTCCAGCCAGGATTCCTTACATCTCCTGGCGGGTCATCGTAGAAATATCACTCAAGGTCCTTAGCTTGTCCACGAAAGGTGGAAAAACAAGTGTTGGGACTGAATAGAAGTTAGTAGGAATACTCTCGGAGAGAGCACTCTTACACACTTCCACACATTTCGCCATCTTGGAAAGGAAATTTCCTGTCATTGCTTCTGCATTTTAGCGTCATATTCATACTCTGTGAATGAACAGAAACTACCTGTGAATCGCGACATGGGAACTCTTCCAAGGAGCATTCCATAGTCTCTGAAAGTTTCATAGAGTTACAGGGACCGGCAGAATGCACTTCCAAATTTCAATAAGTAGTAAACATTGAACGAAGCAATAAACAGATAAAAGCCTTGCATTTTTGAAGAGTACTTATAATCAACATTTTCCCCCGCTAGGTTTTAGCTAGAAAATAACATCACTCAGGTAGCGACGGGTATTAGTGATGCACTGCCGAAGCCGTTCTCTAAAGCAATGGTGCGCAAACAATTTTTTCGACCGCGATCCACTTTTTCAAATAAATAACCACTTGACCTCAACGGAAAAATTTTTGGTAGAAGCAAAATTTAAAAAAAAAATAGGAAGACGGTAACAAAACAAGAAATATACATAAGAAAATTTTGACAAACTATTTTAAAAATTCAGATTTAAAAATCCAGATTCACACATACAAAGAGAAGCAAATAGAAATAATGTAAGTATAATATTTTGCTGATGGAGTTTTTTATCGTAAGATAGTTTGACACCTTAATTAACAATATCAAAACTATTATTTTTTCACATATAAAAGAATATAATTAAAGGTATAAACAATATGTGATCACTGAAAATTTAAAGCATATTTTTTAATTTAATAGTTCAATATTCTATAAATTTACTTCAGACTACACACGACCCATTCCCATCTTTTTTAGAGATCTTCCTGTGGGTCGCGAACCCCAGTTTTTGCACCACTGCTCCAAAGATTTCCATGATCCGGTTGGTCCTCTGCAGGGAAATGGCTATCTCTTTTGTTCGGACGAGTCAGTTCTTCCCTTCGTGATCGCCTGGATCGTTTAATCAGTCTCTAAGCTTTCTCTTTCTCTAAGGAGCGGGCAACCTAGGTTTATTACTCTTCTGCAATATACCCCATTTAAAATTACGTCATAGTTAAAGTCATGCTCCTTGTGAGCGTTTGTTCCATCTCTTACTCAACCAATCTGCCTATGTCATGTCATTGACATAACACCATGTCAATCACACAGATCAGGCTTAACACCCATCTGCCATTTTAACTTTTTATGACAAAAAGCTTTAAAAGAGTTTTCATCTTTAGGTCATCACAGCATTCGATCCGAAGTTAAGCGGGGTCTTAGTCCCCTCCCTCCCCCTAGGGACTCAGAAAATCTTTTGACTATGAAGGATATTTGTAGCTGTCTCGAAATTATAGTGTAAACGAAAGTTTGTTTGGTTTCCATAAACTCAGTTTCACAGTCAAATTATTTTCATAGTATCACAAGGAAGACAACACCTTATGTTGTTGACAACACCTTACCACAGACCTTATGGTGCTATGACCTGAAGATATAAGCTTTAAGAAATAGCTATACGATGTTAGAATGACAGATAGGCTTAACACAAAGTCAAACACATGGTTTAAGCAGAATGCTTGGGCAAGAGATGGAACAAGAGACGCTCACAGGGAGTATAATCAACAATCATCAAAGCTTAAAAAACTCGTAAATTCGAGCATTCTTGCGGCTCTGTGACATCCGACGCGTAAGGGGCACGCGAGATCGTCACAAAAGTTTTCTGGGCTGAGATATTTGGGAGAAATAGAGCTTTGGGATGACTTAAAGGCGCCTCAAGTGGTACTATTTGCCAATGACTGGCCGATAAAATGATAAATTCGTACGGCAGATTCACTGACGTCATCGTTTTTACGAGAAAATTGAAACCTGCGCCCCGTGTTCGGTTTTGGGATGCATTTCGCAGACGAGTTGCCTAGGAATATAAAAAAGCTTTACGAAGGAATTGCATGAAGTCTTCATAGGAATGACGTCCTATTAGAGATCGCTGGCTTTGCGACTGGAATCGCTGGCAAGAGTCCGTATCGCCCCGTTCTCCTTCGGATTTAAAGAAACGCGCAAATTTGGGTAACCTTGTGGCTCTGCGACACCCCACACGTGAGGATCAAGTGAAATTGTCCTGAAAGCTTCCTGTGGGTTCAATAATCAAGCTGAAAAGTCGGTAATTTCGATAATCTGACTTCACTGCTTTCTCGGTTAATTCTGAATTGGAGGAAACTGTGTTCTTTTCAGGTTTCTGTGCAGAGAGGGGTCTTTGGCAATAATACAGCTATAGGATGAATTATAGCGTCTCTGGTGCTACTTTTAGCAATTGTGATACCGATAAAACAATAAATTCCTTTGGCAGTTTCGCTGACTTCATCCCTTTCACGAATAATATGAATTCTGCATTCCCGTGTTCGGTTTCAGGATGCATCTGGCAGAGCATACTCTTCTAGGACAAAAATAAACTTTTGGAAGAACTTTCTGGAAGTCTTCAGCGGTGTGACGTCATACGGCGAGATCGCTGACTTCGCGGAGGTGGCGGAGACCGTATCGCCCCATCCTCCTTGGGATTTTAAATGCTATACATGGTAGTACAACGGAAACCTTCATCCCACGATTCCTACAGTTGTGCAGTTGGAGCTTTGATTTCATGTGATGGTGACACAGCATGATGAATCTAGAATGTCAATGAAATGCAGAAAGCCTTTCAGGACTACATACTTACGTCAATCTACATTCTTAGTTTCTGTCCACTTAAAAGAAAATTCACGAATGGAATTAATGGTTAGTTTTACCTTCAACTCAATAACATTTTATTAATATTTCTGAAAAGATCGAGGAAAAAACATCCATTTCCTCTACATTGAATTGCCCCTACACTAATTTTCTTCTTTTTCGTATAATGTTCAATTCAAACGTTCAAATTGTTTTCTCGTTTTTTATAAATTTTATGACAAATCACAAACTTTGAATTTAATTTTTTAAAACAAAACTCAACCCCTTATAAGCAGACATACATATAAACTCTTTCTTTAGGACTTCAGTAAACCAAATAAATTTATGCGGCCATATTTGGTTTGCAGTTTTCCAAATATAACCGCATCTACTACTTTGAATTACAGATTCGGACTTCGATATATATATATCTATTACCAAATTATATTTTGCCATATAATACATAAGCAAATACATAAATATTATAATATATACTCTTCTATAGTCATATAGTTTGGTACATTTTGGTATACACAAAACCGGGCCCAGAATGGGAGGTATAAGTCCAACCGTCTTAAAGTCGATCCAGCCCCACAATTTACGCCATTTCCCGAGATACCGTTGTCACGTCGCATCTAACGATGTGTATTATCATTGTTGCATTTTCTGACTTCCATTACTCGGTCACTTTGGTAGTGACGACACCAGTAAGATGGAGGCGTGGTCTAACCACGCGGGGTGTTATGCAAAATCATTCCCGCATAAAAGGCTGACAGGCTCATCTGGCGGGTGTATAGCGGATCTTCGTACCTGGCTCGTGCGTTGGGCTGCCGTCCTTTCGTTTCCTGTGTTGCGAAGAATTCCCTAAGGGGAAACTGACACGTAAGATTTCCTTCACCCCTGCCGACATTTTTGATGGTCTTGAAAGTGCGCCTATGAGCTAACGCCCCCTTTTGATCCAGCCAGTAAGCTGTGTAATGGTTTACTCATCATATACATAAATTTGTAGATAGTTAATTTGCCGTTGAATAAAACATCAAAATGAATCTTTTGACTGTTATTGAAGATTATTGTCACAATCGTATTATTGACAACGTTATAAACTAAGACGTCACCCTCCAAACCCACCAAGTAAGATCGTGAATTATAACACGACTATTACAAAAATGCACTTTTATTTTCTTGTTGGATCTATGTGTCAAACGCTTAGCGTTCGACAGTATTTTTCTGTCACACACGTTCAACTTGAGAAGAGTTTGTGACAGATTATTACATCCTTAATCTTGTGTTTAAAAGTGTCTCCGACGGCAAAACTGTGTATGCCAAACTAGAGAGTAGAAAAATTCGCCAGAAACACTTTTTCCAACTGAAACAACGACAGACAAGTCAAACAAAGAAACAGAAAAAAAGTCTTAAGTGCTTAGAGTAGGGGTTCCTAAACTTATTTGGCCTCCTCCCCCCCTTTTCAGAAAAAAATTACTCAGCGCCCTCGAGATATTTAGTTTCCCAAGCGAACAAACACAGCTACAGTGACAAATTTGCATCCTTTTATGTAACTCCTTTTATGTATGTTTATCCTTTTATGTATTTTTACATATGTCCTAGAACATTGTAAATAAAGATGTGAATGAGAAACTTTGAAGCTTGAAATTATAAAACTATTTATTAAAATTAAAAAGTAGCATTCCAATTACACAGAGAAAATGAAGATAAAGAAGAAGAATATCAAAGTAAAAAGGACGAATAACATTAAAACTAATCCTAATGAGAAGGATGAACTTGGTGCACAGATATCAATTTGTTAAATTTCGGCCAATTTATTAAAGTTTTGCTACAAAACCGGAAATAATAGTTTTTCTTTTGATTAAATTCAGCTCATCGCTTTGGAGTTTTTGATTTGTTTCATCAAATGCGTCTTCTATCTTTATGCTTCCACCGCCCACAATTTGCCCCCCATGTTACAACTGCCCCGCTGTATCCTTTCAACACCCCCGGGGCGGTACCGCCTACTTTGGGAAACACTGCCTTAGAGGATTAAAAACGCCTTTGTCGGGTTTGTTCTGATAATCTAACGTTAAAAGCTAGAAATTTAAAACCCAGCTTATATTTTGAAGCTATTTTGACGAGTCTTATTAAAATTTAAACCACGCTTTAAAAAACGTTTCTACACGTAGTTTAGAATTCCCAGTACAAAGAATCAGAATAATTCAGATGAAAACAAAAACTTTTATAGTCCACAGTAATTTGTAGGTGTGTAACTAGCTCCCAGCAACAGATTTAAATTTTTGTCGGCATTTTCAGATTTGTTCTGTGCGATACTTCCATCTAATGCATTATGAGTTAGACCCCGTTCACATTGCTTCCGCTGGCTCCGAGATTATTGACATAACGTGATTGGTCCTAACTGTCACGTAGTCATTGCGTTGAGCTCTATGATTGGTTGAAATTTCGATCGCTCATGCGCCTGTCTGGAAGCAGAGTGAACATGGACTTAGGTCTGGATATTCGAGGCAAGTTGCCGCTCTTATAAATAATTGTGGATATGAAAGCTTTTATTCGCTACTACCATCTATTGTGAACCGTAAAGATAAATGCTTTCGTTCATAAGATATTCAGATTAGTAATTTTTCCACAAAATTGCAGTTAAATTCTACTAAAGTCTCCTTAGGCTCCACTAGTGTTTGAAAAGGTTCGAAATACTTCTCTATTATCCTGTCATAAAAGCACCCTAAGGTATATAAATTCTCAACTCATGAAAGATTCACTGAATAGCTCATACAAGCGTTTATACAGCTGTATATATTTACGCAATAGATTCATTAACATGTTAGGGTAACAAACGGGGCGTCCATTAATTACGTGAGGCTTTTAGGGGGGGGGGGGGAGTTGAGCCGAATCTCACCCAGTCTCACGTGGGGGAGAGGGGGGTCTCGGCAAATATCACGTAATTTTTTTTCCGTAAGAAACAGTGTAAAATTGCGAGAAAACTGGGTTATATTAAGTAAAACATGTTTCTACACTAAAATATGGCCAAATCCTACACAATAGTTCCAGTAGTCACTCTTGAGACCACACATGAGTCTCCGTGGACTGAATTAGAATGAATATTCTTTTACGAATTTTAGTAGTTCCTATTTAAGTATTTTATTGTTCGATTTTCTCACTGTGATTCTAGACTACGTTCTTAATTGTCTTAAATACTAGTGTTAACTAGTCTTAAATAAAAATAATTAAGCAAATTATGTTTCTTTAAATAAATCCAACGCAATCAAGCACATATTAACGTATTTACACTAAAAATACGCATTTTGAAAAATCTCACGTGAGATTAGGGGGGATGGGGGTGGAGCCAAATCTCACGATATCTCACCAGGGGGGGGAGGGGGTCAAAAAATCGCCAAATTCGCCTCACCTAATTAATGGACGCCCCCAAAGTACGGAAATGTTTTTATTCATTTATTAAGCGTTTTGTTTACAAGTTATCTAAAAAAAAGAGAGAAAAAAAAGCAAATTAAAGAAACAAACAAAAGTGAAAGTGAATGATTTATTTTCTTTCAAAAAAATTTATGAAAATGTACTCCCCAACTTTTTGCTACCTAATGAAACCGCAAGGAAAACAATGCTCAATAAGGGGTACACGCACATCATAGAACAAAAACAGTATTAAAGGAACCCACTGCATATGGCTTGACAAAAAAAAATTAAGGAATACTAATATAAATGATGTAAATTAAGTTAAAATATGTTTATAAATATATCTTTATAACAATCTATCTGTTGCAATATTCATTAAACTTAGAAACCTTAAAACGTGCACGAAGTCACTTCAATTAGTCGCACAACAAGATTCTCTGGGCCCGGGAGAAACTAGTGGTTATCGCATCGGCACTGAGATTGCTCGGTTCAAATCCCAACAATCGCCACTAAATGCTTTTGTTTCTAAGTCGGGTATAGGCACCGGGCAAATGGTCAGCCTTTAACCTTTCTAGTCAGAGGCCGACCCCGAGAGCTAAACTAGATCCGCATCTCTTCGACCTTCAGGGTATCTGTTAGGATTTATCCGCCCGGAAGAGCATTAGTAACAAGTTTTTCTACGTGTTAAAATGTTTTATGCAATTTGAAGAAAAAAGAAACAGCAAAAGAAAATTCACTGCTCACAAATTAATGCAAAAACAGAACATGTAAATATGAGTAATTTTCAAACAAATATTTATTTTTATTCAGTAGATATTACATTCATTCATCCAATAATATTTGCAATCATCATGAATTTAGAATTTTTAATGTACTAATTTTACTACGATTTTCCCACTTAAAAACCATTCCATAGTAAATATAATATCACAGAATTCTCATTGAGAACTCTGCCCCTTACTGACCAAAACTATTTTTTAGTTCATCAACAACAGCTTTTACACAGCCACTGGAGTGAGGCTTTGGGTTTTGCAGAACTGCTCAGGTAAAGAAGTTCTCTCTTACATCGGACGGAATATTTTCCCTCCTAAAAGACGCGCTTTTATATTAATCTGTGGACGGAATGTATGTTAGGTAGGTGAGGGCCGAATGGCTAGGGCGCTGGCATTCGGTTAAGGCGACAATGGACCATGAAAAACTTTTTTTTTATTTATCAACCAATTGTTCTGAAATTTTGTATACTTATACAGTGTTGTTTAGAGATGAAAATGCTACATAAATAAAAAAAATCAGAATGTAATTAATTAAGATATTAATTAAAATCAGTTTGTTAATTACTCTATTTAAAAATGCTCCATGCTCATCAATTTTTGTCTCAGATATCTAATTTTCTTTCTTAAGCTAGCTTTATATAGTTATAATAAAAGTTAGTAGCAATATTTGATTTACAGTCATATTTATAAAAACTAGAAAAGAAAACGATAAAAATAGGTCATTTTATGCAAAATTTTATCAAAAAAATTTTTTTATTGTAAAAATTTTATGGTGTTTTAAAATAGTATAATGAATTTATTACTAAGTTTTATTCTAACATATATAAATAATCCTTTTATGAAATTTTATGAAAATTCAAGAAAAATTATGACGCATGGAACATTTTGATCTTAACGAAATGACATGAAAACTTGTTTTGAGAAAATAGCATTTAAAGTTTTAATTTAACGTAACATTTCCATTGTTTACGTTTGAAAAAATACTTATAACTCGGTTAATAATGATCGGATCAACATACCTTTTTTTTAATTTAAAGCTGATGAGTTGCAGAATCATTTTCTGAAAGAAGAAAAAAAATCGTTTTTGGGACATATTTTTGTCAATCTGAAGGTCCATTGTCGCCTTAAGATCCTGTGGGTTCGAGTCCCACTGTTGGTATAGACGTTTGTAACCGTTAGGAATCGGCTTTAAACTGTAGGACACGGTCTAATTAGCCCTCGTATAGCAAAATGTTGACTGTAGCACTTCAAACCAAACTTGTGGACACAATGATTTCCCGTTCCTGCTCATTTTCTCCCGCGTGGGTGAGATGATGTTTCCGCAAGTTATCTCGATGAGAGAACCATATCTCGCACAAGCTGCAAAAGAAAGGTTTTTCTCCGGTGCGGGTGCGAAGGTGCTTTTTGAAGTCGCTAGGATCGGAAAACCCTTTTTTTTGCACTCTCCGCAGGCGTAAGGTTTTTCTCCCGCGTGGATGCGAAAATGTTTCTTTATGTTACTCGGATGGGAAAATCCTTTCTGGCACTCGCTGCAGACATACGGTTTTTCTGCGGTGTGGCTGAGATGGTGCGCCTTCAAGTTTCCTTGATGGAAAAAATCCCCTCCTGCGGATACCTCAGACGAAAGGTTTTCCTCCGTGTGCTTTTTCAACGTACTGTGCATGGAAAATTCCTTGTTGCATACGCTGCAGGCGAGATGTTTTTGCCCGGTGTTGGTGCGAAGGTGTCTCTTCAGGTCACTGGAATTGTGAAATCCCTTCTTGCACATCCCGCAAGCGAACGGATTTTACCCGGTATGGATGCGGAAATGCGTTTTCAGGGCTATCTGTTTGGAAAATCCTCTCTCACATGCAATGCAGACATAAGGATTCTCTCCGGTGTGGTTTCGAAGTTGCGCGTTCAGACTACTTCTGTGGGAAAATCTGCTGTTGCATAAAGTACACACGAAGGTTTTTTTCGTTTCCTGCTGCAGTTTATGCCTTTAACATGCTCTATTCTGGTTCATAAAGCATTCACTGGGCGGGGGGAGGGTTCTCCCCCGCAACTGGCTGATAAAAATTATAGTTAGTCGAGTTTAGGAGTAAGCCTTCCCTTGATTTAAGCTATTCTCCTTTGATCACTTTCATCCCGATTACATTTGTGTTGAGAAAGAACGACTATCAGGAATGACTAACATTTTCAGATGGAGTATTCAATAATGCCTAGGGACTTAATTAAACATGAAAAGAAACTCCAATTGAAAAATATAATGCGTTGAAGAAAAATTGTAAAAGGAACAAAAAATATTTTTGTTTATGTATTTTTCTTTCTTTGACAACCGTTTGGTGCAAAAGTGAGTAGCATATTTACAAGATACGGAAACGTGTTATAGCGAAATGTTTTTCAAAACACATTTATCAAAATAACTATGTCTATTTTTGAATAAATTATAACGACTGTCAATATCCTGTTTGAAACTGAATAGTTCAAAAATTTGCTGATATGGTATAAACTCTGTCTTCCTTCACAAAAATTTAAAAAAAATTACTATAACTTTTTTCAAGGATACAATTTAAAAGTTAGTGCTTAAAAGTTAGTGTGCAATTTAAAAGTTTGTTCATGTCATGATTAACCTCGACACAACTTCTATTAAGCACTTGATAACTTCCAAATCTCGGGTTGTAAACTTGAAAATTCTGTATTATGATTTGTAACTTTTGAAATTCTTTTTACTACTGTTTTTATTCATTTTATGTTTTCTATTCTATGTCCTAATAAAAATGTTCGTCTCTATAAATGCGCAAGACCATTTATTAAAATAACCAGCGATACATTTTTACCAATATTTATTATAACGTAGTGCCTATGAGATTATTGAGCCAGAAATTAAGTCTCAAAAACGACTTAAAATGCCTAGAGTTGGGATGGGGTTCGCAAAAAGAAATGTTGTTCAAGAGGGGGTCCTCGGACTACATAAGTTTAAGAACCCCTGGTCTATACTATTCTTTTATTTGCGACTCACTTCAGAGGTCTTCGGGATTTTATTTTCCATCAGAACAAGCCTTTTGGTTAAATTACTGAGAAGATATTTTTGCTAAATATGGCCTTTTATCAACCACTAATAATCTTTCAAATAATTATCATAATCATATTCGTTCATATAATGATTAACTTCGACACAACTTCTCGTGTACTAAGCACTTGATAACTTCCGAATCTCGGGTTGTAAACTTGAAAATTCTCTGTCGAAGATGTAACCACAGCGACTCAGAACACATGCAAAGGAAGGTAGAATGAAGAATTTCAACGATATGATACTTTAACAATCGGGTTTAAACGTTTTTGGCCAAAGGGCCACTTCGGCCGAAACACGAGCATCTGTTCTCCGTGTCAGACAAACAGACTTTTTCTAGGTCTTGTTGTTTCTTTTTATTTTTGGCTTTCGCGTCGTCGTTCTTAGGGAATGTCTCTGTTTGCGTGTATTTTGGCCCTCATTTCTTTTTCGCTGTTTGCGTTGGGATGGCCCTTCGGCAGTTTCCTCATCAGAGTAGGGATGCGACATCGATGTCGATGTTTTAAAAACATCGATGTTTTAAACATCGATTTATTGAAGCCGATGTTTTTTTAACATCGATGTTTTGTGCTCGATGTTTTTTTTTTAATGAAAAAGTACCGTAATTAAAAAAATTTACCACGTAGCATAATTTTCACACTTAGTAAATGTAAGTCTGAATTCTGAAAGGGACGAATACAAAAGGGGGAATGATTCCTTAGCAAACAGAGAAATGGCAATTAACAACCAATGAACCAATCAGAGCGCTTGGAATGTTCCTGACACTCCAGAACCTTCCATGGGGTTTTATTTTACAAATAGTATATACACGAGTGCATCCATTTAAGTTTTTGTTTCGTTCTGGTTTTATATAAGTTGACGTTAATGTTATTAGTAAGATGCTTCCCAAAAGTAACTTTTGGAAATATTTTTACAAAACCTCTGACAAATTGGCAAAATGCAATATTTGCCTTAAGTCCCTTAAAACTTCTGGCAATACCACGAATTTATCTGGACATTTGAAGGCAAAACATGGCGGTATTTAAAACGAGAATTTTGAGTCATCAATGTAGCCTAAAGCAACCAAGTTTTTGTCATTTATGTCTGCGCAATCAGAGAGTAAAATTAAATCACCCCTCCCCCCACGACTAACGGAAATAACATTAATGTTAGAGATTACTAAACCAGTTTTAAAAAATGGATGTTCTAAAACATCGATGTTTAAAAACATCGATGGTTTTTGGGCGATGTTTTATTAGCATCGATGTTTTAATATTGAATATCGATGTTTCAAAGCATCGATGTTTCAAAACATCGATGTTTTGTTATCGATGTCGCATCACTACATCAGAGCAGGTTAGCGCCGTCTTTTCTTCCAAATTCTTTTTTTTTCTTTCCCGTCTGTCCCGCGGCGTGCCACTTTGTACCTCTTGCTGTGCGGGTCATCTTGTCTGGACCGTGCGTGCAGTGGTTGCCTGCTGGGGTCTTTCAGTAGCGGCGGGGTTCATATCAGTAGGGTATCGTTGCTATGTCGGACCCGCCGTGTGCGTTTGGGAAGCGAAGAACGGAACTTTTAGCTTCATATTTCCCTCGTCGACCAACCTTTGTCTATAACTGTTTAGCTCCACTTTAACATCTTGCTTTTGATAAGTTGGTTGGTAAAGAACGCTACGGTCATCTTTCGATACACGATGGCTAATTTGACCGGAACCTACATCTCAAAGTCGATTGCGAATGGCTACAGACATCCATGCCAGTAGTGGTACTCAAAAACATAGACTCTGGTGCCAAATTATAACGTCCTAGGCATTCGGCCCTTGCTTTTGGAAAAATAAAAAGGTTGATTTTATCAGTGGTAGTTAGTGTATTTTAAAATACAAACAACTATGCTGTCCCCTTGGGAGGGAGGCGACAGATCCCACCAGACCGAAACTTTTGTTAACTCTGCGAATGGAAACCACCAGTTTCAAAATCTTGCTCCAAACAATGATCTGGTAGAAGAACTAATTTCCTCTACAGACTCAGTCAAATATACATCTCCAGCGAACAGGTAGCTTGGACCTAGGTTTCACCATTGTTAGTGTTCCAAACAGACCATTTTATCAAGGTTATTCTCTACCCCTTTACATAAGCACCCTAACCAGTTACCCCTAAAAAAACCATTCTGGAGATTTTTAAAAATATTCTTTTTTCTAACCTTTCCCATGCTTCTAAAATCAATTGTCATCACACTTGTAGTCCCCCGTTCTGTAGTGGTCCTGAAGTTGTAAGTATGCTAGTATTTGAGAAACAGACTCATCTGACTCCACCTTGTTTATTTTGCAAGATTAAAAACAAAAACAAAAGTTACATTCTAACTACTCGTTAAAAAAAATTAAAACATAATAAAACTTATGCGAAGTGTTCACACACGCAGCCAAGGAAAGTGCCGGCACGAGCACGGCGTGCAAAAAACGTGGAATTAGCTGAGCTGCTGTGGACTACGGCTGCTAGTTTATATTACAGTTGAGTACGCGACGTCGGATTTGTCAAGTGACGTCATCACTAATTTGAAGACGTGAATTCAAATGAGCGACGTTAGTAATTTGAATAAACTGCAAATCCTCAGCGCCACAGGTACTCCCCCACCAGTCTGAAAGACGAAAGAGATTTGCAATGACAATACAATTACAAAAATTAAATATATCGCATAACAAAATTTAAGGTAATACGAAATGAACTTGGCGTTTAGTACGTAGTTGTCTTACATTGTCTAGGCCACTCAAAATATATGCAGGCTTGAGCCAGTTAATACTAATATTAACCTGTTTGTTCTTCATTTTTAATCTATACAATTTGTCGTTACGTTGCAACACTTCGTATGGTCCCTCATAAGGTTGCTGTAAAGGTCTACGCACATAGTCTTGTCCAGGGCCCGACTTAGCCTAATTGGGGCCCGGAGCAAAAACTTCTTTGGGGGCCCCCCTCTGCTTCACTACTTCAGTAATGAAGAACTTAATACTTATTACTAAACTTTCTATTCGATTTGGGGGCCCCCCTCTGATGTGGGGGCCCGGGGCAACTGCCCCGTATGCCCCTGCCTTAGTCAGGCTCTGGTCTTGTCGCACATAAACGTGTGTAGGGGTAGACAAGTCTTGATGGACGAAAATGTCCTTATGACCGTGCTGGGATGCCAGTGTAGGACGTAATCTGTTCATCTATTCTTGTAACACCTTTAAAAATTCGTGATGAGGAGGAAAATCCACTGCACTGGGTCGAAAAAACTCTCCCGGCAATCTTAAGGAACAGCCATATACGAGTTCTGCAACTGATACTCCCAGATCGGGCTTCAAACTGGAACGTATACCAAGGAGTATAATGGGTAAAACTTCAGCCCAGCGATCAGTCGCATAGCATTTTATTGAGTATTTAAGTTGTCTATGGAATCTTTCCATGATTCCATTGGAAGCAAGGTTATAAGCGGTTGTGCGTATTTTCTCGCTCCCAAGAAACTGTGCTAACGCTTGTAATAAGTGGCTTTCGAACTGAGTACCTTGGTCCGTAACTATTGCATCCGGTACGCGAACAATCCAACCAGAAAAAAATGTGTCGGTCACTGTATTTGCACTCTGATCTGGCATAGAAAATGCCTCTTGCCAGTGGCTGAATCTGTCGATACATGTCAGACAATACCTATATCCTTTTGACGGCGGAAGTGGTCCCACAATGTCCAAGTGGATATGGCTGAAGGGGCAACGAGGTACAGGGTAAATACCAGGCTTCGTATGTCGTTGTATCTTTGATTTTTGGCAGTTCAAGCACGATTTCGTCCATTCTGAGACGTCCTTCTTTAGAGAATGCCAGATAAATCGCTGCCGTAATAAATTAACAGTTGCCTGAACTCCCGGATGGGACAAGTTGTGAATAGCTTCGAAAACCTTTATTCGAAATTCTCGGGGTACATACGACCGTACGGTACCAGTAGATGTGTCACACCACAATTCTAAACCATCAGGCGTGAAAACGAAAGGCTTAATATTAAGTACTTCAGATCGTTTAGCCTGATGCAATTCGTCATCAGAAGACTGTGCACGTGCCATTCCCTCATAATCAATGTTGGATAACTGAATTTCAGATATTCTCGATAATGCATCCGCTACCGAGTTTTGATTACCCGAAATAAAACGTATATCTGTTGTTAATTGGGAAATGTATTCAAGATGTCTTTGTTATCTGGGGGAATTGTTTCTATTACCTTTACAGAATGCGAATGTTAATGGTTTGTGATCGGTGTATACACAAAATTGACGTCATTCTAACATATTGTAGCGAACTGAGGTTCGTAGTGTCAACCAGAAGATGATTTAAACACACCAGGTATACATCACTCATTACATAAACAAAACAAATGCAATTTATTAATAAAGTTGATGATGATGAGATATGTACACTGCACAGATGTAAGATGAACTTCGAAACTTAGGTGATCACACTCGATTTAATCGGCGTGGGGCGGAGTAAGAACACAGAAGTCCTCTAAGCTAGCAGAACTGGCTCTGCTTCAATGATGAAAAAACGGCACTTCTCCTGACGGGAAAGGGCTCCCCAATAATATCAACGGCGGTGACCACTGCACACACCCGGTAGCGATGAAAATATTAAATTAAGGAGAAAGGACTCCTCACTGGAAAATAAGGTAGCAAAGGCTCCTTCCACGAAGACTGGTCTCCGACAAATTAGCGGAGTATGTTTACTCCTGCAGGAACTAAATCGTCGCTGCAAACAGTCACAAGGGACTCAACCTCTAAGGGCGGCAAACCCGGCTGCTCCTAAAACTGGATCCGCTACGTGTCAGGAACGAAAAGACGCAAGCCACGACTGAGGGGTCCATTCTCTTTTTATAGAAGACCTCCACCGGATATTGCATCACTCTCCAGAAAGTCGAACGATCTAGAACAAGTGAGCAACGGAAATGGGTTTCCTGGGGCGATAATGAAATATTTTCCCCGGGTCTAAAGCGGCCGCCTTTTTAGTTTGTCCTCCAAGCCACTTCAAAGAGTCTCAAAGGGCCGCTTCGGTAAAATGCGAAAGGCACGAGTCCTTTTGTTTAGGCACGCGACGCCTCCAGGATGCTGCTTAACAATTGATAGTTCATGAATGAAAGCACCTGGGGGTCTCCTGTCATTTATAACCAACATCAGCGGTGTCACCCGGTGGCGATGACTACATCAAGAAAAATGACCATGTCCCCTAAGGTTCTGTGGAACAAGTCTATCGGATGAACAAAAGGAAAATTGCCGTCAGCATATTGCCATCTAAGTCGTCGGAAATCTTTTGATGGGTCTCAGGCCGAGATAGAAGAATTTCTTTTGTTAACGGAGAGGTTGAAATGCAATACTCTACAATATGTTTAAAATGCTTTATAGAACTATATATTGCAAGCAACTCTCGATCATATGTACTGTATTTGCGTTCACTAGGTGTAAGTTTACGCGAAAAAAATGCCAGAGGCTGTACAACCTTATTATGAGTCTGCTGCAAAACTGCTCCAATACTAACATCTGAAGCGTCGAACATTAATATAAAATCCGCATTAAGTGCAGGACGTGCTAATGTACTTGCATTTACAATGGAATCCTTACACGCATTAAAAGCTGCAATATCTGCATTTGTCCAAGTAATTGGAGTTTTATCTTTTTTTTCCTGCCTTTCCAAAGATCGTGAAGAGGAGTCTGAATAGTAGCAGCATTTTTTTAAAATCTGTGGCAGAAATTCAATATTGCTAAAAAACGACGTAATTCCTCAACAGTCTTGGGTAAAGGGTAATTTTTGATGGAGTTAACTTTATCAGGTAAAGGGGATATACCCTGAGCGTTAACTAAGAAACATAAGAATTTTAATTCCTTCAGGCCAAACAAGCATTTATCGACGTTTAAAACTACGCCATATGAATTTAAGGCCGTCTGCACACGGAGCAACTCAAAAGGAACTGATAACTGACTCAAATCACAAACCATTCGTGATGAGTCGCAACCTATGTAATTGAATGGAGCCACGCACACGGCGCAACTGGTTACAAACCCGTCCGGACGGGTTGCGACTCATCACGAATGGTTTGTGATTTGAGTCAGTTATCAGTTCCTTTTGAGTTGCTCCGTCTGCAGACGGGCTTAGCGTTGAAAAACCTGTTCCAAATGCTCAATGTGTTCGTTTTCGTTTTGAGATGCAATCAATACATCATCCAAGTAAGCATAACAAAAATCCAAGCCGCGCAAAACTTGGTCTATGAATCTTTGGAAGGTTTGAGCTGTTTGACAAACCGAAACACATAAAATTGTACTCATAAAGACCAAACGGTGTAATTACTGCGCTTTTGGTTTTTGAATCTGGGTCTAATGGAATTTGAGGGTAAGCTTTTACTAAATCCAATTTGGAAAATAAAGATTTACCAGATAACCCGTATGAAAAATCCTGTATGTGCGGTATGGGGTAGCGATCAGGGATAGTAACTGAATTCAATTTGCGATAATCCCCACATACACGCCATTCGCCATTTTTCTTTTTGACCAAATGGATAGGACTAGACCATGGGCTTTTTGAAGGTGAAATTATACCTTGTTCCATAAGAGATTCAAATTCCTTTTTAGCTATTTTTAATTTATCCGGGGCTAACCGCCGAGATTTTGCAAACACCGGTGGACCTTTTGTAATAATAGAGTGTGTGTGGCTAATGTCCCTGGGGGATGACAACATTACACCCCAGTCCGGTGTACATATGAATATAAGACATAGAAACAGACAAATGACACAATCACAGAAGAATTTTATTGACAGACGATGACACCGGCGATGGACGATGGGTTGCAGCTCCCCTTTCTAGACGGGGTTCCAATTGCAGGCGGAAGACTGACCGGTTCCCCAGAATACAGCCAAGTCTTATGCGGGAATCGAACCCACACCCCCGGCGTGGCAGGCTGATGCCTTAACCACTTAGCCACTGGGCGACAATAATAGAGTATGTAACCTCATGTCTATTAGTGTATTTTAGAAACGATTGGTTCATAATTTTAGGATATTTAGACAACATTTTGTGGTATGGTGTATTACCGCAAATCGTAGTTAAACCTAACGATTTCCTGGATACTTGGGTACCGTTAGTTGAAATGTTTGAAGTGCTATCAATCAACTTGCGATTTTTAATGTCTACCAGTAAACCAAAAAATTCTAAAAAATCCGCACCTAATTTAGGTCGCACAACATCAGCAATTGCAAAATTCCATATAAACTCTCTTTTTAAACCTAAGCTCAGTTTTAATCTACGGAAACCGTATGTGTTTATTTTAGTTCCGTTTGCTACAAAAATTGTCACGTCAGTAGTTGGATGTTTGTGAACATGTGGATTTCGAGGGAAAACTGATACTGATGCGCCGGTATCGACCAAAAATCTGGAACTCGATTTCTGATCAAATACGTAGAGACGACCAAACTTTAATCCACTATCTGCCGTCGCCGAAACAGAAGCGGAATTCAGTTTTCCGGGTACAAACATTTTCCCACACACTTTTTTGCTTTTTTTGCCGAATTTAAAATGATACCTGCAATATTGTTTTTCCAAAGCTTTATTAAGATCACCTGAAGAATTTGATCGCGATCTATATCGCCCTCGAAAATGACCTTCCTTCATTCGCTTTTGCTGAAAAATTAGTGTTTCGACCTTTTTCGGAAAGATTAGAAATTTGATTTTGCAATTCCTATAAATCTACTGAAGAAACGGAATGCTCAACTCCAGATGTAGCAAAACACGAAACTTATTTTATCAGCAATTTGTGCTAAATCGTCTAGCTTATCTTTACTAATTGACAATATTTGTTGTACATGAACGGGTAGCCGCTGAATAAACCGAACTTGCTATCCCCACCACCTTTGGCTTTGGCCAACATCTAATACGTAAGATCTATGATGCTGCCATCTATATCCAGAAATTTGAACGATTTATATAATGTAATATATACGTATATATATATATATATATATATATATATATATACAGACATACATATATATGTATATATATGTATATTTATATATATAATATATATATATATATATATATATATATATATATACATATATATTACATTATACAAATCGTTCAAATTTCTGGATATACATGGCAGCATCATAGATCTTACGTAGGTTGTGCGTTTAGCCAATGCGCTAATCCCACAATCTGTGGGAATAGAAACGGCCTGAATAAACAGAGTTTTCAAAATGTCATCAGATATTTGATTACCAGCTAAAGACCTCATTTCATGGAAGAGCTGAGTGGGTTTTTTACCACCCAAATGCAATTCTTGTAATTGAAAAAATGCATGGAAATAGGCTTTTGCTCTTAGTATATAACTTATGAACATTACCTCTTAACATAGGATATATTATGCCAATTCTGCTTCTGGAGTTGTTCAGTTAGTATTTGTGTACTGCAGACCTCCCTTCAGAAGAGACCCGAGACCGGTTTTAAGGTTGCTGCCTCGGGGAGGTCGATTCTCAAAATGAGGGGTCGGGGATAATCAACACCCCAGTACTATTTCACGCGGAAAGTATTTATCGCTCTTTAGGCATTAAGAAAATTATGAAGGTATTAACTATTTAGGCTTTAAGAAAACCATCGCATGTTTTGATTTCCATTTTCATGTAATCAACGTATTTTGGACTTTTTACCCTGCATCGTATTACTTACTTACTACTTCCCGAAGTAATGTAAGGGAGTTTCAGAAAACCTCAATAAAATTTAGAGTCATGTTTATTTTTATAAATACTGGATCATGCCAAAATTTATTATTATAGATACAGATTTCAGGGTATTTGCTTTTTGCAACTGTTATATTTTCTTTCGCCAAAGGAGACGCGATCTTTTTCGGTAATTTTGTTTTCATTTAAGGGGTCTCAGGAGTCTTACTTTTTTACTAAAGGTGCAATTTAGCATCATGTCACATTTAGTTTTATTTCTCATTCCCTATAAAACATAAATACATGAAATTTTTGCCACTGAAAGCTTAATGTATGTTCTATGTAGAATAACTATTTCAATGTTCTACAACTGTTATTTTAATTAATTTTTAATTTTGATGAAAATTTTAAAATTGTGTTTTGGCTTGCATCCATTGCGCGCAAGACTGTAGGAAAACTATTGGTTCTAGATTCAGAAAAAATATTGATAAAGTTGTAAAACTAATGTATATTTAACGTATACGCCATTTTTAAGCAATTAAAAACTTAAATTTTTTAAATTAAAATTAAAATTACAAAACTTTGAAAAAATGCATTTTTTATTGAAAACATGTTAATTTTAAATAATTAATGCAATTAAAAATACTAAATTTAAAGTATACATTATTCCTTGCATCAAAATAAACGTATTCACCAAGTTTTATAGAAATTGCTTTATCAGTTTCTTTATCAGTCAAAAAATGACTGCAAAAAAGACACAACTCTAGTATAAGTTTACCCCAATTTCCCCCTCCAAATTTCGGAATAGAACTGCACTTTAAAAATGCCGGCCTTAGTTATTGCGAGGCCCAACTGCAGAAATTGAGATAAAAATATAATGTACAGATATTTTGATAAAAATATAATTATACACTGGCCTGTGGCGACCTTGTGGTACAGCGCGCTGGCTTTCGGTGCTGAGGGTGCTCGGATCGAATCCCGGCGTTGCGTCACTGAAAATGCCTCCGTTTATGTCGTCCCTTCATAGGGGTTAATGCTGGTCCGCCTATATGGCGCCCCAATAATGAAATGGCCAACAATAGCTGCGATGTATTATAGGCGAATGTCTTCACGACTAGTGTCTCCGCATTGGTTTTTTTAAAAAAATAATTGCACACTTTGTGTGTCGTTATTTTTACATATGAGCTGTTATATTTGAAAGTGGTGTAAGTCCACTTTAAAAAAAATGAGTTAAAGGTAATTTTAGTAAGATATAGACACCTTCTCTTCATATTTATAATCAGACTTTCAATGGAGTACGATTTTTTCATAAAGCAAACAAAAGAATTTTGGCTATAAAATGTTATCGCAAAAAAAAAAAAAAAAAAAAAATTCAAGTGGAATAAGTCTATTCCTAATAATTATAATTAAAGCAACTTGCTTATTGCAATTATTATTGACTATTACGACTTCAGTTTACACTACGCTTTAGCGTATATTACTTAGCTAGTGTCTTAAAAACAACATCGTTAACAAGATAACGGTATTATTGTTCTGATTAAGTGGTCAGAAGTAATTTCACTGATTTTGTTTGGTTTTCTTTCGCAGGTCCTACTGTTTTGTTTGTGTTTCTTATGCTAATAGATTGCAGCGTGAGTATTATTTAAATATAATTGTTATTAAAGCAGAAAATCAAAGTTTTACATAAATAATATTTCATACAGTCGTTACAATGAATTCACATACCTATAAAAAAGACGATAATATATCAATTTGGTCTGATAGTGATGTTGAAAGTAAGAGTTTACATTTAAAAATCCATTTCAGTGAAGCTAATGTATATAAAATTATGGACTTGAATTTCCACTTGTTTTTATTTTTATAATATGTTATTTTTGAAAGTGGTATAAGTCCATTTGGAGCTAAAACAATCGTTTATTTTTTTAATTCATTAGTATCAAATATTCATTATTATCAAATATTTTTAAATTCATTCAAATACAAACCTTTAAATATCTCGATACATGAAAAAATGGTCTTATACCACTTTAAAAAATAACAACTCATATGTTAAAGCCATTTCAGTTTGGACATATTTTTAATTTTCCAGATCAAATAGGTTCAACTGGCAAAGTCGGCCCTGCCCTTTAAAGTGTGCTACCCTAATGACCTCTTCTAATGAAAATTCACAATTAACTTTATCAACACTATTTTCCGCAATTTGAATACGAAAAATTTTCTTCAAACTTTAATTTTCCCCTCTTTGAAATATTTTCTCATAACTTGGTTTTTGTTAGCCATATTTTTGGCCAGTTTAAAAGTTAATAAACACGGGAAAGATGTTTTGCTTGGTTGCAAATTTATACCTGGGAAAATAGACTTCAGAAATCAGCATTTAAACATTTCAGATTATACAGCACATCACGGCGGTTGATATTCCAAAAGGTATAATACACTGCTCAAAAAAATTAGGGGAGCAAGCAAAGAAGTTAAGAAAACCGTGCGAGACAGCCACGTATTGGCATAAAATGGATAGTACATGCGTATCAATGCGCAATACAGAAAAAAAGACGTAAAAAATTTGTAATTAAGCTTTAATTCTTTGAAAATATGGAAAAAACAGGAAAAGATAATTTAGGGCAACAATTTGGTTACATGTAAACGATAAAAAAAAGTATTGTTTAGAAATGATGCAAGAATTTTAATATGGCGTGTGGTCTCCTCGGACAGCTAAGACTGCTGCACACCTGTTTTCCATGGATGCGATGATGTTATCGATAAGACTTTTGGGAATACTGTTCCACTCCTCAAAAAGTGCAATCTCCAAGTCTCGGAGAGTAAAAGGAGGCCTTGGTCTCGCAGCAATGCGTCGTCCGAGCATGTCCCAAACATGCTCGATTGAATTCAGGTCTGGAGAGCACGCTGGCCATTCCATACGCTGTATTGTTTCAGCTTCAAGCATGTTCTGCACAAGACGAGCTGTATGCGGTCTGGCATTATCATGTTGGAAAACAAAGGAATCTCCAATTGCTGCAGCGTAAGGTATGACATGAGGTCTCAGTATCTCGTCTGCATACCTTCGGGCCGTCAAAGTACCATTCCGAATGATATGCAGGTCTGTACGTCCACCTATGCTGATTCCACCCCATACCATAAAACCAGATCGTCTGTATTGTGACCTTTCACGAACGAATGTGGGATTATTTCGAGTGCCCCTTTGCCTCCATACCAAAACACGTCGGGTATCACACTCCAGACTGAATCGGGACTCGTCTGTAAACAGCACTTGACTCCAATCATGTTGCTCCCAATCTCGATGTTCAGCAGCCCATCTTCTTCGGGCCTCGCGGTGGCGTGAGGTCAACGGAATGCTGCCCATTGGCCTACGTGCATAGAGACCTCCCTGATGAAGCCTATTACGTACTGTTTGGCTGGACACCCTTCGTCCTGTTGCCAAGAGCAACTGTCTTTGCAGCTGAGTAGTATTGTCTGTTCTGTTTCGACGAGCTGTTAACAGTATATACCGGTCATCAGTTGCTGTAGTGACGCGTGGCCGATCTTGCCCTGGTCGACGTCTAACATTCCCTGTTTCTTGGAATGGATTCCACAGCCTTGCAACGACACTTCTGGCAACTCCAACAGCGTCCGCGATACTACGTTGTTTGCCCGGATTGAAGACTGCCTATAATACGCCATGCCATAGATTCCAGTAAATCACGTTGTTGAGACATTTTCAAGTCACCTTTTCTCAAAAAGCATAACTGAGCAATCGCATTTCACAGTTAAGGCAGTGAAACAGACGTTTCTGCAACATCCCGATTTCCGCCCTTATGTTCTTTTTCTCGTTTTTGACGTCATGAACTTTGATTTGCATATGAAGTTTTCTTCTTCTGTTTCCTGCTAGGCTTTAAAGTATGGATGATTTATTTTATGTTAATTATCGGCGTAAGTATTTGCGTAATTTCGTTAAAACCATGTGCTCCCCTAATTGTTTTGAGCAGTGTAGTTCCAATAGGTAATATTGTGTTTAAAATTTCCTTTCAATTGTAACTGCAGATGGGTATTTCTCCCCATCTGTTTCTTGTAAACACTACCCTTTCTTAGAAACCACTGCCAATCGGCAGAAAAACACCTGTTCGACTCTTCCTTGGGACAAATGCCGATATTTGGCGAAAAGTGGGGTATGTTTGGTGACAATCTCTTCCTCTCTCGTTCACCTTCGCTTTAACGTTCCACCCCTCATCCAAAAAGAACTCTCCCCGAGTGACCAGTTTCTCGGGGATTTTTCTTCAGAGGTAACCAGTACATCAATCAGCGATTGTCACTCATGCAGACAGATTGTAATATTTAGTCATTCTAACTTGCAGAGTTTGAATTGTTGACCCATGTGATTAATACCCTACCTTCCTTAAAGATAAAGTGAAAAATCAGGTGACTTTTTTGGTGAACCTTCCGCCCTCAGTTAAGAGTAGAGTTAGCACTAATCCTTGAGTGATGTATAACAGTATTAGAAATTTAAATATACAGCCGACTTATTCTCAGTTATGCTCTCAAACATTCACAAGGTCCCTTCTGAGAATTATATCAGTCCTTTGTTTCAATTAGTTACGAACATGTTTCAGCCAATTCTATTATTTATCCTAAGGTTACAGTTGATTTGTAAATCTCATTATACACATATTGGATAT
Organism: Dolomedes plantarius; assembly: GCA_907164885.2. Lineage (NCBI taxonomy): Eukaryota > Metazoa > Arthropoda > Arachnida > Araneae > Dolomedidae > Dolomedes > Dolomedes plantarius. The sequence continues at coordinate 146,835,857 of OU015499.1, forward strand.
AAATGGGATACGAGAAAGTTTATCCAAATTAACCCAATTGCACCTTCAGTAAAATATACAGAGGCTGTTCGCACATTTTTTAGACGATTTTGGTAAGCGATAATAAAAAATCGTTTGCTGCAAAAGAAATAATTGCAATTGTACTATGTTTTTAAAAGTCAAAATTATCGTCTGCGGCTTGAAAGTTTTGTTTTTATTCAAAATGGCGTTTTTAACAAAGAAGTGGTTCGAAGGCTACATTTATGCTCTTTCCGAAGAGAAATATGCATACTCCGTTATCCAAAAACGATGTGAGAATCATGGTTTTGTGATATCTAAAGCGTCGATAGGTAATATCGTCAACAAGAAAGGAAAAAAAACGTAAAATTGGAGCCTCAAGTGGGAAAAAAATTCCAAACAAATATCCAGGGAAAAAACGGACATCCCCGACTATTGCAAAGGTACGTTGTATAATGTTAAAAGAAAATCCCCCTAGTCAAAGGACAGTTGCAAAATCATTAAAATGCTCGGTGTCCACTGAAAACAAAATGATAAACGTTGACTTAAATCTTAAGAATGCGAAAAACCGCAATGTGCATCGTCTTCTTCCAAATCATATCGCTGAACGCAGGACACGCTGCAGAATTCTATATGAGAAGCACTTATCCAGAGAAAAATGGAAAACAATTGTCACAATAGATGAATCATGCGTGTATTTAAATGATTGCAACAAAAAAAAGAGCCATTTACTATCATAAAAGGGGAGAAAAAAATTTAAGTACATGGTTCAAAGAATCGAAAGAAAGTTTTTCTAAGGGATTCATGACTGTTGCTGGTTTTTCTTATAATGGCAAGTTAAAAATAAAGAGAGTGGAAAAAATGTCAAGATTAACTCCAAATACTATCAGGAACATATTTTATCGCCAATTTTTCTGAATGAAATACCATCGCTTTACCCACAGTGCCATCAATCTGTGAGACTCCATCAGGAGAAAGCTAGCAGTCAGACATCAAAATCCACTGTAAATTTCCTAAAAGAAATGGAACAAAAAACTGGTATCAAGGCCATACCCTTCACTGATATCCCTACTAAATCTTCCGATGTATCACCTATGGATTTTTGTGCTTTCGGACTTTAAAAATCTGCATTATCCAAACGTCGTCCCAAAACCCTTACAGGACTCTGGAAAGTTGTTCAGGAGGAATGGGATAGAATATCTTTTCTGACACTTCAAAAGGCATTATTATCCTGGAAATTCTGGTGTCGAAAGATAGTTCAGAGTAAGGGATGTCAAATAGAACATTTAAAACACAAGAATTTTATGTAATTTAGTTTTGTGAATACAATATACATCGTCTAAAAAATGTGTGAACAGCCTCTGTATACTTACCATTAGATATAAAACCATTCAATAAGGTTCAGAAAACTTCTATTTTTTAAGATTATAAAAAATAAGTTTTCTGAACCCTATTTCCCGGTAAAATGTCATTAAGAAGTAGTCCATATAATGTTTAAAATGAAATAAGAATAAAAGAGCTCATTTACCTACTTTATATAGTGTTAAATTATGCAAAGTGTTAGAAAGAATATGCAGAGTGATGCAGACAAAAGTGCATTTTTTAAATATTTTTCTTAATGAAAATAAACACAAATTGCAGTATATTATTCTAACTCTGAAGAAGTATTTCAAAACTTTGTAAAGCCAAATACATCTCCTCATTCTCTATCATAATTACATGAACTGAGCATGAATATATAATATTAAAAAGAAACATCATATGCATTCTCCATATAAAGCTATAAAATATTTATATATCATTATAAAACCAGAATTATTACAGAAGTGAAATTTCAGGACACCCTTTCCTACAGTATAAAAAGGAACAATGACAGGTTTATTTTAAACTTCAATCACTTTGGTGGGTCAAGTATCCGCCAGAGATCGTAGTTGATGACCGATATCGCACCGATATATTTAAAAAAATTTAATGTCATATAACGCAAAATTAATTACAAAACATAATTAAGTGCGATACCTATTTTAAATAAAGGTCATCAAACCGAAGAGATGCCTTTTCATATAAATCTGAAATGAAAATCTTTTCTCACATACGGTGCTATCGAAAGGTTAATCTTCCATAAAGGTGCGGAGATGTCTTTCCAAAAAACCCCGCGAAAAACACTTTTTGTCACATACAGTGCAGGCGAAATGTTTCTCTCCCGTGTGGGTGCGGAGATGTTTTCTAAAAGATACTGTGAAGAAAAATTTTTCATTACATACAGTGCAGGTGAAAGGTTTACCTCCCATGTGGGTGTGGAGATGTTTATCTAAAAAACCCTCTGACGAACACATTTTTCTCACACACAGTGCAGAATAAAGGTTTATGTCCCGTGTGGCTGAGGAGATGTCTTTCTAAAAAACCCAGTGAAGAACACTTTTTCTCACACACAGTACAGGCGAAAGTTTCTCCATGTGGGTGCGGAGATGTTGTTCTAAATCAACACGTGAAGAACACTTTTTCTCACATACAGTGCACGAGAAAGTTTTTTTTACGGTGTGGATGCGGAAATGTTGCTCTAAACCAAGTTGTGAAGAACACCTTTTCTCACATACAGTGCACGGAAAAGTTCTATTTACCGTGTGGATGCGGAAATGTTGCTCTAAACCAAGTTGTGAAGAACACTTTTTCTCACATACAGTGCAGGAAAAAGGTTTATCTCTAGTGTGGGTTAGGAGATGTTTTTCTAAATGACCCTGTGAAGATAACTTTTTCTTACACACTGAACAGGCGAAAGGTTTCTCCATGTGGACGCGGAGATGTTTTTCCAAAAAACGCTGTGATAAACACTTTTTCTCACACACAGTGCAGACGAAAGGTTTATCTCCTGTGTGGCTGCGGAGATGTCTTTCTAAAAAAGCCTGTGAAGAAAACTTTTCTTCACACAGAGTGCAGGCGAAATGTTTATATCCCGTGTGGGTGCGGAGATGTCTGTCTAAAAAACCCTGTGATGGCCACTTTTTCTCACACACAGTGCAGGCGAAAGGTTTATCTCCCGTGTGGCTGCGGAGATGTCTTTCTAAAACAGCCTGTGAAGAACACTTTTTCCCACACACAGTGCAGACGAAAGGTTTATCTCCCGTGTGGCTGCGGAGATGTCTTTCTAAAACAGCCTGTGAAGAACAATTTTTCTCACACACAGTACAGGTGAAAGGTTTCTCCATGTGCGTGTGGAGATGTTCTAAACCAACCTGTGTAGAACACTTTTTGTCACATACAGTACAAGGGAAAGTTTTATTTTCGGTGTGGATGCGGAAATGTTGTTCTAAACCAACCTGTGAAGAACACTTTTTCTCACATACAGTGCAGGAAAAAAGTTTATCTCTAGTGTGGATTCGGAGATGTTTTTCTAAAACACCCTGTGAAGAAAACTTTTTAGCACACACTATACAGGCGAAGGGTTTCTCTCCCGTGTGGGTGCGAAGATGTCTTTCTAAAAAACGCTCTGAAGAACACTTTTTCTCACATACAGTGCAGGCGAAAGATTTCTCCCTCATGTGGTTGCGGATATGTTTTTTTAACTCTTCTGTCCGAACAAATCTTTTGCTACATAGAGTGCATGTGAAAGGTTTCTCTCCCGTGTGGGTGCGGAGATGTATTTTTAAATGAGTTCGTTGAGAAAACGTTTTCTCACATAGAGTACAGGCGAAAAGTTTCTCTCCTGTGTGGGTGGTAAAATGGTCTTTTAAATTACGCTGCACAGAAAATGCTTTCCCACATACAGTGCAGGAGAAAGGTTTCTCTCCCGTGTGGGTGCGGAGGTGTGTTTTAAAGCTATTCTGTTGAGAAAATCTTTTCTCACAAACAGTGCATGCGAAAGGTTTCTCTCCCGTGTGGATGAGGAGATGTTTTTTTAAATTCCCCTTTGTAGAACACTTTTTTTCACATACAGTGCATGTGAAAGGTTTCTCCCCTGTGTGGGTGCGGAGATGTATTTCTAAATTACCCTGTGCAGAAAATTTTTTCCCACATTCAGTGCAGGCGAAAGGTTTCTCTCCCGTGTGGGTGCGAAGATGTGCTTTACAACTACTCTGTACAGAAAATCTTTTCTCACATACAGTGCAGGTGAAAGGTTGTTCTGTTTGGGTACAGCGAGGATTATCAATAATGTGGGACGAATGATGCATATTTAAAGCGGCCAACTGTGAAAATGTTTCATCACATAAATGGCATTTGAAATTTTCTTCGGTGCGAAGGGGAATCTGTGCATTGGTACTTTTAACATTAAGATTAATTCTAGACGTCTCACACGGAGTGTATTCATTTTCGGCTTCAGCAGGGTTTTGGTCGCAGGCATGGCATTCATTGGAAAGTCTATTTACGCTGGAAATACCCGACATTTGCTCTTCTGGCATGCCGACGTTCCTTTACTGATTAGAAAACTGTAACTGCCAGCAATACGTCGACTTTCTGAATTTATGGACACCAGAGATACTTTACTTTCGAACCTAACAATTCTCAGGCAATCTCTACCGAGAACCTGCAAAGAGAGGAGAAAGAAATTTAAATGAGATATATTAACACTGTACCATCACGTTTTTTATTTCTCATGTGAAATGAATAGCGATTTATAAAAGTGTTTTTGTGCTAGGAAATGAGATATCTATAAACTAAGATGTTATAAATTACAGTATGGATTAACTTAAGTACTGAGCATTTCAAATTTAGTGTAATTAGGGATGGAGATTCATTAACCATTCTTTTTGTTTTGTCTTGGTAGATCATACGGACGTGCAGAGATTTGATGTTTCGGTTTGTAGGGATCTCCACAATACGGACATCGGACCGATGAATAACGTATAAGCAATATTAACTTTATTCCCCTTTAAATTCAATTTAGTTATTCATAATTAAAACTAATGTCATCATTAGTTTAATGCTCCGAGGAATTCCAGAGATGAACATCTGATGAAAAAGCTCGGATACTATCAGATTAAAAAGGTTATAAACGAAGTAAAATACATAAAATTATTACAGGAAATAACAAAGAACATGTGGCTTATGGGTTTGTTTAGGCATATTTCTTTGGAATGTAATTTTTTGGCTACAAAAATTTTTCACCACGCTGTCTCCATATTGTAATCTGAATACTGTGTATATAATCATTGATATTGGGAATAATATAAATTCTACAGTAGATGAACGTAAAGTATCTTTACGTTCATCTACTGTGCAATAGTACTTTTATGTGATTCTTCACATTTTCAAACATTTCAAAACAGTTATCTGTAGGCCTCTTGTAGTCTATGTGATATACGTCAGAAATACACGACTGAAAAGGTCCTTTTCAGACTAACACTTTTTAAATAATATATTACGCGATTATAAACATGTAATAAAAATTCAAAACAAAAGAAATCTACATGGATAACATGCGATGCTCCTTAAAAATTACTTATTAAATCAATTTTAAATTTTCATATTTAGAAAAAACTAATTCAAAACTGCTTAAACAAGTTTTACCCTAGTTATCTCTCACGCAATTTATATTTGTAAATTTTCTCCGGTTGTACACAAAATATGCCAAATGTGGGGTGTGGCTTCAGACTCCACCAGTCACATACAAATTTGATACAGCTCGGTATTATAGTAAAGAAACAGAATTTAGCAGACGAAAAAGAAGAATTACATATATATACAGATCAGTAGAAAAATAATTATAACACACTCTGTCTAATTAAAATTTTGGTTGAAGTGCGATATTCATACTGATGCAAGAAGTGCGGCAATAAAAATTTCTCTGCGGTAACCGTACTCGCTCATTTCATGACGTGGAGTCTTCGACAAACGAAAGAATAGTGCAATTTAGAGCACCCATATGGCAACCATAATCGTAGGAACGGTACGCCATACGCTGAAGGTTATCTAAACATTTAGCGCCAATTTTCCTGATGGATAAACGGTAGCCTATAATATGGTGTTAAATATATTTTTTTTCTTCATTTTACCTAGAGTAATATAGAACAAAACCATGTGATCCCATATATACACGTTCATTTCAATGTTTTAAAATCATTTTTAATTACATATTAAAAGAAAAGTACTATTTAGGTGTATATCTCTTAGGTGTATATTAAACCTTTTTATTAAATTTTGTTATATTTTTGTTTTAATCAGGAGTAAGATTATATATATATAATTACATGAAATCCTGTATTCACAAGCATACCTTGTTGCACTTAAAAATCCTTTTTATTTTATGCAAATAGTGCAAGCATGGGCGCGTTGGCCCAGTTGGGATGAACATTGGGCCAGTGATATGAACGTCCCTGGTTCGATGCTCGTCGTGCAAATCCACCGCCGTGTTCCCTTATGGTGGCCGGGACCCGTAAAATAGGGCGTGGCTACAATGCCCTCCAAGTTCTCAAATTTACCTCTGGAGATGCGGGGGTGATGTGTTCCGGTCTCGTCACTTGACTCGGTTCAAAATTTCGGGACCGATGTTCTTCGAGGTCAAGTCAGACTTCAGCAATAGTGGTAACTGGCCTTAAAGTGAAGCTGCATAGTACCCTTCGCCAAGGATCTAGAATCTGAGGACCTAGGTCCTTTGGACTTGGTGTAGGCTTTCCTACACCAAGGTGATAGGAAACAAACAACAAGTGCAACCATTTTAATTCTGTATTGGTTTTAGCCGGCAGTATTTATTGATAAGTATCATGTGGTACCACATTTACAGATTCTAGCATACTCAGGTATAGCTATCCTGAAAATACCTTGTGATTAATACATTATATTGCAAGTACCATTTATTTACAATTTACAGTGTTTATGAGAAATACAATATATGATATTATATTGTACTTATAAATTTTTTTAGGTTTGCGAGAATTTATTGTTATCAATTTTAAATATAAAAATTTATTTCTCTTATAGTTTAATTGGTTTTCTTTGCTTTGAGAACATTACCAGCTGCTGTGAACTACTTAGGAAATTTGAAATTTGTCTTTTCAGCTTTATAATCATATTGTGCTGGGAAACATATTCCCATTTAGAAATATTCTATTTTCGGATTACAATGAAGTACTATTTTACAGTTTATTGTAGTTTCCATTAAAGTAATATAAAAAAAATACATAAGTGTTCCACTCTAGTATCTTGCTCAGCCTTTACTATCCTTTGATTTATGTTTTTTCATGTCATGGAAGAGTTATGTCACTGCAGATCTGATATACAAATGATTCTTACCAAATTCTGTTTAATTCTCCTCAAGAATTACAAAAGACCGTCTGACAGAAACATGTTTGAGCTGGACTTAAAAAGATTTTAATAAAGTACATTATGTTTCTCAATATGCTTAGTGTTCTTCGGTTTAAGATCTTTTACACAATATCTTATTGTTTTCAATTCTGTGTTATTTTCGTCATTATCTACCACAATAATGAGCAAAGTGATACCATAGGTCCTCATTCATCTTCCTTTGCTTACAAGTTTATCTAAATTACATGCAATACTATAATACAAGAATTATTTAGTTACAGATCTCACATAAACATAAAAAGGTTTCTTAATTATACTGCATTTTTAATTATCGTAATAAGGTATATACGCTCTAATAAACAAAGCCCATGTGATCTCATATCTACACATCTTGCTCTGATTAAAATTTTCTTATAATCTGCAATGTTTTCTCATTATACTAGTACTGTACATGGTCGGATCTTTTGTAAAAAGTCTTCTATCTAATATCAATGTTGTCCCAACTTGAAAGTTAATGTAGAAAAATACAATACGTGAATCAGTAATATTTTTTCTACTTTAAATAGTATAAGATACAGTACCGATATTCTTATGTTTGATTAATTCTTGAGATTATTCGGAGCACAGCAAGGAAAAGAATTTTGTCACATAAAATAACCCACATGAAATTAAAACTGTTTAGTTCATATACAGAGATGTTATGGTCTTTTTACAAATTACTTCCCATAAACTATTTCTCCTTTCTCATCTCCATCCAAATTAAGGAAATTTCCCACATTATATATAATAATAAATTTAAATCCGTAGAAGTAATACACTTTACAGGAATAAGAAAAAGTCATTTTTCTATATTTTGTACACATAAGCTCAGATGAGGATACTGGCAAAACAGTTATTGTCTTTATTTCTGTTGAGAATCGAGCATTCAGTTAATATTACACGCAATTTAGTGGCAACTCTTTGTTTTATGCTTCTGGCATCATCTTTCTTCTGTATTCCATTGTAATTTATGTAAACAGTAAGACGTAATGTGTTTCACTTCCTACTTTCTATTCATTAAAATCCTAAATTCAACTAGCTATCACTTCATTTCGTTAATATTGCAACATGTTATGGGTTTTAGCGACGTTTAACTGCGCAGATAAAGTAACGATGGCTATGACGACGTATTTGAATCACGGATTTTGACCGAGTTTCGATTTTGACTTTTGATTTCACCGTATCTGCTCGACTCTGTGTAAGTAGACGAGTGTGTACCGATAGCTTTTTTCCCCCCGCACAATTTGGTGAATGACGACGTAATATGGAAGCTAAAAATTATGTTCAGTACACCAAGTTGAAAGGTTCATCCAACTGGACTGACTGGAAACTTGAAGTAAATTAGTGCTCAACGATTGTGCGGACATCTGCGATGAATCACTTGTCGAGCCAACAGCACCGGCAGCAGACGCAAATGAGAAGACGATACGCGACTATAACCAAGCGGCAAAAGCTTATTCAAAGGCGAATGCGAAAGCTGTTGTGATCATCCGCACAAATTTATCAACGAATGTGCTGAATTTGATCCGCATGCATGGTAATTCTGAACGAGTGATATGGACCGAGTTGTTAAGCAACTTTGAGAAAGTGTCAAGCGTCAAATTGGACACTCTTCTGCAATAGTTTTTCACCTTCCAAATCCCATCGAAGACGAAGATGTAATGCATTCACTCGCACGTTTGCGTACACAGTGGGTGGATCTTCAACGTGGGCAAGAGTTGAGCGGCGAAGGGAAGTTGCTGCAGAACCTGCTATCACCACGCATCTTGTCTATTCTTCCTGATGATGAATAACGTGAGTTCAAGTCACAGTGGGACTCAACGCCAAGGACAGAAAAGTCACATGAAAAAGTTTACGTTCTGTTTATGTTCTAATAAACCTGGGCACAATGGAAAATTTTGTCCCGATTTCTCTGACAAGCCAACCACGACGGGTGGCAGAACAGATACCTTCATTGCTAATACTCAATGCAGTGCATTTGTTTGTCAAGATGATAGTGGCCGAAATGTGTAGCTTAAGGACGACAGAGCTAAAGCATACATAAAGGGCTATTTGGTTGGTTATTGTGATTACGATGGGTATCGTGTTTTCATACCATCGATGACATGATAGAGTGTCAACGTAGCGTTCAATGAACAGCAAATCGGTCCTTCTTCCCTGCCTTTAGAAGTAACATCTAACACCGGTCCATCAAGCGGTATGGGGTTTGAAATTTTTGATACTCCCGATGAAGCAGATACGAAGTAAGCTGGTGACACTGATGACGGGGCATGCATATCGAGATCGTTCGACTATCCAACGCCTGTCAGATTTAACGATTACGACGGGTACAGCAGCTTTCTGAAATTGAATGAGCTAAAAACATGACGAAGCAACGAAGTCTCCTGAATATGCCGACTGGAAACGAGCCATAGGCGACGAAATGGCTTCGCATGCCAAGCACGGAACATGGCAGCTTGTTGAACAACATAAAGGACGAAAAATCCACGACAATCGCTGGGTTTATAGAGTGAAGACAAATCCGGATGGCTCGATCGAGAGATTCAAGGCTTGTTTAGTAGTAAAGGGGTACACGCAGACGGCGGAATCGACTACAGAGAAACATTTAGCCCGGTGTGTCGCTACAACACTATTCTAGCTGTAATTGCAACGGCAGCCAAGGAGAATCTAAATATATTTCAAATTGACATGGAGCAGCATTCCTTTATGGCGACCTGACTGACGAGATATACAAGCATGAACTCGAAGGATACGATGATGGAAAAGGGCGTATATGCCAGATGCTCCGACCTTCATACGGCTTGAAACAGTCTGGACAATGTTGGAATACCAAGTTTACTGACGAGCTGAAGAAACATGGCATGATCACCTATTTATAATAGGTTGAATTAGATTTAAAAATATTGTCGTTATATAATATAACCCGATATGATATCCCCTGTCCTCAACAGTTTAAGATTTGAGACAATTTTGTAACATTTAAGTTAATTAGGTTTGATATCAATTATATAACAATAACATTATGAAAAATGTACCAATATGTTATAAAACTGTACCAAGACGTAACTTCCCGACCCTCCCTAGGTGGGAGACCCCCCCCCCCCCCCTGAAAATTGGGCTGGATTCACCTATGAATAGTTAAAGGGTTTAATAGAGCTAAAATCATACTGAAACTCGACTTACCAAATGATGATTCAATGAGATAACATGCAATGTGAAAGATGCACAATATCCTCAATTTTTCTGCCCGAGTAGATTTGCCTATATTGAACAAACAAATTTTGCCTACTAGTCAGGGCTCTCTTCATAAAATTTTAAAAGGTCTGTGAAACCAAACTCCCCACAGTTCACAACAGAATTAAAATGATATGAATAATCAGAAGACAATCTTAGGAATACAGTGAATAAAAAGGCAGAAAATATGTAAAGAATTAATTATGAAAGACTGGGCTTAATTTAATACGACTGGATTTATTGGAAGTAATTGGTCCCTGTGCTAGTACAGAACCCCACAGAGAAAAATTTTAAATGTCTCAAAGGAAGTACTGCAATCATTTAGAAACCTTCTAGAATGTCCAACAACATACTGATTTCAAACAAGTTTTAGTCCAAGCCACGGAGTTTGTGACTGATTTAGAAGTCACTACAGAATTTCGGGAAACATATTTACGAAAATGAAAAAGAATAATTATGAGTATGCAGATGAACCAATAAGTGACTGGAAAGTAATGTTTGGGGTGCATTGTTTTTAACAAATACTGTACAAAGCTAGACAAGTTAATTCGAGACGATTCCACAGAATCAACATCATGAACAGGCATTGGTACTAGAAATTCTCTTGACAGATGTAAAAATGATTAAGAATAATGACAGAGAAAGTCTATAAAAGATGTAGATGTAGATAGCTATATGCTGATCAAAGAAATGGAAGTATTAAAACCTAATGTTTCAGAAACCCTATAAAAATTCTACAATTGCTTTAAATGACAGCTACTGGCATCTGAAATGCCATTATATCTTTAAGGAAATTTTTAAGAATTCATGTAACTGTAGCATTGGGAAAAAGAAGCTTTTCAAGATTAAAATTAATTAAAACATACCTGAGGTCAACAATATCATAGAAGAGACTCCAGTGTCTTCTTGCAATAGTGTCTACAGAGTATGTAGAAATGAGGAAATTAAAATTTAATCAATTTATAAATGATCTTGTTGATTAAAAAAATCTAGGAAAATTTGATTGGAAATGTTCTGTAAATAAAATATATGCTGTCAAGCTATTTTTTAGTTTTTCTTTTCATATAAATGTACATAAAAGAAAATATGACCCTCTTCCTAATTTTTGAGTTTTATGCTACTCATTAAATGTTTATTGTTTAATGTATATGAGAATTATGAAGGACCCCACCAAAATTACTGCAATTTGGCCCCGTAAGGACTAACACTATCACTGATAAAAGACCCGAATGTCAAGTTTTCCACTGCAAAGAAATTAACTTAAACAATGTTAATTTAATATATTAAGTTATTTAGAAATTTCCAAATTTTTAAATATTAAAATGTAAATTTCACATAAAATCTTCAAATTTTTTATTTATCAGGCTTCTATAAATTATGTTTAAAACAAAGTTATATGTAAACTAACTGTCAAGAAAACAGATAGTGAGTAAGAAAGTTCAACATGAAATGCAAAGCTATGTATATGACTGCAAAGGAAAGAAAAAACTAGCAAATGATTGACTTCTATTCAGAAATTTTTTTCAAACAGTTTTCATAAAAGATCTTGTACTGAATGTTCATGCACATTTTCCTCATGCAAAATGAATTTCCACCTTCAATTTTCCCATTTTGGACACAGTTATATTTCACAGAAATGGTTTAAAATAATCCTCAAACGCATCTCTTTACTTTTGCCCATCCAGAAATATTCATTTCATGCATATTCCATCACAGCAGAATTATACAACACATTTCTAGCATACTGAGGAAAACAGAGCACCAGAATTTTCAAAACTGTACTTTTGACACTAACTGCAGTTACTTTCTATTCAATGAATATTTTTTGCCAATACAAAATATCTATTCATTATAAAGAATACACAGGTAAGAGAGGAGATAATTTAAATCTAGTTCTAAACTGACTAAAGTACAATTTTTAGACTAAAATTTTTTAAAATATATCAAGGCAGTCAGAAATATCAGTTAATACAGATTTTGTACATCTTGGAATGTTTCTAACAAAGAAATCTTTAGAATACATTGTGCAGAGAAAACTAAACATTTCTATATATAATATACTAATAACTGTATAGAAGTTAAATAATTTAATTTTTCTTTAAAAAGAATATCAATTTTAAATATCAAATATTACTTTAATCATCTTCTTTGAAATATATTTATTTAAAACTTTAAACAAGCATATTATAATGAATGATGTACCTAAAATCCTGAATATTCCTGACGAATATTTAGGAGTACTGCATTTAATACTAGTGTCATTATCTTCGTTGTAATGAAAGATTAAAATGAAAGTTATTTACTAAATCTTCTCATGAAATATTTTAACACTGAATAAATACAGAAATAAATAACTTTAAAAAATATTATTTCAAATACAACTATAAATAAAAAGTTCTCCAATACAAGAATAATATGAGAAAGCAATGGCTAAACAGAATAGCTTTCCAATTGTCCCAGTTGCTCGCCAAGCCAATTTTTTCGTGTTAACCTTGGCACCATTATTGTTTACCCCAGACCTCCGCACGGCAAGTGAGTAGGACTAGTTCTTAATTCCTGCCACTTCGCACTACTAGTCAGATAACATGCAACACAGCTTATTTATTAACCTTTTATAATAAAATAAGAATATTAAGAAATTTATTAATAAATAAAACTTACTTGTAAAAATCATGTGCTAGTTTTAAAAATAATATTGAAGTCCATTATGAAAAAAAGTCCTTGGAAAAAAAAAACATGCTTACTGCCGATTTTGCAATCCGACTTGGACAGTCTAACTAGTGCAGCCTGATATTTAGAAACAATACTGCTAATGGGCAATATAACTATTTAGTTTAATTTAATAAAGTAAAAAAAATTAAGAATTTTTTACAAAGTAAAAATAATTTTCTAAAATAATATTCAATTGACAAACTTAACCACTACAAATAAAGTAAAAATAAATTCAAATTTAACAATCTAATTCAATCTATTTCAATTTAATATAAGCATATTATATATTAATGTATTATGCTATCTATGGATCATTCTCTGAAAAGGAGCTGTTAAAAAAAAAAAAAAACTGAGCCAAATAAAATTGTCTAAAAAATCTCAATTTAGCCAGCAAGTACATTTGTTATATTAATCAAAAAATAATACGATCCTAACTGTACCAGTTAGATCTTCTGGGATTTTAATTATTTTAATTATTGAATAAAGAGGGAATGACAGATCACTATTAAAATCAACGCTTTCCATATAACAAACTAGTTTTGTATTAGTAGGCAAGAAAAATACATTATTTTCATAACGATTTATTTAATTATAGTAAAAATTACATCCATAAATAGGCACATGTAAAATTATTTATCAAGATATATTGGCTTTCTCTGCTATTGCAAGGTGTAGGCTGGGAAAATTTATATTTTATATCTATCAAGCTGTAAGTATCAATGTCCTTTGTTGAGAATATCTGTTGTTTCCTGTTGAAACCATGACATTTATATAGTGAAAAATTTGACATCTGCTAATAGGATCTCTCCAGGACAGTGTTTTATCATACTTCTTTTCCTGTTTTAAAACTGTTAAATGTTACTATATTATCTTTACAAATGATGTATTTTCTTAATAATCATTGGAATACTATTTAAATTCTTGCTACAATATGGCTGTTGCACATCATCCGTATCCGATATTTCCTGTTTTCTTTTTTGATGTAATTCATCTGGCATCATATTATTTACTGGTTTCACTTGCCTTTTTCAGTTTTTAAAAAATATTTTAATCTCTCCTTTTCTTTTAATTTCCAAGCAACACTGGATCTGATTTAGTTTTCTCTCATCTGATTCTTATTCTTTTTTTCAGCCTTAATTCTTCCTTAAATCTCAAGAGCCAAAACATTATGACCACCTGTCAATAACAAGTTGGCCCACCTATGGGGCGCAACACAACTTCAACCCGCCTTGGCATGGGTGCCACAAGTCCTTGGTAGATGGCCGGAGACAGATTGTACCAGATGTTTAAGCAACAGTCATGCAAATCTGAGATATTGCGAATTGGTGGTCTTTGAACTCTGAGCTGCCGTCCCATGACATCCCAAATGTGTTCTATCGGATTGAGATCCGGTGAGTTAGGCGGCCAGGACATTAACTGGAATTCAGCATCATGTTCCTGGAACCACTCCAACACAATTTTAGCCTTGTGACACGGGGCGTTGTCCTGTTGAAACATTCCATTTCCAGCTGGAAAAACAGAGGCCATGGTAAGGGTGCAACTGGTCCGCAATGATGTTCAGATACCCTGTAGCATTCATGGTCTGCTCTACCACAACCACGGGTCCCGTGGTATGCGGGGGACGCCCAAGAGAACGTTTCCCAAAGCATAATACCGCCACCACTGGCCTGTGTATGACCTACTGTACATTGAGGGAGCAACAGTTCCCCAGGAAGACGGCGTATCCTGACACGGCCATCGGCGTGATGAATGACAAACCGTGATTCATCTGACCAGGCAACTCTCTCCCAC
Organism: Dolomedes plantarius; assembly: GCA_907164885.2. Classification (NCBI taxonomy): domain Eukaryota; kingdom Metazoa; phylum Arthropoda; class Arachnida; order Araneae; family Dolomedidae; genus Dolomedes; species Dolomedes plantarius. The sequence continues at coordinate 146,850,869 of OU015499.1, forward strand.
TGATCCATGGACCAGTCGTGATGTTCCCGGGCCCAGCGCAGGCGCAGTTGGCGATGACGCTTGGTCAGCAAAGGCACACGAGTGGGACGTTTGCTGCATAGCCCCATATCCAATAGTGTCCGCTGAACAGTGTGCTGCGATACTATTCTACTTGGCCCTGCATTGTATTGGGCTGTCAGCTGAGCCACTGTCTGGCTTCGTTTTTGCTTCACCATGCGAGACAGTCTCCGACGACCTTTTTCTTTGATAGCGTGTGGACGTCCAACACCATGTCGTCTACTGTTGGTTTCACCGTCATTCATCCACTTTGCATAAGTACTAACAACTGTAGGTCATGAACAACCCACGAGTCGTGCAGTTTCGGAAATACTTGTTCCGAGTCTTCGAGCCATTACAATCTGCCCTCTATTAAAGTCACTTAGATCCGCAGCCTTTCCCATCACACACAGAAGTAAGTGAAAGAATAATTCTTCAGACTCTCCAACAGCAGTTAAATATCACCTGATCACGTGCCTTCCACATCATGTAGGGGTGTTCCACAAATGTAGGGGTGGTTATAATGTTTTGGTTCTTGAGTGTAGTTTCCTCATAGTAGTTATATTATTCTTAATTTAAAAAAAAAAAAAAAAAAACAAGAAAACACAATTAGCAATGTCATACATTTAATACATAATTTTTGTACACTATTTTAATTGAAAAAATAAAGCTTTAAAATTTAGCAGATTTGATTTTTATTTAAATTAGAACAATAACATTTTCAAATTTATTTTTAACTTCACTCAGTAAAAGATAAAAATTAAAATGGATTAACTTTATCAACTCAAATTAAATGAGTTTTTAATATATATTTTATTCCATAAGATTATTGTTATTTTATTGTTTAGTACATATATAAATGGATTCAGATCATTCCCTCACATATTAAAATTATAAGGGAATGATTGTGAGGGAATGATTAAATACTTATGAAAACCACTTTTTACAAAAATTAGTAAGCTTAGGTATATTTTTAGTTAACTAAATATCTTTTGAAACACATTTCTAATAATATAATAAGTGAAAAAAGAAATTTTATTTGCTTTTATTTAATTTATAATAGATGGGGGAATGATAGATAAAAAAAATATTTACTTTGATCTAATACTTGAAAGTCATGAGTTAGCTATTAAAGAATGTTTTTGAGCAAAAAATTAGATCACTGCTTTACTTTACTCCTATACAAACTATCCAAGACCTATATAATGCATGTTCTGCCATCTACTGAGTAGCGGCAGATTCATAGTTATGTGAGGGAATGATGTCAGATGCTAGGGACAACAATAAAAAGTGCCCTAATATCTTTCATTACATAAATTATTAATATAATTAAGTAGCTAACTATTTATTTCAGTATCTTTAATGGATTTAAAAAAAACATTATAAACAAACATGCTATAATAGCAGTGGAAACATTTTCTTTCCTACAAGTGTGACTGGGCACATAATGAGAGAATGATACTGGTATTAAAAAAAAATATTTCTAATATACTTCAATTTTGATAAGCAAATAATCACAGTTTATGTGTATCCCTGATTAATATTGATATATTAAATTACTTTTTCTTTTTGAAATTTTAAAAATAAGTCTTCAAGACCACTGGGATAAGAAATTTTCAGTGAATGACCCATATATCTATAAATATGCTATGTATAAATATATTAAGCAAAATTAAAATTTATAAACTTAAGAAAATCAGATTAAAAATCATATAAATTACTCACATGCAAAATATCTATGCATTATATTTCACTTTAAGGTAAATATATCATATATTAATATAGTAAGCTTGTAAATAATGTTCTATTTCGGTTGCGTGTATACAGGATTAAACAATCAACGACATCACTCTATAGACGAATTCACCAATTTTATTCACTCTAAGCATGAAATTTCAGCAGCTAACTGGCGTGGCGGTACAAGCACGACAATCCTACTCACTGCGACAACAACAACATGTCTCTTGCAGTTAACCTGTCGGTTGCAGTTATATCTGGTAAGCACAGTTACCCTATGACATTACAGTTAATATTTACACATGCAAAACACAAAAATTATAATTATATGAAAAATACAAAACATCTTCAAACACTAAATATTTCTTTTCTACTGGATAATAATAAATTAACCAACATCTCAATATTTTAGAATTTCTTCCCTAATTTCATAAATTTCTTATTACTTTGTAATCGATATGGCCATTCGATTTACTGCCTTTACTGAGTGGATAGGTACTACCATCTATCGTGCCTAATACCAACTAATTACCTTTTTCATTACAATTGCTTACTATAAGGGATCTCCTACATTACTCCCTTACCAGTAACTAAGTTACGATACCAAATAAAAATTATGATAGGAGATTAAACACTGAATTATATGTAATACACTAATGATATAAAAAAATATATATATACACTACAAAAAATAAAAAACTGATAACATTTATACACTTTGAGAATTCCATGCTGCTTTTTACATTTATCGCCATGTGACATGAACAGATAATTATGTATAAAACCTATGTTTATACTGATAATTTCTGTCAGTTACTATATACTAACATTACTCACGAGCATATATAATTTAACTTCATGACTCAAATTTTGCTTGCTTTTGCAGGGAACATTAATATCCCTTAACTGAGAATTCTCATTACACCAAATACAAATACAAGTTGGTAGATAAAACTACTTAATACACAGTTTAAGTTAATAGTTATATAAGTCTCATAATAACAATAATTTAACTGATCATACGATACACAAAACTAAGATAATTCACATTCATCATATACTGTTGACATTAATCGTATACTGTTATATTTTATTAATCATATGCTGTTCACATTAATCATACACTGTTATATTTTATTACACATGCAAAACACAAAAATTATAATTATATGAAAAATACAAAACATCTTCAAACACTAAATATTTCTTTTCTACTGCATAATAATAAATTAACCAACATCTCAATATTTTAGAATTTCTTCCCTAATTTCATAAATTTCTTATTACTTTGTAATTGATATGGCCATTCGATTTACTGCCTTTACTAAGTGGATAGGTGCTACCATCTATCGTGCCTAATACCAACTAATTACCTTTTTCGTTATAATTGCTTACAATAAGGGATCTCCTACAAGCTATTTATAAATATATAAATATGATATGTTCAAATATATTTAGCTTAAATAAAATGTATAAACTATAAAAAATAAGATTAGAAAATCATAGTTACCAAACATGTGTTAGATATAGAATAGATAAAGATAATCCAAGTATGGTCAGCAGAAAAAAATCTGTGTACTGACTTTTGAGGTTTTAAACCAACTCCAACTAGCTTACTATTACAGCAACCCTTGTGACATAGCTCGTAGAGGCGGGTTTTCTGGGCTGAGAGAACAAGCTGTGCCACAAGGAATGGTGTGAAATCATCTTGGCGAGTAACTGGAACAGTAAGGAATCTTAGCCGACTAAACTGCAGATTGCTGCTCATGGTACCAAGCTGAAAAAACTCACTAAGTTTAGTGCCAGTTCATCATTTACATGGAAAATTTAAATAACTAGTTGTATCTAAAAGTTTTGCATGAAATAAGCAGTGTAAATGGATTTTATTCTAATTTTAAAAAATATAATATACATAAATGATAGTTTCTTAAATTTGATAAGCTTTAGATGTTTTGATAATATTATTATATTTTAACATGAAATTAAATTTAAAAATCTATGCACTTTTTGTAATACATGAGAGTTGCAAAAAGTGCTAGATTTTCTTATGGCCTCAAATTTAGATATTATATAAGTATATACTTTGTTTATGTTCTGTTGCTCTTGGGTTCTTTATAATAAAAGTCTTTATAATAAAAGTTATTATAAAAAAATCTTTATAATAAAAGTTTTTATTATTCAGTTTTATGGTTTAATAGGCTGCAAACCTGATGCAGCTAAGCTCTGCTCTTACATCACCAAACGTCAGAAATTATAGCTTAGAAATGTCACATTTTTTTTTTTCAGTTTCAACTAATTGAATTTTAATGATGATCACTTAGATGTTTTCAGCCAATGAAATTCGAGATTAGCTTCAGATAATGAATTATACATTCAATGAAAACTTTTGAATTCCTTTTATAAAATTTGAATTTTCCGCCTCTTCAAGTAATACCATCCGGAAGATGAGAACTTAACCTTAGTTATTCAAATATGGTTTATCAGACTTACTCCAGTCCTGAATGCATGTAGTACATCAGTTTGCCTTTGTCAGTGTTTTTAAAATCTAATTTTTCAAATGAAGGTACACCATTTATGTTTTTAGTTAATTTTGTACCCTTTCCTAAAATATTTTAATTTTGTCTTAGTTCTATAAATTAATTTTCATACTTTGTAAATATTTTAAATTAAAATTTTTGTTTTAAAATATCACTAGTAATACTATTGTCATTACGGTACCCCCATGTATTTCATTGTGATGGAACCGCCATTTTGGGAGACGAAACAAGGATGGCAGTTCCATTGCAGCCAAAAACATAAACTTATCAATGGCTGTATGAAACTTGTAGGCACACATGAAATCTTCACTTCGTTCATATACCCTTGATCTGCTCTGCTGCGTAGCAGTCCAAAAACATCATTGAAATCCCCTACCCCGCAGGTTGTAGCCGTCACAGGAAAAAAAAGAAGAAAAAACTTCTGCTGGCTGTATGAAGTTATATGCTTAAACGGCAATTCTTCATACAAAAATCTCTTACATAACTGTATCCCAAACAATCGCCAAACTTGGCAGGGGGGTGCATCTGGCCGATATGTACCATAAATGTCAACTTGCAGAACTTGCATTGAAAAATTATCAAGAAATTAAAAAAATGAAGTTAAATAAGGGCCAATGAGAGCGGTGGCTGGCTAGAGAAGTGTAACTTCATTAGAAGTTTAACCAAGAAAACCAATCATTAATATCTTACCTCCCAGTTAAAGTCCTTTGTGAATTACAATTAAGACAATAATAAAAACTAGCAATTAACCCAACATACATACAATAATCAATCACACTTCTCTCACACGCAATTTGTAAATCATGAAAGAAATCCAAATTCACTCTCACATTCAAAAAAGAAGCCATACCTCGCAAAGGAAAATACGTCTGAGTGATGTAACTGTAAATCCCTGCTTTAATTATTTATTCTGATAAAAGCTATATTCAATATTTCTTTCTTAAAATATTCTAAAGTTCTTAATTAGTTACTTATTGTTGAATTTTCATACAAAGTGTTGACTGACAGGTTGAAAGTTTTAAAAGTGTGAAATGGATTTTTCCTAAATTTCTCATTAGGAGAACTCGACTTGGTGGAGTTTGACAACTCTTCACCGAACGGCACAGGATATGTAACTCTTCCCCGTTTATTTTATGTTTTACCGCGATCATTAACAGTTCAAAATCATTTGTATCACTCATAACCAGCAAAGTTGCTAAATACATTATGTCTGACTTATATATAAAATTACGATAAAAATTGTAAATAAAATTATCAGATTGGAAAGTTGTAGCAATCTCTTGAAACTGTCGAGCGTATAATTTAATAGCACACCAAAATCGACCATAACGTATTAATCTACTTAATAGCTGAAAACAAACCCTGCCTGAACAAACAGTTTTTAACAGATGAATAGTTATACAAATTGTTTTAGAATTTAGCTTCACTCCAACAAAAAAAATAGTGTAAAATGCAGAAATCATATTTATGTAATTTTCAACATCTTAACAAAACAGTTCTCTCATGCAATACAGAAAAAAATACCTGTAAATTAAACCGACTTGAATAGCTGTTTATTTTTCTAGCATCATCTGTAGTTGTTACGAGACTCTACCTGAATATTACTTCACTCAGTCGGTTCTCCATTTTTCCAAACAAAATTTATTAACGTACGTACAATTGTGGATAGCTTACATTTACATCTGAATTCACTTCCTTTTTATCTGTCAAAATCCGAAAACTCGTTGCTGATTATTTCTTTATTTAAAGCCAAGGATATCCTTGATTTACTATAAATAATATCCCGGAATGAATGCCTGTAACATCTTCCCACCTTTGATTTTCATAAAATGAAGATAGTACATGAAAATCAAAATTACATCTCTGGAAATAATTTACTATGAGTGATTTGAAATAGAAATAAAAGTCACAAAAATGTATACAAAACTATAAATCAATTATATCGTGAAGGTTTTACAATTTTCCTCCCAGATCTGGTTTTGACAGTAAAACCAGTATTTAGAAAAAGCGAGTTCTTATGAGTAACATTCATTTTAGTTCTATATCTGCTAGAAGTGTGATGGGTCGCCATTGCGGAGGTGCCCTAATGGCCCTAATGGCCACCTCCGGACACGTTCGCCATTAGGGCACCTCCGCAATGGCGGCCCATGTTATTCTCCCGTAGGGCGGAAAAACAAATATTAATATATCTTAAACTAATGAATATTATCTCCCTGCACTTCCTGAAATCGATGAAGGAGAAAAAAATACCCTACCTCAAAAATTGAGGAATGTGATTTCGTACAGGAATAAGAACAAATGGTGTTTTAAAATTTCATTTCAGTAAGCCTATCGATGTGAAACATAGGCTTAGATGAAGTGATAGGGCCTGTTCACATAGGAGTCTGTTGCGTTGCGTTAAGGAAAAGATGACGTTGAGACGAAAATAAACCAATCATATGCCTCCAAACTATTAGCAATGACATTTTTAACACCTATGATTGGTTTATTTTCGTTCCAACGTCATCTTTTCCTTAACGCAACGCAACGGACTCCTATGTGAACAGGCCCATACTCTTGAATTTTTTTATTTAGTGTTTGTGAAAAGTTTTATATGTTGTTTCTGTCTATATGGATAATGTAACATAATCTCAGATTAATTGGTAAGTAGATTTTATTCCCAGTAACACTGATTTATCCATAGTGCCATTGTATTTACAATTTGAATGTGTATTTACATTGTATTTACAATTTGACGCTGATGGTAACGTCAGTTTCGATAAAAATTATCTTTGTAAAGTCATGAAGCTACAGAAGGAGGAGCAGCTCAGTGTTAAAAATGTGTCTCACATTTTGTCGCCGCCACTAGATGGCTCGCGCGTGTAATAGCGGGTGGCTTAGACACGGACAACCATACGCTTTAGTATGGATTTTTCGTATTTTTCCTAGCGAAAACAAGTTCTTTTATTTTAGTGCGTATTTAATATGAATTTATTTATCAAATTTAACAATTGTTTATTTTCATTCAAAATCTTTATTTCAAGTGCTTTTTTTGCTACAATTCATTAAAATTCTTAAAGGAAATGAGTAAATAAACTTTTTAAGAATAATTGTGTATTGGTTTCAGAATAAATGAGTTCAGAATTTTGTAATAATTTAATAATTAAGGAAATGAAATTACAGAAAAGAATTGTGAAGAAATTTTTTTATCATTGTTCATAATCTCTTATGGAAAAAAAATGTGAGAAATAATACTGATTAACCAAAACACACACACATAGTAATATAAGAATATTTTTATTTGCAGACTAGCTGAAAACCCGCACTTCGCTACGGAGTACGTTCAAATTAAATACAACGGTCAATGTATGCAATTAATGCCAAAAATATAAATATATATTTATATATGTATAATAAATGCGACGATGAATGTATACAATTGATGTAAAAAGAAATATATATATTCATAAAAAATCGTAAGAGATATTTTTATAGACAAAATAATGTAGAAGAAAATATTCAAATTAAATCTAATAGAATTTGCACGGGACGATAATACTAAAGAATATAGTACAGTTTGAGGAATATATCTTTTACTGTATTTTAATATTTTTTTGGATAATGTCCAATCGTCTGCCGCATTAGTAAGAAAAAAAAGTTTTTTTGTCTATTTAGTTGTTATGCACGTGACGATAAATTTATTTAAAGTACCAGAAAAAGAAATCACAAGATCAGCATTTAATAAATTAAATTCTAAAAATTAATCTTTAAAAATTCACCAAAAATCAGAAAATAGAGGTAAAGATTCGAAAAAGATTTCATTTTAAAGGAATTTTTATGATCTTTCTTGTGATATAAATTTTATAACCCTGAAATTATTATTTTAAATGCAAACTTTAAAAAAGTTACTAAAACAGCTTAAAAATTTAATTTAAAAATAATCTAAGAAGAATTTTTCAAAAATCTCTTTTAGTGCACCCCTACACTATAAGAAGAATCACCATGCAAAATTTCAGCCCTTTCGGTCCAGCGGTTTGGACTGTGCGTTGTATGTCAGTCAGTGAACTGTTTTATATATATAGACTAGAAGGTAACCCGTCATTTTGACGTCATAATACTAATAATGACGTCATAATGGAAAAAGTATTTGAAAGTTAAAAAATATCCCGAATTATCTAACAATATTGCATTTTATCCACACCTTTTAAAAGCAAACCCTTTCAATATTTTGTATTTATTTAGTTTTTCATGCTTTTGGAGTAGTAGACTGCCATCTAACCCGTCATTTTGACGTCATAATACTAATAATGACGTCATAATGGAAAAAGTATATGAAAGTTTAAAAATATCCCGAATTATCTAACAATATTGCATTTAATCCACACCTTGTAAAAGCAAACCCTTTCATAATTTTTCATTTATTTAGTTTTTCATGCGATTGGAGTAGTAGACTGCGATCCAGTTTTTTACAGCTCACTACGCGATATGAATACTTGAGCTACTTGATTCATTCACATTCAAGTTTGTTTACTTTCATAATTCATCGCAAAAGTAAACAGATTTTTAAAAACTGTTAAATATACAGCTAAAAACATCCAATTTTTTTTTAGTTCTGAATGTGTTATAGAAAAATAGGCTGAACAAACGTGATTTGATGGAGAAGATATTAGTTTTTAGGTAAGAAAAAATTCTGATACACATCTCAAATTGAAATTTAGCCTAACCGGCTGTTTATTTACTGAGGGCTTCAATTGAAAGATGAGTACAGCCCGGAAGTGTTATACAGAGACAACGGCTATTATATATATAAATAAGTATGAATAATACATCATATATAACAGACCTTTAAAAAGAAAAGCAACATTTTCTATCAATCATAAATTTTAAAATTTGTAAAACAACTTTCACCACCACGCCGTATAACTCAATGAAAAATCGTCACTTCATGTCGCGACATCTACCGGTGAGCGACAATAATCGGTCCATTTTTCGAAAAATTCCCCATTGAAGCTTACGCTCCTTCTGTAGCTTCATGGTAAAAATACTTGTATTCCTTATTGTTCATTCGATTTACCTCAAATATTTGTATGGTAACCTACTTAGAGCAGTATAATCTGCTTTGATTAATGAAAGGGTGCTTGAAGTTGATATATTGTTGTGACATTGTATTGTTTATTTTTAATGTATTCTATGACTGGCGTACAATTTTGTAGATTTGTACTGTGGTAGATGTATGCCTATATGTATTTCTTTATTTGTGTTCTTGATTCACTTCCCTTAAAACTGAATGGGTACTGAGTAGGATGGATTTAATCTGTTCTATGTGGATTCCTTTTCTGTTGAATCATTCAGGAATTGGTTTTGGTTTCGGTTGAGACAATGCTAGTTTAAAACTTGATCATCACCGTGCATTATAGGAAGAGATACCATTTATATTGTTTATCCGTCCTATGGGAGAATAATATGGGCCGCCATTGCGGAGGTGCCCTAATGGCTGACGTGACATCACACTTCTAGCACGTATTAGAGGCAATGTCGTTACTGGGAACATCAGAAACAGAGTCAATTTGATTTTTTCCGATCTTTTGATTAAATTGTCTTCTTTTGTTACTTCTAAGCTATGCAAGCGTTGCACTGAACGGGTAAGTTCTCCGTTTTAACTCAACTCTTATAAAGGTATTTTTGCCAGGAAATCTTTCCGCGATCTGTCCCATTGGCCAATCTAGTCGCTTTTTACTGTCGCATCCAACTAGAACCATATCCCCTAAAATCATTTGCTTTGGTGTGTTCTTCTTTTATGAATGTTCTACTAACAAACCGAAATATTTATCTCTAAATCTTCGCCTAAAGTCGTCTCGCAGTCTTTGCTGATATTTATATTTCTTGGTTATATTTACATGATCAAATATATCTGAGTTTTGAACTCTCACCATCTGATTATCCTGGAGAAACATTGCTGGTGTGATAGGATTCATATCTTTCGGATCTTCAGATAGATAGGTAAAAGGCCTTGGATTTATTACTGCTTCAGTATCACATAAGATAGTTGACATATGCTCATAATAGAGCGAAGCCTAAAACTCTTCTAAGTATTTTCTTTTTCAACTGGACTATTCGCTCGCACCGGCCGTCCGACTGACAGCTGTGGGAGGATTGAATTTCCATTGAATTCTTAAACAAGATGTTTCATGAATAACCTGATTCCAATCAAGAGAGTCCATTAAGTTGTTTGCACCAACAAAATTAGTTCCATTTTCACTGTATATTTTCTTTGGTCTTCCTCGTCTGGATATAAATCCTCTAAAACTTAAAAGAAAATTATTGGTGGAGAGACTCTGTATGAGCTCCAGATGGACACATCTGTACAGGCGCAGGTAAATAGAAAAATCCATGCCTCTTTTCCATTCTTTAAATGAAGAGTCTCTGCTAAGTCCACACCTGTAACCCCAAAAACCATTGCGTCACACACTCTATCTTTTGGCAGTGGAGCAGGAAGAGAGTCAATGTTTCTAACTGTGTATCTTTTGCATCGAACGCACCATGATATTACCCTTTGTACAGTTTTCCTTCCTCTCAAAATCCAAAATTTTTGACGAATTTCAGTGAGAATAATTTGAACAAAAGCATGAGTCGAAGACAAATGACAATCAATAATTAATTTTTCAACTATTGGATGGTCTGAAGGCAAAACTATGGGACATCTAAAGATTTCTTCATCATCTCGTCTGAGAATTTTGGTCTTTAATCGAATCAAGCCATCATTATCAATGACAGCAGAGATGCTTTTCAGCCTGGATTTCATATATTCTTTAATGAAACTTTCTTGTTGGGCAATTTTCATTAGTTTCTTCTCTGAAGCTTCAATTTCTAGAACACAAAGTTCTCCTTATCAGGATGTTTTGTTATCAGGATTTTCAGAATTTCCAATGAAACGCTGCATCCAAGCTATCAGTCGGAATATTTTGAGAAAAGTTTTAAGTACCTATTTTCCCCCAAAGCAGTAGTGTTTGTCAATACTATTTCTTTCTTCCTCTCCTTTGAAACACCATCTTCATCAATTTGGATTTTTGGTGATGGCCAGTTTTCTTTTGCTTGCTTTACCCATTTTGGACCCTCCCACCATTTAGATTTGAAAAAGGCTGTGATTGAACAGCCACTAGGTGGGAAATCTGTCGGATTCAGTTCTCCATGACCGTTTTTCCCTTCTGTCTTTTTTGATTGTTGTCTGATCTCTTTAACTTTATTGTTCACAAAAACACCCCAATGTTCCTCAATGCTGTTGAGGAGTCTGTCGAATAATAGGTAGTAATAAATTCAAAATTCAATGTTCTTTTTACAACAGTTATAAGATGTGCTCTAATACAGCATGATAACAGTTCCAGGTGTGGAATAGTTATTTTCTTATGAGGAGCTACCCTTGATTTAGTTTGTATTAGTGAAAGTTTAATCTTTCCCCTGTATTCTTTTCGAAAAAAGACCGCAGCACTATAAGCAGACCTGCTAGCATCACAAAACATGTGAAGCCTCAAACCTTCATTTCTATATTTAATGTTAAGACATCTTGGTATCTTTCCTTCAGAGATCAATGTTATATCTTTAAGCCATGCTTTGAAAGTTTCCTGTATTTATTCAGGTACATTTTCGTCCCAACCGATCTTAAGGATCCATATTTTCTGCATCAATAGTGTTGTCGCCAAACGAGAATGCAGTGAGCGATAGTAAGTTTGAGACGCCGAAGTGGGCAAACGGCTCTACAGCGAGTGTGAGAGAGATTCAGTAGACATGGTGATGAGCAGACGTGCTCCGGCAGACGTGCCATAGGTTTCATTCATTGTCAATATTATAAGTGTTATATGTATTTTCGTTCGTGTTGTAATAAATGTAGTAGTGTCTTAAAGAAAGTGAACTTATTGAGAGAGTCAGAGTCAATTTATAGAACTGTTTACCACCCCCTTTTGCTTCCGTTACGGACGTTTAACAATAGTTTTGGACACAATGTAACAGTGCAAGAAAATCCAATTGGATAACACATTTATTGAGCAGTAGATAAAATGACTCTTTTTGTAATATTTTCAAACTGTGTAAAATTTATCTTGATATCACAGAACATAACATTGTGGACTCTGTCCCATAACATTCCAAGTACGGGGGTAGGTACAGTCTCTATGTGGTCTTCTCTCAAAGTTGTTCCCAACCTCTAACTCAAAACCAGTTTCAGCAAGAAGTTGTTTAGATTCTTGGATGAAACGGAAAAGGTGTTCTTCGTCCGCCACTGAGGTTACACAATTATCTACATAAAAACAGCTCTGTAAAAGCTTGGCGGTTTCCTTGAAATGCAATGATAACTTCGAAGTGATGTTGGAGCAAAGCAGTTAATAAAAAAGGACTGCAGTTCAATCCAAAAACAAGTCTTTTATGCCAAAATATTTAGAATTTTCTTTTCTGGAAATCTTCCCATCACAGAAATCTGAGAAAGTCACGATCTTCTTTCGAAACTGAAATTCGCAGAAAGGCTTTCTTTACGTCTGAAACTACTCCAATTTTATCTTTTCCAAATTTCGTAAGGATGGGGGGAATTTGTTCGAGCAGATTAGGTCCCTTTTCAAGACAGTCGTTTGTAGAAGGTGATCCTTTTTCTCGGCAAGAAGCATCAAATACAGGCCTAACTTTTGTAGTAGAGTTCTGTATAAATGCCCTCTGTGGGGTAAAAAATGGCCTGTATTTACTATTTAATCACAAGTAGGGGAGGAAGGGCGATCACCTGAACTATATTATGATACTCCCAACGCCTAAGTACCACGCATAGTAAAGCTCCTGTTGTGCTCAAGGGGTGAGGTAAAGAACGAGTTTATGTAAGCCTCAGGTTATGCCCTATTATAATCATCTAAATAATCAAATGTCTATGAAAAATGAAAAATATATATATATATATGTAGATATATAAAATATTGAGGTGTTGGACAATTAAAATTCTGTAAGGTGGATGAGTGTGTATTTGGCTGGTGGATTTTAATTAAATAAGAGAATTTAGTTAGTGAATTTACCCCTTTTCTGTCCTTAAAATCTTGTGTTCCCTAAAATGCCTTCTTTCTTTCTTATCTCTATGTGTGGGTAACTCTATACCCCCTTTCTTGCCATTTCTTTAAGTTGAGCACAGAACAGCGTTTCCCAGGGATGCGAAGTGAGTTTGCAGCCGATCGGAATTTTATCGAGCTTACCAGCTCCTGGCCCGGCCCAGCTGCGAAGATGTCCGCGGAGGGGTACACGAGGCCGTTCAGCGTACGGCTCGAACCTGACCACGCAAAATGCTCTCTTCGTGCACACGAAGAGGCCCTGCGTTAAATCATGGGAAAATAAAAAATACTTCAACTGTCACCCTATTGAAAAGTGAAAAGGTTGATGTTGTGGGCTGTTTCTGAGAGCGTCAAATTAAGGCGCCGCTAAGGACTCTTTTCTGTCTCTCTCATGCAGGCGCGCATGCGCCAACCAGAGGAGAGAACTTTTCCTCGCGAGGGAGTTTTGAAAAGCTAGATAGATTCGATTTGAAGATTTCGATAGGCTGCCCTCTCTCCGCAGTTCTCCTTGCTGAGTCTCTCAAAGGTTGTTCGTGAGATGTCGTTCCCGCAGAGCCGTAACCCACTGGGGCTTCTATGCCTTGAGTCATAGTCAACTTGTGCCGGGCATGCCCATCTATCTTTTCTTTTCCTACTCCCTTTATTTCAATTTTCCCTCTCTTTCTTTTTCAGAACTCCGTAGGTTCGTAATTTTTTATTCTAGTTTAATAATTTTAAATTGAGCTCACTTAATTTTAACGCTGACAATAAAAAAGATTATTTTTTTAATGTGTAGGAGTTAATTTACCTGCCACCTGAAAAGTATTACTGAGATGAAATTTATTTAATTAATGAAGTGCATGAATGTATTTGATTACCTGTATAAAAGATATTTTTGGCCAATGTTAATTAATTCCCCGGTATGGGAAATTGTGGCTGTCAAAGCAGATATGCTAGAAGGATATGTAAAACTGAAAAGATGTTTTGCCTCTAAAAAAAGAAACATTTTGTTATATTTTATTTCGTGGTCGAATGTTTAATTTAAATACTTAATTAAATTCTTTTCCCATAATTAACTTCAGCTTTAATTTTGCTTTTATTTGATTATTTCATTTTCTCATAATTAACTTTCACTTTTAAGCATTACTTTGAATAATACCAGTGATCGTATAATAAAACATACCCACATAATTAAATTCTTTTCTCATAACTAACCCCCACTTTAAGCTTTACTTAGAATAAAGCGCTACTTGTTGGCCCAACAATAAAAGACAAACTCAAACATTCGCTACACACTAGTTTAGAGGCAAAACACATCATTTATTTTAAATTATCATAAAACAAACATCTTTTCAGTTTGAGTGACAGTGAACTCTACAGCTTGAGTGACGTGTAATAGTATTAGAAATTTAAATATACAGCCGACTTATACTGAGTTATGCTCTCAAACATTCAGAAGGTACACTATGAAAATTACATCAATCCTTTGTTTCACTAAGTTACCAACATGTTTCAGCAAATTGTGTTATTCATTTGTAAGGTTTCAGTTGATATGCAAATCACAATATTGTTACATGTTTGGGAGCCAATTTGGCGTTTTATCGCCAAAGTGCGATGTTTCGGGAGTTGTGGAATTAAAACCAAGGAGTAAGTGATAAATCTGGATATTAGGTTGATTGTTGGAAAATCGTTTGGTTGTGTAGTGTGGCAACGCGGGTTTTTGTTGTACGAGATTAATAGGGTTTTAGAACAGTAATTGAGTTTTAAGCGTAGTTCTTGAAGAGGTAGGTGAGCGTTTTCTTGGGAAGTTCAAGTTCTCTCGGTGTAGAGGGTTCTACGGATCTTTGGTGAAAAAGGTCGTATAAGTTTACTATTAAGTGCTATAATAATTGTATTATTGTATGTGTTCTAAAACTTGAGATTCCTGCTGTAAGAGTGGAATGTGTAGGTGCTGAGGATTGTTAATTTCAGCGAAGATTTGCAGTAATATTGTCCTCTACTGCTGTTACTTGTAAAAGAAGATTCTATGTTATCTATGTTCTGCTGTTTATATAAATTTCCTCTGTTTCTCAATTTGTGGTAACTGGCATGATTTATTTCTGTTGTATTTGAAATTCACTTGTAGATTTTAATTTTCCCCGTACCACGAAGTTGGTACAATATCTATTGGAGAGAAATGGGATACGAGAAAGTTTATCCAAATGAACCCAATTTCACCTTCCGAAAAAAATATAGGTACTTTTCCGTTATAAGTACTACACTTGGCGCATTTTTAATCCTGGCGACGCACAGATACAACACATCGTATTGGCGAATGAAATAACTCAAAATAACTCCGGATGTTACTCAAACGTTGCCTGCTCATCTTTAGGCAAATTCCATATTTTAAAATCCATTACGTAAAAATATGGTCCGATTTTCTGACGGATTCTAAATTCATTATAAACTAAAATTAGCGTATTAAATTACGGCATTCCATGAAGTCTCGTTATCTCCATGACCACGAAAATAATCTTCCTCATATTGTCTCGTGATCCTTGATTCTCGAGATATGTATACTTCAATATTGTAATTTAACAATCATTAGTGTGATTATATCGCGTTACCTTTCTCTCGTTGCAGCGATTTTTGAAAATGCGCCAAATTGGTGTGAAAACGATTGTAGTACTTATAACAGAAAAGTACCAAAATATATACTTACCATTAGACTGAAAGCTATTCAATAAGGTTCAGAAATCATATTTTATAAGATGATAAAACATAAATTTTCTGAACGCTATTACCTGGTAAAATGTTATTAAGAAGTAGTCCATTAATGTTTAAGGGAAATAAACCAACTCATTTACCTACTTTATATGGTGTTACATTATGCAGAGTGTTAGAAGAAGCTACATAATGCATATGCACGGTGATACAGATAAAAGTGCATTTCTTTGATATTTTAATTAATGAAAAATAAACACAAATTGTAGCGTATTTTTCAAACTCTTAAGTAGTATTTCAAAACTTTGTAAAGCCAAATACATCCCCTCATTCAGTATTAAAATTACAAAAATTGAGTTAGACCATGAATATATAATATTAAAAGGAAAGATCATATGCATTCACGTAATGAAGCCATAAAATATTTATTTATATATTATTCATATTTATCTCTTCATTTACAGAACACAACAGATATAGAAAAAGAAGTTAAATCTTAAAAATTATAAATATTATGCAAAAACAAAAACCAGACGTATTGCATACGTGACATTTCATGACACCCTTTCATGCAGTATAAACAGATATAATGAAAGGTTTTTTTACTTTAATCACTTTGGTGGGTCAAGTATTCCTCAGAGATCGTAGGTTATGACCGATATCGCATTGATATATATAAAAAAACTTAATAATGTCATAAAACACTAAATTAATTCCAAAACATAATTATGTGCGATATCTCTTCTCATTAAAGACCATCAAACCTAAGTTTGAATTCCATTTTCAACCTGGTGGGACAAAAATATTTCTTTGCACCAAAAAAAACTTTTCATACGATAGAGTTAGTTATAACCCTGAATGGGTTGGGAGATTCGTTTTTCATCTGTTCTCAAGACATAAGCCTATCTCTAATACCCTGCAGATGAAAGGGTATTTCTTTTTAAAGCACCATCCGCAGAAAATCTCACATATAGTGCATTTGAAAAGTTTCTCTTTTATATGGGTACGGAGACACGTTTTAAAAGCACACTGCAAAGGAACATCTTTTCTCATACAGATGAAACATTTCTCTTCTGTGTAGGTACGAACATGTTTTCTCAAATCACAGAGTTCAGAAAATCTCTTCTCTCATATTGTGCAAAAGACTTTCCTCTTTGGATAAGGAGATGCCTTTTGAAATTTCCCTGCAATGAAAATCTTTTCTCGCATACAGAACATGCAAAAGGTTTCGGTCTTGTGTAGGTGCAGATATTTTTTAATTATCCTGTTGAGAAAATCTTTTCTCATATACAATGCATGCGAAAGGTTTCTCTCCCGTGTGGGTGCGCAGATGTTTCTCTAAACCACCCTGTGAAGAACACTTTTCTCATATACAGTGCAGACGATAGGTTTCTCTCTCGTGTGGGTGCGGAGATGTTTTTTAAAATTACTCTGTACGGAAAATCTTTTCCTACATAGAGTGCATGCGAAAGGTTTCTCTCCAGTGTGAGTGCAGAGATGTTTTTCTAAACCACCCTGTGAAGAACACTTTTTCTCACATACAGTGCAGGCGAAAGGTTTTTCCCCCATGTGGGTGCGGAGATGTTTTATTAAATCATACTGTCGAGAAAATCTTTTCCTACACAGAGTGCATGCGAAAGGTTTCTCTCCTGTGTGGGTGTGGAGATGTCTTTTAAAATCACCCCGTACAGAAAACTTTTTCTCACATACAGTGCAGGCGAAAGGTTTCTCTCCTGTGTGGGTGCGGAGATGATTTTTTAAATGAGCCTGTTGAGAATATGTTTTCTCACATATAGTGCAGGCGAAAGGTTTTTCTCCTGTATGGGTGCGGAGATGACCTTTTAAATTACCCTGTGCAGAAAATGTTTTCCCACATACATTGCAGGCGAAAGGTTTCTCTCGCGTGTGGGTGCGGAGATGTGTTTTCAAAGGACCCTGTTGAGAAAATTTTTTCTCACACAGAGTGCAAGCGAAAGGTTTCTCTCCTGTGTGGGTCCGGAGATGGATTTTTAAATAATTCCGTCCAGAAAACCTTTTATCACATACAGTGCAGGCGAAAGGTTTCTCCCCTGTGTGGGTGCGGATATGCGTTTTTAAAGGACCCTGTTGAGAAAATCTTTTCTCACATACTGTGCAGGCAAAAGGTTTCTCCCCCGTGTGGGTGCTAAGATGAGTTTTTAAATTAACCTGTACAGAAAATGTTTTCCCACATACAGTGCATGCGAAAGGTTTCTCCCCTGTGTGGGTGCGAAGATGTAGCTCTAAATTACCCTGTGCAGAAAATGTTTTCCCACATACAGTACAGGTGAAAGGTTGTTCTGTTTGGGTACAGCGAGGATTATCAATAATGTGGTACGGATGATGCATATTTAAAGCGGCCAACTCTGAAAATGTTCCATCAGATAAATTGCATTTGAAATTTTTTTCTTTGGTTCGAAGGGGAATCTGTGAACTGGAACTTCCTACATTTATAATAATTCTACACGTCTGAGTGTATTCATTTTCGGCTTTAGTAGGGTTCTGCTCACAATAATGGCATTCATTGGAATGTCTACGGTGGAAATATACTACATTTGCTCTTCCGGCATGCCGTTTCTAAACTCGATGATTAAAAAACTATAACTGCCGTCAATGCGTTGACTTTCTGAATTTGTGGAAACCAAAAATATTTTAGTTTCGAACCTAAGAATCTGGACCGAGAACCTGAAAAGAGAGAAAGGAATTTGAATGAGATATATATATTAACACTGTGCAATCAAGCTTTTTTCTTATTTTTTCACGTGAAATGAACAGCAATATATAAAAGTTTGTGCAAGGGAATGGTGTATCTATAAACTAAGATGTTATAAATTACATTCTGGATTAATTAAACTACTGAGCATTTTAAAGTTATCGTAATTAGGGTACGGGGTTCCTTAGCCATTCTTATTGTTTTGTCCTGGTAGATCATAAGGACGTGCAGAGATTTGATGTTTCGGTTTGTAGGGATCTCCACTATTCGGATATCGGCCCGATCAATAACATATAAGTAATATTAACATTTATCCCTTTGTATACATTTTAGTTATTCGTACTTAAAAATAATTTCATCATTAATTATTTAGGTTAATGCTCTGATAAATTCCAGAGATGAACATTTGATGAAAAAGCTCGGATACCATCAGATCAAAAAATTCATAAATGAAGTAAAATATATAAAATTATTACAAGAAATAACAAAGAATATGTGGCCTATGGGTTTGTTTAGGCATACTTGTTTGGATTGTAGTTTGTTGGCTACAGATATTTTTCACCACGCTCTCTACATATTGTAATCTGAATGTTGTGTATATAATACATTAGAATAGGCAAAAGTATAAATTCTTGAAATTTCTTTACGTTCGTCTACTATACAATAGTGCTTTTATGTGATTCTCCATATTTTCAAAACAGTTACCTGTGCACTTTTTGTAGCCTATGTCATACATACACTGGTGAAAAAAATTAAGAAAATTAAGAAATTTCATGAAAAGAACTAAATGTAAAACCACTGCTTCTAGACAAAAATGCAAATCTCGTACGTCAAATACGTAAGCGTACACGTGTGTGCAGACTGAGCCAGTAGAGACACAGGCTTTATAAGCGCGCGTAAGTTAAGAAGCATTTCGTTCGCTAGCACACCTCGGCGAATTTCTTGGGGTTATTTTGCAGCAATCAGTTAATTACAAATTGTAACAGTAAAAATGAGTAACCACCAACATTTAGATGATGGCATGAGGTGGCGAATTGTGGGGAGGCGAGAAGCAGGCCAATCTCAAGTCCAAATTTGTAGAGTTCAATTTAACGCCCAGCGTCGTGTGTAACTTTTGGAAACAGTTCCAGGATACCTGATCCATCGAGAGAAAGCCTGGGCAAGGTCATCCAAGAGCCACGACGGACAGAGAAGATCGCCATTTGTCGATTATAGCGAGGCGTAACAGGAGTGATACAGCTTCTCAGCTCTCTCGTGACTTGTATGCAGCCACATGAACCCGTGTATCAAGAGTGACTGCTTCCAAAAGACTTCATGAGAGAGGGTTGTTTGCCAGACCTGCTGTTTGCGTCCCGCTTACTTCTACGAACAGAATAATCCGTTCATCATGGTGCAGAGAGCATAGAGATTGGAGTATGGATCAATGGGCGACCGTTCTCTTCACTGATGAGTCTCGGTTCAGCCTAAACACCGATTCTCGCCGTACGTTCATATGGAGAGAACCAGCGACCCGCTACCTACGCTCCAATGTCCGCGAAATCGACCATTATGGCGGAGGAGGTTTAATGGTCTGGACAGGCATCATGTTGGATGGCCGCACACCTCTCCGTGTCTTTGAAAGAGGCACTGTGACTGGTGTGAGGTATAGGGATGAGGTCTTGGAGCCCTATGTTCGCCTTTTCAGGGGTGCAGTTGGCCCCGAGTTCATTTTAACGCGAGGTCACATAGAGCTCTTCTGGTCGACGAATTTCTAGAGAGTGAGGATATTCGCCGGATGGATTGGCCAGCCAGATCTTCAGACCTTAACCCTATAGAGCATGTCTGGGACGCTCTGTGGAGGGCAACTCGCAAACCCCCTCTGAGAACCATCCAGGGAATGAAAACAGCGTTGCTGAACGAGTGGGACCAATTGCCACAGGAAATGATAAACTGCCTTATTTCAAGTATGAAATCACGCTGCGAGACCTGTATATCTGTAAGAGGGGACCATACCCATTATTAACCCATTCTTTTTGTTTATTCTGCAACTTCTGTTTCATACCTTCCGACTCCAACAAGTGTTACGCACGATCATACGTGTGTATTACAATTATTGAATGGTAATTTCTTTTGTATTGTATCAATGTATGTCAAATTTCATTAAAATCGGTAAAGTAGTTCTAGAGATAATCGACCAAGTCTGCAAATTCTCTTAATTTCTTACACCAGTGTAGTTATAAATTAGGACGTTATAAATTATGTTTTGGATTAATAAAACTATTGAGCATTTTAAATTTATTGCAATTAGGATACGCGGTTTCTTAGCCATCCTTATTCTTTTATCCTGGTAGATCACAAGGACGTGTAGATATTTTATATGCTTCGGTTCGTAGGGATCACCACAAGACTAATCATACCAGCCCGACTGATAATGGATAAGCATTATTCATATTTTTTCCCTTAAATTTATTGTAGTTGTCGGTAATTCAAAATAATTTTATCTTTAATTATTGAGTTTACTGCTCCGAAATATTCCAGAGATTTACATCTGATGTTTAATCAGATTAATCAGGCTCTTACCATTAGGTTAAAAAGTTCATAAATCTAATAAAATGTATAAATTCATTTCAGGAAATAACAAATATGTGGGCTATGGTTTTGCTTAGGAATATTTGTTGTGATTGCAGTTTGGCGGCGACAGATATTTTTCACAATGCTCTCTGCACATTTTAATATACATGTCTGTGTATATAGTACTTTAGAATTGACAATAGTAAAAATTCTTGAAATTTCTGGTCATCGTTTGTGAAATAAGTGCTTTTATGTGATTCTTCAAATAATTTGAATCAAATATTTCGAAAGTTATCTGTGGAACTATTATGGTGTATGAAATATACGTTAGGTACCTTCATTGCTTTATTTGTACATTTTTAAGACCTTTTTTTCCTATTGTGAATACTTATTTTCCAGATTGAAAAGTTTTCGAGAGGGAGTGCTAGGTAATTGCTCCTAGTTAGTGCCCTTAGCAAAGTCTATGGCTATGTTAGGCCAAAGAGCCCTATGCAAAGATTATAGCTAAAGAGAAATACTAGTGATTTATGACATTCTTCAAAATTAAGAGATTTAAATTAAAGATTAAACATTTTTCTAACTCTGATATGCATACATCCACTGAGCTAGATGTGTAAGCACTAAGGGTACCACTACATAATAAGTGCACCACAAATAAACTATGCATGCCTATAAAAAATATACACTGGGAACAAAAATGAGAATTTGGAACTTATATTATCTTTTAAACACTCTTCAAACTTGTTGTCGATAATATTTATAGTTTTATTATAAATCTAGAAAACTTAAAATTTAGAAGTATAAAAATTGAAATAGATAAATTTAAAATATTTCTAAATGCATTCTGATTATCTTGAGTTACCTTTATACTGATATAAACTAAATAAAACTATTGTGTGGTTCAGAAAATACTGAAAAACCATTTTGTTCTTACGGGATTCTCATAACACTTTCCATTTTGTGTATCAAGTCAATTATATTCAAGATATGCACACAGACTGAAATTCTTTTGGTCAGAACTCTAAACAATAGATTTCAGTATTACAGGAATCACAGAAAGATTAGCTATATCCATTATAACCCTTCTTGGTAAGAGAAAATCACACTTACCTCTTCATTAACAATTAGATGAAAATACCCAATTGTCAATATAAAAAAAAATTTCATGATAGAGCATGAAATATTTATTCTTCAGTTATAAAGTATGCACTGAGAGAAAGCAAAAGTTCATACCATATGTAACATACAGTGATTTAAGAAAAATAAATGCATACTATACAAACAGTAATTCTTACAACGAACCAAATCTTTTAAATGTTTAAGTAAACTAAAACAAAATCTGCAATAGATTGTTGAGCTTAAACCATAATGCAAAAACAAAAATAAAATAAAATAAAATAAATAATAAAACAGAAAACTCAAGATATCCGAGGTGTATGGTTTAAATTAGGAGCATTTGAAACTACTGAAACAGAACTACCCATTTCTAGAGGTAGAGAGTTACAATCAATAACATTTGTGATTAGATCAGTGAGTACAAGAGGCTAGCTGCTATATGCCTTCACTGAAAGGAATTTATGAGAAGTATTGCACAGACTGGATTACCAACAGGTACCTGAGGAAGAGAGGTGACTTTTAGTCATCTATGACTAAAAGCCAGGTGCATATATTGATACACTCCTTTATGCATTTCATCAAAGAATTTAGAGTAATTGTATTTAAATTCTATTAACTTGTATTCATTTAAATAATTCAAGTTTCATTTTTAAAAGCTTCTGATAAAATTCAAGTTTATCGACAAAATCATCACTTAAATCTAGGTCAAGATATATTAAAAATGGTAAAGGAGGTGCAAGAAAAGACCCACACAACACCATGAATATGCTGACATAAAGCGCTGTTAAGTTGTGAACACAACTGCATAAATACCTATACTTACATTCTGATACATTCAGCATCTCACATTCTGACATTTTAAGGACATGTCAGATTATCAGGAGGTACTAAACATATATTCTAAATTATATGATTCCCCGCCAAAACAATACTTTATTTTGTTTTGAATTCGTTTTTGACATCTTGAAGGCCTTCTGTCATCTTATTTATTCCTGCAGATTCTAAATTAAGAAATAATACTCATATAGTAGTCAGAAGCGAGAGGAGATTTATAATATTATGAAAAAATTATAAAAATACAGAGATTCTCTTGTGAAAAGAAGCCTGCAAATTTTGAAGGCTTCTGAAATCTCCTTTAAATAGATGAAGGGTTTAATAGAGCTAAATACCTACCAAAACTTGACTTACCAAATGATGATTCAGTGAGATAACATGTAATGTGAAAGATACAAAATACCCATAAAATTTCTGCCCTGATTTACCTGTCTATATTGAGACAATAAATTCTGGCTACTAGTCAATGTTCTCTTCATAAATTTTTAATAAGTCTGACAAACCAAACTCACTACAGAATTAAAATATCATTAATCATAAGACAGCCTTAGGAACACCATGAATGAAAGGGATAGAAAATATTTAAGGAATTAATTTAGAAAGGCAGGACTGGATTTAATCAGATCAGATTTATTAGAAGCAATTGGACCTTATGCTAGTACAGAGCCCCACACAAAGAAAATTTTAAAAAATAGGTCTCAAAGGAAGTACTGTGATGTTTAGAAACCTTCTAGAATTCCTGGTGATGAATATCATACTTAATTATGCATATTCATAGTTAATTATGAGTATCAGGATGAACCAATATGTAACAGGAAAGATATGTTTGAGGGGCATTGTTTTTAACAAATACTGTACAAAGCTAAGTAGGCTAGACAAGTTAATTCCATATGATTCCACAGAACAAACATCGAAAACATGCATAAATACTAGAAATATCCTTAATAGATGTAAAAATGATTAAGAATGATGGCCAAATAAAGTCTATAAAATATGTAGACATAGATATGCTGGTCAAAGAAATGGAAGTAATTAGACCTAATGTTTCAGACACCCTATAAAAACTCTACAATTATTACAAATGATAGCTACTGGCTCTTCAAATGCATTTATATCTCTAAGGATATTTTAAACAATTTATGTAATTGTAACACTGGAAAAAAGAAGCTTTTCTAGATTAAAATCAATTAAAACATTCATGGGGTTAATAATATTAGAAAGACTCAACAGACTTGCAATACTGTCTACAGAGCATCTAGACACAAGGAAATTAAAATTTCATCCATTTATAAATGATCTTGCTGATAAAAAATCTAGCAAAATTTAATTGTAAATAATTTTGTTCTGTGAATAAAATGTATGTAGTCTAGTTACTTCTTAGTTATCCTTTCTTATAAATGTGCATTAAAAAGAAAATATGATCCCATCTTATATTTTGTCTTTTACGCATCACATTAAATTTTTATCATTTAATGTGTATTAGAATTTTTAAGGCCCCCCCTCCCTCCCAACCTGAAAAAAAAAAAATTCTGCAATTGGACCCAACATTAACTAAGGCCAACCGTGATCAATGGTAGGAATAACAAGCACTCAGATGTCAAATTTTCTACTGTAAAGTAATTAACTGTTATACTCTATTACCTTAATATATTCAGTTAATGTAGAAATCTACAAATTTTAAAATATTAAAATGCAGAATTCATATAAAATCTTCCAAATTCTTATTTAACAGATTTCTATATATTATATTTCTATTTATGTTCGATAAATTATGTTTAAAACACAGTTATAAGTAATTGTGAGTAAAAAAGAAAGTAACAAACTTCATCATATAATGCAAAACTATCAAAATGACTGCAAAGGGAAGAAAAAACCTTTGGTACATCACTGACTTCTATTTAGAAAATTTATTCAAACAGTTTTCCTGAAAGAGCTTCTAGAAGTATACTTCCCTTAGGCAAAATAAAAACTTACCAGCCTACATTTTCATATTTTGCACAAAGTTATCTTTTACATAAATGGTTTAATATAATCCTGTAATATCTGTTTTAACTTTTTTTTCATCTAGAATTATAACTCATGTGATGCGTATTTCCTCAAAGCATAATTATACAACACTTTTCTGGAGCACTGAGAAAAAAAAAGAGCACCAGAATTTCAAACTCTATTTTTGACTCTTATATTACATTTAATTTATTATATTCAATAAATCTTTTTTATCCCTAGGAGGGGGGGAAGGGGGGATACATAAATCATAAAGCAACAAATATCAATTTCAGTAAGTGATCTTATGGACAGAAACTATATGTATTAAGAAATTACCGAAGACATGAACAGCAAGAAAGCAGTTATAAATTTTGCCAGTAAAAAATAATGTATTAAGTATAAAGACTATGAAGGTAAGACAGCAGATAATTTAAATCTAGCTCTAAACTGACACAAGTACAAATTTTACAATAAAAATTTCTTAAATATCATATCAAGGCAGTCATAAATACCAGTTTATAAAGAATTTGTAAATCTTGGAATGTTTCTAACAAAAAATCTTTAGAATATATGGTGCAGAGAAAATTAAGCATTTTCAAATAGAATATAATAATAACTGTACAGTTATGAAGAGTTAAATCATTAATCTTTGCCTTAATAAGAATTTCAGTTTCAGATATCCAGTATTACATTTAAATCACCCACTTTGAAATACATTGATTTCAAATTTAAACAAGCATATTATAATGATTGATAAACCTAAAATGATGTATATTTAGGAGTATTGCATTTAATGCTGTTGCTGTTATATTTGTTGCAATGAAGGGTGAGCATGAATGTTATTTATTAAATTTCATCCTAAACAATTTTAACACTGAAGGAATAAAGAAACAAATAACATATAAAAAATTATTTAAAATGTAATCATAAATAAAAAAATTTCCTGAAAAAAGAATGATACAAGAAAGCAACACCTAAACAGCAGATAACTGTTATGATGCGAAGTTGTAAAATCTTACCGAATTTTGTGGCTATTTATACTTTATGTGGAAAATTTAATTGTTTAATTCAGTTATATCTAAAAGTTTCACATGAAATTAACAATGTATATCAATATAATTCTATTTTTTTTAATTTCATGCACAAAAATGATGGTTTATTAACTTTGACAAGCTTTAGATATTTTAACAATTTTAATATATTAATCATAGAATTGAATTATAAAAACACAAACACATGAATGATGGGAAAAGTGTTGGATTTTTATAGCAACAAAGTTGGTTTTTTTATAAGTGGTACCATTGTTTATATTCTGCTACAAATGGGTTGTAACCTTTATAATATATGTTTTTATTATTCAGTTTAATGTCTTAATACACTGCAAACCTGATCCATCTAAACTTCACTCTTACGTCACCAAAAGTCAGTGATTATATCTCAGAAATGTCACTTGGAGTTTTTTAGTTTCGACTAATTGAATTTGAATAATTATCATTTTGATGCTCAAAGCCAATGAAATTCGAAATAGCTTCAGATTATGAATTATATTACGAAAATTTTGAATTATTTTCATATTTTTATTTTCCACCTTTTAAACGAATACAATCCAGAAAATGAAAGCTTACCCTTTGTTATTCATATTTTGATTATAGGTCTTACTCTAGGCCTGAGTACATGTGATACAATACTTCACAGTGCCAGTGTTTTTGAATTCTAAGTTTTTCTAAAATGAATATTTGTATTAAACTTTTTTGTTAATATTGTACCCTTTACTAAAATATTTTTATTTTATTCTTAGTTTTATAAAGTGATTTTGATACTTAGGAAATATTTTTAATTTAAATTTTTGTTCTAAAATTTCATTGGTATTACTATTGCCACCAATTTTTTTTTCATTCTTCTATATACAGTGGCTCCCAAAAGTGTTCGTACACGTACGATTTTCGATGAAATAGCGGTCTATCCATTAATTAAAATGAATATTTCAGAATGGGTATTTAATAATAAGATCTATAATCTATTCTTAACAAAACTGCATGAAATATTTTAATAACATAGTAAAACTTTATTTTTAAGAAACCAATAATCAAAAAGTAACAAAAACTTTATCTGACAAAAGTCATCGTACTCTTGTATAAAATCTCTACATATTAGTAAATATTGTAATTTTTCGTTTAATTAATATTTAGTGGGATATCCTTTAGCTTCCACAACAGCTTTCAAACATCTGGAAATAGATTGCACTAGTTCTTTTGTAATTTCTGCATCAATGTTCATCCATTCTTCCATCAAAATTGTGTTTAGTTCGCTTTTCGTGTGAATGTTATGTTTTCATACTCGAACCTCCAGTTCTCTCTAAATATGTTCTATTGGGTTTAAATCTGATGACTGAGGTGGTGTTTTCAAAACTTGTGGACAATTATAGAGACACCAGAGGCAAACGTTAAGAGCCATGTGCTTAGGATCGTTATCTTGATAAAAAACAAAGTTGTTTCCAAAACCCAAATTTTTTGTTGATAATTTTAAATTGTCTCTTAAAATATTTATATAAACAGCATGATTCATTATGGTATCAATAAATACCAAATTTCCTAGTCCTGATGCTGACATGCACCCCCACACAAGGACACCTCCACTGCCATGCTTAACTGTTCCTACGAAGTTCTTGGGATTAAATTCCTCATTTTTTGTTCTCCATACAATTATACGCCGATCAGAACCAAAAATGTTCATCGCCAAATAAGACATTATTCCAGTACAATTGGGGCTTATTCCTCATTGATAGTGCAAAGGAAAGCCTAAGATTTCTGTTTTTTTCACTCACAAAAAATTTTCTACAGACAGAACATGTAATCCAGCTGCTCTGAGAACTCGTCGAACAATTTCAGGTGAAATTGAAGTAGAAAATGTTTCATTAAATTCTGCAGAAACTTTTACAACACTTAAACGTGGATTTTTCACAATGTTCTAATTATAAATCTCTGATCATGTTTTATTAACTTTACTGGACGACTGTTTCTTATCTTGTTTTCGATCTGATTTTCTTCTTTATAGCATTTTATCACATACTGCACAGTAGAATGGGATAAATTAAGTAATTTGACAATATTCCAAACTGATTTACCACTACTATGTTGCAAAATAATAAATTTTTGAATGCTGTTTGTTGTTTCTTTACAACTACCAGCCATTTTCAAATAATAAATAGAATATTACGGAGTAGGCAAGCAAAAATTAAAGCCAAACGATATTTCAGATGCCACCACAATTCAAAAATTAAAATAAAGCACCAGACAATAATTTTAATTATGAATTTATCTGAAAATATTTCAGTGTGCGATTACTTTTGTGAGATAAAGTTTTTGTTACTTTTTGATTAATGGTTTCTTAAAAATAAAGTTTTATTATGTTTTCAAAATATTTCATGCAGTTTTGTTAAGAATAGATTATAGATCTTATTATTAAATACCCATTCTGAAATATACATTGTAATTAATGGATAGACCCCTATTTCATTGAAAATTGTAAGCGTACAGACACTTTTGGGAGCCACTGTATATTGAAATTATCTTGATACAATCTTTTAAATTTTTTGTACTTTATTTATTTTTCACTTTTTTTGTATTTTTATATGTCTCTAATTCTTAAGAATTTTTTTAAATAAAATTCATGCATTTTGAATAAATTGTTGTGCTGATATTATTGTAAGAATAAATAATTATTAATTTTAGTAATGTTTACAAGCGCGATATTTAATATAGTAACTCTGAATAAAAGATTTAATTAAAGAATGCTGTAAGCCTGTACTAAATTTAAAGTGATTTAATGTTTTAAATATTATTATAAAGAGGCTGGGGTGAAGTTATTCTTTGTTGACTGGTGAATTTTACTTAAAAGTTTTTCTCTTGAAAGCGTCTATCCTATCTCTTATCTGTTACTCGTTTCTGGTCGTGAATGCTGAGGGTGCGAGTTTTTCGGTCAAGTCACCCCTGAAACGAATGATGCAGCCTGACCCCGGAGTTCCCCGTATTCGACATGGGTGAAACCCACTTTCCTTTCTTTTCTATCCTGAATTTCTTTCTACCTGTCTGTCTTTTTTTATTTGTTTGTATGCTGCGAGCAGAGTAATTAAGACTCATTTTATTTTATTTTATTTTATTATTAATGCAAACAATTACAATTAGAGTAGCAAAGGTTTTCTTTTATTCACCAGTCACATAATTTTCATTTCATTGATTTTTATTTAATTATTTGTGTTGTATGGAGATTAGATTTTGTTTTTAACTGAATGGTATTGTAATTGAATTTTTGATTGTCGGATTAATTTAGAAAAGAATTAGAATATATAGGTATGATTGCTATAATTTTTTAAGTATTGTATGTGTGAATCAACTAATGTCTAAATAAATTGTTGCTTTAAACTTTATTAGTTGTCAGTTGTTTTTGCCATTGTTGAGTTGAAATAATTTTTCATTTCAGCAGATTTGACAGTGGCGTAGCGAGGGGGGGGGGGGGGGGGCAGGGGGGTCTCTCATGCCCCGGGCGCCAATATAAGATCTATATATTATATTACTATATGTTTTTCGGGGGAGGGGGGGGGGGGTCACCAATAAAAGGTCTATATATTATATTACTATATTTTTTCGGGGGGGGGGGGTGTCAATATAATGTCTATATATTATGTTGTTATATGTTTATTGGGAGGGCGCCAATATAAGGTCAACGTATTATATTACTATATGTTTTTGGAGGAGGACACCAATATAAGGACTATATATTATATTACTAAATGTTTTTGGGGGGGGGGACACCACAAAGGTATCATGCCCCGGGCACCAGTTATGCTCGCTATGCCACTGAGATTTGAGTTA
Organism: Dolomedes plantarius; assembly: GCA_907164885.2. Taxonomy (NCBI): domain Eukaryota; kingdom Metazoa; phylum Arthropoda; class Arachnida; order Araneae; family Dolomedidae; genus Dolomedes; species Dolomedes plantarius. Next base: position 146,881,002 of record OU015499.1, read on the forward strand.
AGTTTTTCTGTTAGGAGAAATCATTTTTGTTTTAGGTGTGCTTCAATAATAAGGAAGTAGTTATCTTTAATTTTTCTATAAATTTGATTTAATTTAATTTTTATCTTTGCTCATATCCACAACTGGAAAAGAACCTGGTGTAAAGTTAATTATATGTGTTATGTTATTGCAGTTTAAAAAATTTAATATTTCTACTAATTGAGGTTTTCACAATGCACCTCAATCTTAATTTCCTTAAAATGTACTAACCACTAATTATGAGTGCTATTGCTAATATTATATTTAAATTTAATTGAAACCTAGTATTAATTGTGAAATGATGTTAATGTTTGTAAAGAGTTATCTTAACTTTAATTATTAAATTTAATTAATTATGGATGTCTATAAGTTAAATTTAATTCACCATATCATCAAGATTTAATGGATTCTTGCTCTATAATAAGTAATTTTAATTACCATAATCTACAAAGTTTTTAGTTCCAACAATATTGTTTCCCTACAACATTTCTAATAAGATATCCTATGACATATTTTTGAAAAATTTAAATGTTGACCTACTTTTTGAAACCAATTGATATTTTGCAAATATTTAGGCTGTTTTATTTATTCCAAATAAATGCTGTATTCCATATTTTTTTATTACAATATTCTAAGGTTGTTTAATAGCTACTTATTGCTGAATTTTCACACAAAGTGTTGATTGTCAGGCTAAAAGTTTTAAAATAGTGTGGAATGGTATTTTCCTAAATTTCTCAATAGAATTCCGCTTGGTGGAATTTGACAACTTTTTGCCCAGGATATGGAACTCTTCCCCGTATATTTTGTCTGCTACTGCAATTAGTAACAGTTCAAGAACCGTTGCACAACTCATGAAACCGTTGTATATCAAACAGCAAAGTTGCTTAACACGTTACGTCTGACTTGTATGATGATATATTTATATAAGTAGTATAAATATTGTAAATAAAATTATCAGATGGGCAACTTTTAGCAATCACTTGAAATCGTGTAGCATATATTTTAATAACATGCAAACATCGACCAGAGAGTATTAACCTACTTTTTACTGAAAACAACATACCATGCAGTTTTTAACAGTTTAATAGTTAGGGCCTGTTCACATAGGAGTCCGTTGCGTTACGTTGCGTTAAGGAAAAGATGACGTTGAGGCGAAAATAAACCAATCATAGGCGTTAAAAATTTCATTGCTAATCGTTTGGTGGCATATTGATTGGTTTATTTTCGTCTCAACGTCATCTTTTCCTTAAAGCAACGCAACGGACTCCTATGTGAACAGGCCCTTATACGTATTGTATTAGCATTTAGCTTCACTCACAGAAAATTAGCGTAAAACGTAGATATCATATATATCATTTTCAACATGTAAACAACAATCAGTTCTCAGATACAATGCAGAAAAAAAATACCTGTAAATTATACTTACTTCAATATCTGTTTACTTTTCTAGCATCAACTGGAAATCTATATTTGTGAAATAAAAAGCGACTAGAATCTGACCTTCGACAATACGAACTTGGCCTCTGATTGGTCGATGGGCGGAGCCGCTCACTTGACGCTATTTTCGTCCCTTTAACTATGGTACCGCTGAGTAATTTAAATATGTGTAACTTCTGACTATGGTTAGTCAAACATCACTTCCAAGACGAACTATATGAATATAGTATATTTATTAATTTAAATTGAATAGGCAATAGAGATAGATGCAAGTTTATAATTGTTTTTGACAAATTACTACATGATTGCACTGGGTTTAAATAAACGATTGAAAAAAAATGAGAATTTCAACATTTTGGTACCATTATAGTAACTTTGAATGTAGTTATAATACGTACATTATTCCGCTGTTATAGGTATATGGTGGTTCTGCGTTTTTAACGTAGGATTACGTTCCACCATAACGGTCCACCGGAAAGGAAAATTCCAGGCGCTAAAACCGTTCGTCCGTACCTCGAGAGTTATAGTTTTGGCAGCGTACCAAACTCAGTCAGTATCGCTTGGACAAGCAGTAAACAGTTAAACAGAAAAGTACCAAAATGCGTCAAAATTTTGACATACATAGTATATGTATATATATATATATACATACGTACATATATATATACACTGGTGTAAGAAATTAAGAGAATTTGCAGACTTGGTCGATTATCTCTAGAACTACTGTACCGATTTTAATGAAATTTGATATGTACATACATTGATACAATACAAAACAAATAATCATTCAAGAATTGTAATACACACGCATGATCGTGCGTAACACTCGTTGGAGTCGGAAGGTATGAAATAGCGGTTGCATAATAAACAAAATAAGGGGTTAATAGATGGGTTAATAGGGGGCAGTGGCGTAGCTACATATTCAGCACCCTGGAGCAAGTAAAATCGGTGCGCCCACTTTTTTCTTGGAAGAGTTCTGGTGAAATTTGTTTTCTATCTACTCTTATTTCGATTTAAAACCTTACTTAATATATAACAATTTATTTGAAATTCAAGACATAAAATCAAGACTAAAAAGTGTCGGATTTCATATATATACTCAAGAGTCTTATTTTGTCGGAGGTGGCATAGGAAAATCGGGAGAGGTTCCTTGATGTTAAATCGTTTGAGTTGTGAAACTCTGTTCACCTCAAAACCAAATTTTACGAGTTGTTTGACTTCCTCTATAATGAATGGAATGTCAATCGGGATACCTTTGATTAGGACTTTAAGAAGCCTTTCAGTCTTGCGGTTTTTTCCAAAAAATTCAGTTTTAGTGGCGATAAGCAGGGCCCGATTATGAACGCTGGGGGCCCCTGGGCAGATGCTATTTTGGGCCCCCCCCCCCTTACGGACATTTATAAAAATACATACTATCGGAAGTACTAGGTGCATACAACAAGGGGGTTTTGGGGCCCCCTAGCATCAGGGGGCCCTGGGCAAAGTCCCGATTTGCCCATGCGATAAAAAGGCCCTGGCGATAAGGTACCTTTGGATATTTCTAAATTGATCGATGGTAGTGGGAGAGATCTTAAGAAACTGTCCTCAGACAGTTTTGGGCAAATTAAATTGGATTAGGTTGTTTATATTTTCGATAATCTTTTGATAACCTGGAACCATTTTAATAAAGAATTGTTCTGGTTTAGGCTCTCTTTCTACTTGGATGGTATCATCCGTTACAATTTCCTCATCAGAATTTTCCTCAAGGGGGGCAAATTTATTTCTTGTTTCCATGACATCCGATTTTACCTGGTCTAATAAGTTTTGGCGAGCAACTCGCTTACCTTGTGGCTCATTACCTTCATTACTTCTTCTATTTTTTAACTAGATTTTTTAACTACCGGAGTAGTATTAAATTTACACACAATAGCAATTAGGTTTTTTAAATTATCAAAGTTAGGACCAAGGGTGAAAGCAACAATGTACTTCCATATACCTGATAATTTGCTGATCTCAAAGTCATGGTCGAGTCCAGTTGAGCTGCAGATGTTCGCCAAAGTCTCATCCAAAGTTTGTATAATGAAGTCGATCGAACTCTTGAAGTCCTTAAATTCATGTGAGTTATCACCTCAGATCTTGAGAAAGTTCAGAATGTTTGGCATTTCTTCAATTTGAAGATGATGAGGGTCAAGGTTTTGAAAAGCAACAGCTGGATCTAAATAGCATTCCATAACAGCATTCGCCAAATAAGTCTTCTCTCTACCGAGACGGAAGGGAGAATCTATTCCAGGAGCGGCAGTAGCGACATCAGAGACGGAAGGGTCAGGAGAAGTGTTTTCTCCAACATTCGTAATCCGTCGGATAGTTGGCAAAGATGTGGATTTCATTATATTAAAAATATTCAATCCACTGCTGTCAGAAAATGGCTCCAAGTTTGCTTCCTTTCTGGCGCCAAAATGGCGTCAGAAAATGGCTTCAAATATGCAACTGAGCTCAAGCTATGAGAAACGATATTGAAAATATGAGGAGACGTATTGCAGCAGATAAAAATGTACAAGCTATAAATAGCAATCAATCTGGTAAAAAGATTGATATAAGCATTCGACGGAATCTTTATACAGTTAGTTTGTTTGCTAAAATGACATAAATGTATTTGAGCATGTTTAGTTTGCACATAAAAAAACCTTCAAAATAGCTATTGTTCTTGCAATTGATAACGTGGTCAAAGGGCTAAGACGGTGTTGTGAGATGTTGCTTCTTAAATATGTTTTGATTAATTTCAGTTTTGAAAAACTTCGCTCTGATGTCGCTGCCGTCACCGGTAAAGTTAAAAATATCATGCATGCTGTAATAACATCAGAGAAGTTACTTGAGGCTGCGGTGGGAATTAAAAGTAGTTCAGCAACTTCGCGTATAGAAGCAATTGGTTTCAATTGAATATAAAAGCACATTTTAAATTGAAACAGTTGAGGTCCCAAACTAGGCGAAATATCGGAAAGATTTGCCGATTGTAACAATTCTGATCCTTCCAGGATACTTTTATCAGGTGACGCGACGAGATATGCAGGTGATAGACATTTAAAAAGTATACATAATTGTCGAAGGGATTTCAATCTAATAGTTAATTGATTAATTGTTAAATCCATTACTCTATAAAACACCTCTACTTTGAACACATTATTCAATGCGTTCATCTACTTGTAATTCATCAAACAATATTTTCACACGACGCAATCTTTTTTGGGGAAAACAAGGTTCAGTATTCCATAGAGCTGATAACTCAAAGGCATCGTTTTCACAAAACTCCCAATTATTCCTTAAGTTCTGGAATTGGATTAGGAGTGATGAAAACATCTCAACGGATTTCTCTATATTTTCATGAGTACCTTGCAGCATTTTCGAGGCTGTATTAATAGGTTCGAGTATTTTACTTTGTACAATCATCAAAATAATTGCTGAAAATTGTTCAAAATAATATATCAAATTTTTAGCTACACGTTGCTCGTCATAATTTTTTCCATTCAATGATAAATACACCCTTAGCCCCCCCCCCCCAAAAAAAAAAATATAAATAAAAATAAAAAATCGACGCACCAAGAAGGGGTAATGCAAATTGGACACAAATTGCTATGCATACAGGTTTCGACAGAAAATGCAAAATTTTAAAGTTTGGAGGCCAATGAATGAACATGTGACGTTGCAACACATCTTAACTGCGCAACTGGCAGAACATTAAAGAGTAGAAATTTCGATTCCAGGTCATAAATTCTTTGCGACTTTCATTCCGTGTACTCAGGTAGACAGTAACTATGCCTCGCATACAGGTGCGCGAACAATATGCGCAGATGTCAGCATTTGAGAGAGGACATAGAAGCCGGTTGGTCTAATCGACGAATCGCTCGACATTTGGATAGGAGCGATACCACTATTAGACGATGTTGGCAGGAATGGGTGAACCATGGCCGAACACAGCGTCAAGAAAAAAGCAGTAGGCCTAGAGAAACGACAGAACGCGAGGACCAAGCAATCGTCAGAGCGGCACTCACAGCCCCAGATTCATCATTATCATCGGTCGTACGTGCAACTGGTGCTTCAGTGGCCGTAAGGACCATTCATAGGCGGCTCAGAGAAAGAGGGTGAGGTCACGGTGTCCCTTGCGCCGACTACCATTGACCTCTGTACACCGACAAGCCCGTCTGCTGTGGTGTCGGGCACATTCGACCTGGAATGTCACTGACTGGAGTAGAATTGTCTTCAGTGATGATTCCCGCTTCGAAATGAGCCCCGATGACCAGCGAATACGTGTCTGGAGACGCCCTGGACATCGGTGGGATACCAACCTTTCTGTCTTCCGCCATACGAGCCGACAACCAAGAGTGATGGTCTGGGCTGCCATTGCATTTCAAAGCAGGACCCCTTTGGTTGTCATCCGCGGCACCCTTACAGCACAGCGGTGTGTCGGCGCTGTTCTACGCCCCGTTGTGTTCCCCTTCATATCATGCCATCATGGTCTTACATTTGAGCAAGATAATGCCCACCCGCACACGGCGAGAGTTTCTACTGCTTGTCTTCGTGCTTGCTCAATGCTACCCTGGCCAGCAAGGTCGCCGGATCTCTTACCCCAGCCCATTGAGCACGTTTGGAGCATTATGGGCAGGGACCTCCAACCAGCTCGGGATTTTGACGATCTATCGTGCCAATTGGACAGAATTTGGCACGATATCCGGCAGGAGGACATCCGCAACTTCTATCAATCAATCCAAGTCAAATAACTGCTTGCATAAGGGCCAGAGGGGGGACCAACGCGTTATTGACTTTTTCACTTTGTGAAGCTCTTTCTCTTGAATAAATCACCCATTTTTTCTCAAATTGTAATCATTTGTATTTCTGTACAAGTACATCACATCTACCGACTTCCGTCTCATTCGTATAACTCCATCTTGGTGCACCATGGGTTTTTTTTTTTGGGGGGGGGGGTCTAACAGTGTATGTCAATATTTTAATTACATCAAAATAACGCGAATGTGGGGCATCAAGGGCCGGAACACGGGAAGACAATCGTGTTGGACAAACTCTTTTTAATGTTTTTGCTAAGTTGGTTCGACTCGTTTCCCAACGCCTAAGAGAACTGAAGAAACGTAAATTTTTTCTAGCTGTTCATAAAATTGTCTGACTTCCTGTACATTGGTGATACTGTCAATTCACTGTTAATTACCCGTATCTAACCAAGAGCATTTAAAAAAGTGTATTTTAATTTAATCGCTAGTCTGGCTGTTAATTTTATTTCACGTATCCTGTGACACACGCTACCTGGAGTATTGAATACAACTCTAAAGTCACAGGTAAAATAAGCTACACCCCCTTAAAGATTTTTTTAAATATTTTTTAGGGAGCATCTAAGGCCTAAGAGCAACACCATACAAAATTTTAATTTTCTAGAAAACATGTACCAGAGGTAGAATTTTGTTGTTGTTGTTTTGGGGAGATTAAGCTCCTTTTAACGCCTTAAATTTTGTATTTAAAAAAAATATTTCTTTGTGCGAACCTAGGGTCTAAGAGAAGCTATCATACAAAAATTCAGCTTTCTAGGTCTCATGGTTCTAGAAATACATTGTGTGTGTGTGTGTGTGTTTGTTTGTTTTGGGGAGGAGGATTAGGCCCCATTTGGCCCCCTTAAAATTCTGATTTATTAAAAAGATTTCTTAACGAGCACCTAGGGCATAATCGCAACATCCATGCAAAATTCATGCATCCTTAGACTTATGGTTCTAATGATTTGAGTTTCTTTTAACACTCATTTTGAATATTTTTTGTGTATTTCTGTTTTGTCATTAGCCCGCAATTTTCTAATTAGATCTAAAATTATTTATAATGGAAATTTCGTTCTTCCTCTGCCGATTTTTTAAAAATTACCTCATGCATGTTATAAAAATACACATTTGTAGTTTTATAACATGCTGCTCCTGAAAATGTTTGCCGCCAACTTTCAGCTATAATACGTAACTGTTAGGTAGTACCTATTATTATTTATGTTGCAACATCAATTAACATACTTCATAATTAAATCACTTACTTTTAAAATTAGACGTCGGTGAATCCAACAACACGCTGTAGATAAGTAATTTAGTAAAATAATAGTCATAAATTGTACGAAGTCACTTAAACAGAACAATAAATTACAAGCCACAGTCTCAATAAGTTTTAAAAATTGTATAACACATTCATTCAAGAATCATCTTGAAATTCTTACACTGCACAAAGTAAACAATGGGAATATGAAGCGCTAAATACTAAGCTTGCTTTCAAAAGATCCCCGAATATTTGCCTCTATTCTGCGCCGATGTTAAGGCTGCTATGTAAAACAAAATCTTTGTTTGGACCCCTGCATGTTTTTGACTCTTGTAGCGGGAGGAGTCAGTAAGTTGACCCTAGAGAATTCTACCCCCGCTCGTTTAGAATGACATTTGAAGGATTGTAATGACTCTCGCCATAGGGGGTGAAGATGCTCCAGCCATCTCCCGTTTCCTTATAAGACACTCAACTGGTAGCGTTTGAGAATATCTAGTGTCTAACACCGGACAAAAATTCAAAGCGCGACCTTGCCTAGGTTTATTTACTTAAATATATTTCATTTATATTTTGTATATTTTATAGAAAAAATTAATCTGACATATTAATTTAAATAATTTTTTCAATTTAAATCTGACAAAAAATCGAAATTATTTATACAAAAGTTTTCACAAATTTTTATTTCGCTCTTTCAAATTTTCGCCCCTCATGATTCGTGCTCCTGGAGCAGTTCGTTCCAACTGTCCACGGTAGCTACGTCCCTGATAGGGGGTATGGTTCCCTCTTACAGATATGCAGGTCTCGCAGCGTAATTTCATACTTCAAATAAGGCAGTTTATCATTTCCTGTGGCAATTGGTCCAACTCGTTCAGCAACGCTGTTTTCATTCCCTGGATGGTTCTCGGAAGGGGGGTTGCGAGTTGCAATTGCCCTCCCCAGAGCGTCCTAGACATGCTCTATAGGGTTAAGGTCTGGAGATCTAGCTGGCCAATCCATCCGGCGAATATCCTGACTCTCTAGAAATTCGTCGACCAGAAGAGCTCTATGTGGCCTCGCGTTATCGTCCATTAAAATGAACTCAGGACAAACTGCACCCCTGAAAAGGCGAACATAGGGCTCCAAGACCTCATCCCTATACCTCACACCAGTCACAGTGCCTCTTTCAAAGACATGGAGAGGTATGCGGCTATCCAACATGATGCCTGCCCAGACCATTAAACCTCCTCCACCATAATGGTCGATTTCGCGGACATTGGAGGGTAGGTAGTGGGTCCCTGGTTCTCTCCATATGAACGTACGGAGAGAATCGGTGTTTAGGCTGATCCGGGACTCATCAGTGAAGCGAACGGTCGCCCATTGATCCATACTCCAATCTCTATGCTCTCTGCACCATGATAAACAGATTCTCCTGTTCTTAGAAGTGAGCGGGACGCAAACAGCAGGTCTTCTTACAAACAACCCTCTCTCATGAAGTCTTTTGGAAACAGTCACCCTTGATACACGGGTTCCTGTGGCTGCATACAAGTCACGAGAGAGCTAAGAAGCTGTAGCACTCCTGTTACGCCTCGCTATAATCGATAAATGGCGATCTTCTCTGTCCGTCGTGGCTCTTGGATGACCTTACCCAGGCTTTCTCTCGATGGATCCGGTATCATGGAACTGTTTCCATAAGTTACACACGACGCTGGGCGTTAAATTGAACTCTCTACAAATTTGAACTTGAGATTGGCCTGCTTCTAGCCTCCCCACAATTCGCCACCTCATTCCATTATCTAAACGTTGGTGGTTACTCATTTTTACTGTTACAATTTGAAATTAACTGATTGCTGCAAAATAACACCAAGAAATTCGCCTAGGTGTGCTAGCGAACGAAATGCGACTTAACTTACGCGCGCTTATAAAGTCTGTTTCTCTACTGGCTCCGCCTGCACATACGTGTACGCTTACGTACAAGATTTACATTTTTGTCTAGAAACAGTGGTTTTACATTCAGTTCAGTTCTTTTCATTAAATTCGATAAAATATGCAAATTCTCTTAATTTATTTCACCAGTGTAGTTTTAATATATTTTAAGTATCGAATTAAATTAAGAAACGTTAGGAAAAGTGCTGGATTTTTTTGGTGCCTCAAATTTGAAGATTATACTTAAAAATGGCTCCTTTGTTTATGTAGTTCTGCTCTTGGGTTGAAATTTATATAATAAATGCTTTTATTAATCAGTTAAATGGTTTAATAGGCTGCAAAAATGATCTAGCTAAGCTTCGCAGCTATGCCACCAAGGTCAGTGATTATTTCTGAGAAATATCACTTTGTTTATTTCGCTTTCAACTAAATGAATTTTTATGACGATAATTTAGATGTTTTCAGCCAATGAAATTCTAAATTAGCTTCCCCTAATGAATTATACATTCAGCCAATGAAAAAATTTTTGAATTCTTTTCATAACATTTCATTTTCTTCCTTTTCAACGAATACAATAAGGAAGAAGAGAGATTACCCCTAAAAATTCATATCTAGATTATGGGTCTTATGCCAGACCTGAGTGCATCTGGTACATCAGTTCACTTTGGCCAGTATTTTATAATTCTAATTTTTTTCAGATGAAGATTCATAATTTACGTTTTTAGTTAATTTTGTAACTTTTCCTAAAATATTTAAATTTTGGATCTTAGTTCTATAAATCGATTTATATATTTTGGAAATATTTTAAATTTTTAATTTTTGCTCTAAAATTTCATTCGGTAATACTTTTATCATCTAATTTTTCCTTTTTCTATATACGTTGAAATAATCTTCCTATAAATTGTAAGTTGTCTCATCTAGTAGCGCATAGCCTTTTTACTATACCTAGACACTAACTTTATGGCCTAAGCTGTCACCGTTTAAAAGTTAAGGGAGTTGTAACAGATATAGTCTGAACCCTGTATATATACATTGCGAATAGCATTATTAAAGTGAGGCGAATATTGCGTTTATACTGAATTGTATTATAATAATAATTGAATTTTAACAGAAACTTGCATGAATTTCAGAATCTGAGTTTATACATATAGTTGAAACTGAAATGTTACTTAAACTGAATTGCAGATATGGTGATTGAATTGAAACTGAAATGTTACTTAAACTGAATTGCAGATATGGTGATTGAATTGAAACTGAAACTTGTATTGAACTTGCGAACCTGTGAATATATATGATATTGAAACTAATATGTTATTCATGCTGAGTAAGAACGTAATTTTGTATGTACATTTAACTTATTCTAATGTATATTATTCATGTAATGTACTTATTCTAATATATTGAGACTTTAAAACAAATCTGCGCAGCTGGGAGCGCGGTGTCAAGTGTTGGGGCTTGCGGAGCCTGGTCAAGCGGATGAAATTGCAGCTATCAAATGTTTCGTGTGCCTAACGGTTTGTTATTATTATCACATAACTCTGATGCTAGAGTTGTTCGTAGAAGGAAAGATGGAAAAAAAAGCATACAACTAGCATCCTTAAATGATGAGAGCTAATTCTCGCATTACAGGTCTGAACCATCCACATATGTCTAATATATTTAGATAACATATGACCTTCGTTGACTTCGTTGAAATGACCAAATAAATATTTCTGTTCATTTTTTTAAAATAATAATGCGGTTTCTAAATAAATTTTAAAAAAATTCTAAAAAAGTTAAAAATTTTGTTTTAATTTTGGAGTTTTTAACCACCATTAACAAAATAACAAATGAACTTTTAAATTTGAATGGTACCGACTACTTTATTGAGCAGGCATCTGTATTTATTTATATCGATATTTGCTTAATATATATAGTTTGATAGTAACAAAAATTAAAACCTTCTAACGTTTCCATGGAAACCACTAGGGGCACCAAATTGCGCAAATCATCCAAATAATTAAGTAAATGATTCTAATAATTTGAATGAAATGTTCTTACTGATTGCACCTTGTTGGTCAAGATCCATGCTGTTGAATTCGGGATAAAATTTGCATGCCAATTCCCTCCAAGATTCACCCCTTTTAAATTTATCGCTAAATTCATCACACCTCATGTACCATATCGCGGGACTAATACGAATTTCTTCGATGAATTGTTCCTCATTCAAACTTGCAATTGCAAAGCTTGCCATACTGAACTGATTTGATGCAAACTAGGCGGATGGTGTGAAGAGCGTACCTTCAGTAATGTATTTTGTGTTGAGTTAACTAATCGGGATGAGAACGTTAGCGGCACATGTGCCAGCTGGCAAACCGTCTGGGCGGCGAATACACTGCGTGTGAAAGGGTTCGGACGATTCCCATACATTTGCTATGGTGGACAGCCTTGACAGCTGCCCGGAAATCAGTTGAATCAACTAAATGCCTAGTGTGAAAGGGGCCTTACTGATACGTACGCATTTCCTATCACAAAGAGTGAATAAAAGGAAAAAACAAACTCTCTAGAAGGCCATCGATTATTATTGGTCCTGTGCATTCGGCCTGAATTCAGTAAATTCTCTCTTAGAAAAAAAAAGACGTACCGAGGTGTTATCCGAAAGGGAAGAAAATCGGTAGATGTGATGTACACGTACAGAAAAACAAATGATTACAATTTGAGCAAAACTGGATGATTTATTCGATAGGAGGAGCTTCACAAACTGAATAACGCAATGGTCCACCTCTGGCCCTTCCTTATGCAAGCAAATATTCGGCTTGGCACTGATTGATAGAGGTGGCGGATGTCCTCCTGCGGGATATCATGACAAATTCTGTCCAATTCGCGCGTTAGATCGTCATAATCCCGAGCTGGTTGGAGAGCCCTGCCCATAATGCTTCAAACGTGATCGATGGGGGACAGATCCGCCGACCTTGCTGGCCAAGATAGCGTTGGGCAAGCACGAAGACAAGCAGTAGAAACTCTCGCGTCCGGGCGGGCATTATCTTGCTGAAATGTAAGCCCGAAATGGCGTGATATGTTTATACGTCGTTTCATAAGTACTTTTCATCTAATGCACTTGGGGACAAAGTACACTGCTGGCCACTGTAAATGTAACACACTGAAGGAAACATGCAAATAACATGAAATTTACAACATGCATTAGCGGAGGTGAGATATGCAAATGATTAGAATTTCAGCGCAGACACACATCACGCGCGCCTGTGGCGCCACTTCAAAGCGCTATTTAAGTCTTTTGGAGATTTCGACGATTTTAAGTTCGGCAATTGTGATTTTCTTGTGGTTTTTTCAAAAAAACGATCAATTATGCCTCTTCGAAAACAGCGATCATCTTTTGATCAAGTATCCGAGCTCGACAGAGGAAGGATAGTGGCCTACCGAGATTGTGGATTATCTTTCAGGGAAATCGATAGTCGTGTTGGACGAAACCAAATAACTGTAATGCGGATATGAGATCGTTGGATGCAGGAGGGTACAACGGACCGGCGTGTTCGATCGCATCCACCTCAGCGCACCACTTCACGTGATGACAGGCAAATTGTGCGCATGGCAGTGACGGATCGCTCAGTCACATCACGAACCATAGCACAGCACATGCAGTCTGTAACGCATCATCCAGTGTCTGCGCGTACCATTCGACGACGTTTACAGCAGAGTGGTCTGTCCGCAAGACGTCCATTGCTTTGTCTACCCTTGACGCAGAACCACAGACGTCTCCGCCGCCAATGGTGCGATGACAGAAGGATGTGGACGGCAGAATGGAATGAAATTGTCTTTACTGACGAGTCACGCTTCTGTCTGCAACACCACGATGGTCGCATTCGGGTCTGGAGACACCGTGAAGAGAGGATGCTGAACAGCTGCGTTATGCACCGCCACACTGGTCCTGAACCGGGTATTATGGTATGGGGCGGTATTGGATATCACTCTCGCACACCTCTAGTACGCATTGCCGGTACTTTAAACAGCCAGCGCTACATCTCCGAGGTGTTGGAGCCAGTTGTCCTTCCTTACCTTCAGGGCTTGCCCACAGCCATATTTCAATAGGATAATGCGCGACCACACGTGGCACGCATTGTCCAACGGTTCTTCGTCAATCGCCAGATTGAATTACTTCCCTGGCTACCTCGCTCTCCGGATCTTTCGCCGATAGAAAACATGTGGTCCATGGTTGCTCTACGATTGACCCAGATTCCATCCCCAGCTGCCACAGCAGATCAACTTTGGCAACGTGTGGAAGCTGCTTGGTCTGCTGTACCCCAAGAACTCATCCAAAGTCTCTTTGAATCAATGCCGAGGCGTGTGGCAGCGGTGATCTCCAACAATGGCGGCTACTCTGGCTACTGATTTTGGCAGGAACCACATTTCACAGAAGTCTATAAATTTAATCATTTGATTCTTGGTCCACATGTTATCTATAAAATAAATTTTGTTGTGATATCTCTTGTCTTTCTTGGTGTTGCAATTTGGGTGGCCAGCAGTGTAGAAACTGTTTTGGAAAGAGGAAAGTCTAAACTATAACAAACGCGAAAATACAAAAATTCGACGTTTTGGTCGGAAATTCTTGTTTTAAGGGTTGTCGGATACCTTAATTAAAAATTAAAGGTAATTAATTTCGATTCCGGAAGTTCGTAGTTCCTTCCACTCTGTTTAACGACGCCTATATGTAAAATTTTACGATCGTCACATTTAAACTGTGAATTTTAAATGCAATTACAGACAAATTTTCATTTTTATATATTAAATATAAGACGGGTGACCAGAATTTAAACACCCCTACTCTGACCTCTCTGTACATCGAACTACTCAGTGCAAAGGCTTTACATTTTGCAAACATACTATTCAAGACACGGGGGGTCGGATTACGTGAAAAATTATTTAGTTCATGAAATCACCGATAAAGGGCGCTGTATAACTGGACATATGCTGAAAATGCAAAAAAAAACACATTTTATTTGAACTGCCAAACATTCACGTGACAAACAACTTACCGACGCATGGAATGCTGTTCAATATTGTTCCCTTCTTGTAGATGTAAAATCTGCAGTATGTGGACAGCTTGTTCAACCGCGGATCGTAACTGGTCGACTGAAATGCTTCTCACATGCAGAGTGATACCTTCAAGTTTGCCAAGGTTACTAGACGTCCTCGATAAACAAGATTTTTTAAGTGTCCCCGCAGCCAAATATCACATGCATTAAGATACGGAGAACGAGATGGCCAGGTTGTCGGAAACGCACGACTGAATATTCTGTAATCAGTGAAACGTTGCCGAAGAAACTGTTGTACACAGAGTCCAATGTGTGGAGGCGCTCCATCATGCTTAAAGGTAACTGAATGAAGATATTGCCGCTGTTGCAAATGGGGTACAACAAAAGTTTCAAGCATACTTTTGTACCTGTTGGTCGTCACGGTGCATGTCACAGGGCCATTGCGAGTAGTCTCTTCGAAAAAGAAACGTCCAAGAATGAATGAGCCTGTGAATCCACACCAGACTATAACTTTCGGTGAGTGGAGTGGTGAGTTTCGGTGGTCGTAACTGGTCGACTGAAATGCTTCTTACTTGCTGAGTGATACCTTCAAGTTTACCAAGGTTACTAGAAGTCCTCGATGAACAACATTCTTTAAGTGTCCCCGCAGCTAAATATCACACGGATAAAGATCCGGAGAACGAGATGGCCATCTTGTTGGAAACGCACGACTGAATATTTTGTCATCAGTGAAACGTTGCGGAAGAAACTGTTGTACACAGAGTCCAATGTGTGGAGGCGCTCCATCTTGCTTAAAAGTAAGATTCTTGCTTAAAGATATGAAGATATTGCCGCTGTTGCAAATGGGGTACAACAAGTTTCAAGCATCCTTTTCTACCTGTTGGTAGTAACGGTGCATGTCACAGGGCCATTGCGAGTAGCCTCTTCGAAAAACAAAATTCCAAGAAGGAATGTGCCTGGTAATCCCTACCAGACTGTAACTTTCGGTGAGTGCAGTGGAATTTCTTAGAAATACGGGGATTTTCCGTATTCCAAATGCGACAGGTATGGGTGTTCACTGTTCTTCTGAGTTGAAAATAGGCCTCGTCACTCCCCAAAATTTGCCATAACTACGATGCATCCACTTCAACTCTAGCAAGAAATGTCAATGCAGTCAGCCACTTCTCCCTCTCGGTGCCACTTCCACCAGTCTTTGCAATCACCTAGCAATCCCTTTTTGTATCAGTACGAACCACAAGCGGTAAAAGCGTTACATTATAGATAAAACTGTCAGCTGGTTATCTCGGCCACTTGGTGTAAACTTGTCTTTATTCTAGGGAAACCTATATTACAGTTTTACCTCGCTGTAATGTTGCTAAATACGATAAAATACAAATTTTGAAGGTTGTTAAGTGTTTTAGTCAAACGCAAATACATTTATATGAGTGTTTCATAAAATACTGATGTTAGCGAAAAAACCCCAATGTGTTCAAGAAATCATAATTATTTCAGTCTTTCAGGAATTTGAAAACTCCATGCTGTTTACATATGCTATTACTCTACGCCGATAAATTTCAGCAGATACAGAGGCTATTCGCACATTTTTTAGACGATTTTGGTAAGCGGTAATAAAAAATCGTTTGCTGCAAAAGAAATAATTGCAATTGTACTATGCTTTTAAAAGTCAAAATTATCGTCTGCGGATTGAAAGTTTTGTTTTTATTCAAAATGGCGTATTTAACAAAGCAGTGGTTCGAAGGCTATATTTATGCTCTTTCCGAAGAGAAATATGCATACTCCATTATCCAAAAACGATGTGAGAGTCATGGTTTTGTGATATCTAAAGCGTCGATAGGTAATATCGTCAACAAGAAAGGAAAAAAAACGTCAAATTAGAGCCTCAAGAGGGAAAAAAATTCCAAACAAGTATCCAAGGAAGAAACGTACATCTTCGACTATTGCAAAGGTACGTTGTTTAATGTTAAAAGAAAATCCCCTAGTCAAAGGACAGTTGCAAAATCATTAAAATGCTCGGTGTGTACTGTAAACAAAATGATAAACGTTGATTTAAATCTTAAGAAAGCGAAAAAACGCAATGTGCATCGTCTTCTTCCAAATCATATCGCTGAACGCAGGACACGCTGCAGAATTCTATATGAGAAACACTTATCCAAAGAAAAATGGAAAACAATTGTCACAATAGATGAATCATGGGTGTATTTAAATGATTGCAACAAAAAAGAGCCATTTATTATCATAAAAGGGGAGAAAAAAATTAAGTACATGGTTCAAAGAATCGAAAGAAAGTTTTTCTAAGGGATTCATGATTGTTGCTGGTTTTTCTTATAATGGCAAGTTAAAAATAAAGAGAGTGGAAAAAAATGTCAAGATTAACTCCAAATACTATCAGGAACATATTTTATCGCCAATTTTTCTGAATGAAATACCATCGCTTTACCCACAGTGCCATCAATCTGTTAGACTCCATCAGGACAAAGCTAGCAGTCACACATCAAAATCCACTGTAAATTTCCTAAAAGAAATGGAACAAAAAACTGGCATCAAGGCCATACCCTTCACTGATATCCCTACTAAATCTCCTATGAATTTTTGTGCTTTCAGACTTTAAAAATCTGCATTATCCAAACGTCGTCCAAAAACCCTTACAGGACTCTGGAAAGCTGTTCAGGAGGAATGGGATAGAATACCTCTTCTGACACTTCAAAAGGCATTATTATCCTGGAAATTGCGGTGTCGAAAGATAGTTCAGAATAAGGTATGTCAAATACAACATTTAAAACACAAGAATTTTATGTAATTTAGTTTTGTGAATACAATATACATCGTCTAAAAAATGTGTGAACAGCCTCTGTATTCAAGAGCTTTTAATAATACTATAAAATATATCAACTTACGAAATCCGAGATTAAGTGAACTATGAACAAAATTTGTGTGATCAAAAACCAACCCCAAAGCAGCCTGAAAACATAATATTAAATTCATAATTCGACAACGAACTGTTTGCATTTATATTTTAAGCTGTTATCAGTGAGTAATTAATTTTTTAAAGTAATCTTTTTCAATTTATATAAATTCTGTATGGATGAAATAACTTCGTGTTCGCATGTTCGGTCCATATAACAAAATTTCACCGTCATTTGCTGGTAATTTTGAGAGTTCGGAACATCTCTATATTTCTAAAACCATACATTTTCCATGTACTTACAGCAAACTGTATTCCCTGTACTGCCCATGTCTAAATTTCCTGATGTATTTATTCGAGGGACAGCTTGAAAACGAGATCTGGTATCGAGATAATATTCCCTCGCCCATGCAGGCGAGTGCGAATATTGATTATTCACTTCGAAGTAAACAAAGCGACCCTCTTTACGTCCATGGATTTACCTACTAATCCAATATGAATACGCACACCAGAACAACAGCGAACGTTCTTCACGATCTGCAGACCCTGGTTAGGATCTCTTCGACGTGCACCTAGTCGCTCTATTATTGTCAGTAGCTAGACTTATTGCCTGCTTACCATTCCTGGCCACAGAGCATGATTTTATTTCCCTAATTTGATCAGGTTTTCAATGGCTCCATTGGCGGTGATCTCGCTTGTATTACGAATCCAGGGCAATCTTTGACTTGTTCAAACTTGATCAACACTTTAAATTAACGTTGAAGTAGTAGGTTAATCGGGACACTGAAAGTAAACATGTTCGTTGTCATCTCATTCGTTACCTTGGGAATAATCGACAACCCCAATCGCAAGGCATGGCTGAAGGAATTTTGTCTGGATATGAGCCTCTGATATGCAGAAATTTGTCGAGGGGACGGGGGGGGGGGAAACTTAGGTTCATTGCAACCGCAGTAAATTCATTTTGTTTTAAAGTTGCGAAAATTTTGTACTACGAGTATTTATGACTGTTTCTGAAAGCAGGAGATTGAATTCTCGCGTCTGGCCTTTACCAAATCATTCCATCGAAATGAACGAATCAGAAGTCGTGAATCCAACCTTTCACGTTCATCCCCACCTACATCTGAAAAAAAATTTATAAAGGGGTATTGTTCTTTCCACTAAAACTAAATTCGAGCCCAGACGCACAAACGGGTCGGCTATATGAACTTTATTAACACATCACAAAGAACTTCGTACAAACAGCACAGAGCCAGAACACAGACGCTACTAACTCCACAGCGGAAGTATCTTAGAACGTTTACAAAACATAAAGACAGCGGTATCGTGCTGCCATCTACCGGACAATCATAACATATTAACCAAATGAATAAATGAAAATACAGGAACATACTCCATGAACAGGTATTTTTTATTATTATTCAAGTCAGTTAGTGTTCGCTGCACATTTCCTTTTTATTACATTTTTCCGATGATGTTGATTTACTTTTTCCGTCATGCATATTTTGTCCTATACTTCTTTCGAATCGAGCGCCATATTATCAGCAGTCTATATGGCATAATTAGGATCCCCTCCAACCTGAAAGCGTCCCGATAACGACACCACGCCAGCGGTGGGATGGAATCTGAAATAGCGAAATACCTTAATAAGTTTTCTAAAAATCTTTGGCTCCGAAAGAGCAAAAAAAAAAATAAATATATAATTCCTCACAAATTGCGAGATGCAAGTTCTATTAATGAATCCTCCTCTAGTTCACCTAAATGTATCATTTTGTACATTTCTATTTAACATACCGAGTCTTCACGTATTATCCACATTTCATTTGCATGGGTTGTTTAAAAAACATTCATCTGAATCTTTTTACAAACATAGAAGTTAATAACCTCAAACGTGTCTAACTGTAAGTTCGAAATAACATTCTTCAAGTTTAGAAATTTCTCCGAAGGAGATAGCATTTTCCTTTAGACCATATCCTTTCTGCAAAGTAAATTTCCTCACTGATGCCTCCACATTCTTGTGAATTTTATATACACTCGTATTTTCGCGACGGAATTAACATTTAGTTTGATTAATACACAAAATTTATCGCATTTGTTAGCTGCCCAGCAAATTGCTAAACAAACAAATAAAAAAAAACTCTCTTTAAATACCAATCGGACTTTGTCTTATAATATGAAACGTCACTTCCAGAGGTTTCTTCGCTAAATACCGGTACCACTAAGGATGAGAGCAGATTATTAAATGTCCTGTCAAATATATTGCAAGACTAAATAGAGTCCATAAATTGATAGATAAGACTTGGTGTAATTTTTATGGACTCTATGGACTAAATAGAGTCCATAAATCGATAGATAAGACTTGGTGTACATTTTTTCTATAAATTAAAAAAAATTTAAGAGCTGAGTTCAAAATTAAAATTATTGCATACATAAAAATTTCAGACGTTATCTAATATAAAAGTTTAATTAGATGCTCCATGCAAAAAATATTTCTTTGGCTGCACATCACACAACCCCTTAAAAATGAAAATTAAATTAATTTAAAACAATTAAATGATACAAAAGCGAATATTAATCCAGTCTCGATATGAAGCCATAAAATATTTATTTATCATTATTCATATTTATTTACTCAATTACAGAACACAGCAGATGTAAAAAAGAAACAGTTAAATCTTAAAGGTTATTATTAAACATTAGGCAAAAACAAAAACCAGAATTATTACATAACAGGCGTTTCATAACACCCTTTCCTGCAGAACAAACAGGCATCTTTTTTTAACAGGCTTTTTTTACATCAATCACTTGTGTAAGTAAAAAAAACCACAACTGTAGGTGTTCATCACCTACAGTTGTGGTAGGTCAAGAAAGTCTCAGGGATCATATGTTATGACCGATATCGCATTGATATATTTAAAAAGTTTTAATAATGCAATAAAACACTATATTAATTTGGAACATAATTATGTGTGCTATCTCCTTTAAATGAACACCATCAAACATCAGTTTGAATTCCAATTTCGAGGACATTTTCACCAAGGTGGGACAAAAATATTTCGTTGCGCCATACAGTCCCATTTCATACGATAGTACAGAGTTGGTTACATCCTTGAATGGGTAGAGAGATGCGTTTTTCATCTGTTCTCAAGCAATAAAACTATGTATCATACAGTACATATGAAACGGTTTCTCTTTTTAAGTTAACCTCTGCAGAAAATCTTTTCTATCACATAGTCAGGATGAAAG
This sequence comes from Dolomedes plantarius, assembly GCA_907164885.2. Classification (NCBI taxonomy): domain Eukaryota; kingdom Metazoa; phylum Arthropoda; class Arachnida; order Araneae; family Dolomedidae; genus Dolomedes; species Dolomedes plantarius. The sequence continues at coordinate 146,901,582 of OU015499.1, forward strand.
ATTTCTCATCTGTGTAGGTACGAACTTTTTTTAAATGATCAAGTTAACAAAACCGTTTTTCACGTATCTTGCAGACCAAAAGTCTTTCCTCCATGGAAAAGGAGATACATTTTCAAAGTCCCTTGGCATGAAAATCTTCTCTCGCAGACAGTGCAGGCGACAGGTTCCTCTTACGCGTGGGTGCGGAGATTTGCTGTTAAATTACCTTGCTCAGAAAATGTTTTCTAACGTACAGTGTAGGCGAAAGGTTTCTCTCCTGTGTGGGTGATAAGATGTTTTGTTAAATGACTCTGTTGAGAAAATACTTTCTCACATATAGTGCAGGCGAAAGGCTTCTCTCCTGTGTGGGTGCGGAGATGAGTTTTTAAATGACTCTGTTGAGAATATGTTTTCTCACATATAGTGCATGCAAACGGTTTCTCTCCCGTGTGCATGCGGAGATGACTTTTTAAACGACGCTGTTCAGGAAATGTTTTCCCACACACAGTGCATGCGAACGGTTTCTCTCCCGTGTGCGTACGAAGATGTATTTTTAAATGACCCTGTTCAGAAAATCTTTTCTCACATACAGTGCAGGCGAAAGGCTTCTCTCCTGTGTGTGTGCGGAGATGTGCTGTTAAATGAATCTGTCGAGAAAATCTTTTCTCACATACAGTGCAGGCGAAAGGTTTCTCTCCTGTGTGGGTGCGAAGATGTGCTGTTAAATGACTCTGTTGAGAAAATCTTTTCTCACATACAGTGCAGGTGAAAGGTTTCTCACCTGTGTGGGAGCGCATATGTGTTTTTAAATGATAAAGTTGAGAACATGTTTTCTCACATATAGTGCATACGAAAGGTTTCTCTCCCGTGTGAATGCGGAGATGTCTTATTAAATGACCCTTGTCAGAAAATGCTTTCCCACATACAGTGCATGCGAAAGGTTTATCTCCTGTGTGGGCGCGGAGATGTGTTTTTAAAAGGTCCTGACGAGAAAATCTTTTCCCACATTTCTTTTCGATGGAATAGCTTTCATTGGAAGGTCCTTTTAGAGTGGAAATATACATTTTCTCTTGTGCCATGACTATGATTATTTACACGGTGATCAGAAAACAACTGCCAGCAATATCTTGAACTTCTACAGTTGTGGATACCACGAGCGTTTTAATTTCCATCCTAACAATCTTTACCGAGAACCTGCAAAGAGAGGAGAAAAGAATTTAAACGAGATAAATTAACACTGTACCCTCAAGCTTTTTTGTTATTTTTCACGTGAAATCAATAGCTATATACAAAAGTTTGTCTGCTAAGAAATTTTATATATATATATAAACTAGGACGTTATAAATTATATTTTGGATAAATAAAACTATTGAGCACTTTAAATTTATTGCAATTAGGATACGCGGTTCCTTAGCCATCCTTATTCTTTTGTCCTGGCAGATCATAAGGACGTGCAGAGATTTTATATGCTTCGGTCTGTAGGGATCACCACAAGACTAATGATAACGGACCGATCGATAATGGATAAGCATTATTCATATTTTTCCCCTTAAAATTAATTTTAGTTGTCGGTAATTCAAAATAATTTCATCATTAATTATTGAGTCTACTGCTCCGAGATATTCCAGAGATATACATCTGATTAAAGAGCTGCGATAAAATCAGATTAAAAAGTTCATAAATCTAATAAAATGTATAAATTAATTTCAGAAAATAACAAAGAATATGTGGGTTATGGTTTTGCTTAGGCAGATTTGTTCTGATTGCAGTTTGGCGGCGACAGACATTTTTCACCACGCTCTCTCCACATTTTAATATATATGTCTGTGTATATAGTACATTACAATTGACAATAGTAAAAATTCTTGAAATTTTCGTTCATCGTTTGTGGAATAAGTGCTTTTATGTGATTCTTCAAATAATCTGAATCAAATATTTCAAAAGTTATCTGTGGACCTATTATAGACTATGAGATATACGTTAGGTGCGATCATTGCTTTAGTTGTACATTTTTAAGACCTTTTTTCCCTATTGTGAATATTTATTTTCCAGATTGAAAAAAGTTTTCGAGAGGGAGTGCTGGGTGATTGCTCCTAGTTAGTCTAATATAATTAAAGAATTTTTTCTAAAAATACTTGTATTTTTTTATATTTCTATATAAAAAATATTGGTACATTCAAATCTTCATTTTTTGTTATCAATTTTTTAAATTTTTTTTTCGAGAGTGGATTGGGATGGTAGTGTGCTTAAATTTAAGTAAGGATTTTATTTAAAATTCAAATTTTCTAAATAATTAGGTTTCTGCATTCTGTATTTCTACAAAACTTTGGATACAATTTTATATATCCCGATTTCGGCATGTCTTTCTCATTTGTCCTTAATTTTTAAAATCTTTCTCTATTTTACAGGATCGATATTCAACGTTACGTAAGCTTCCAAATAAAAGTTTATTCTTAAAAAGGCTCCTTTATGCATTTCCATGGAAAAAATTTCTTTATATTCAGTTGTATTTAGAGCGGTTGTTAGGCCAAAGAGCCCGTAGCAAAGTCTATGGCTATGTTAGGCCAAAGAGCCCTCTGCAAAGTTTATAGCTAAAGAGAAATACTTGTGATTTATGACATTCTTCAATATTAAGAGATTAAACATTCTTCTAATTTTGATATGCATACATCCACTGAGCTAGATGAGTAAGCACTAAGGGTACCACTAGATAATAACTGCACCAGAAATAAATATGCATGCCTATAAAAAATATACACTGGGGACAAAAATGTGAATTTGAGACTTATATTATCTTTTAAATACTCTTCAAACTTGTTGTCGATAATATTTAGAGTTTCAATATAAATCTAGAAAACTTAAAATTTAAAATTATAAATATTTAATCTATTTCTAAATGCATTCTGATTATCTTGAGTTACCTTTATACTAGATAATAAAATAAATAAAACTATTGTGTGATTCAGAAAATACTGGAAAACCATTTCAGTACTACAGGAAATCAGATGAAGATTAAGCTATATCCATTATAACACTTCTTCGTAAGAGAAAATCACACTTACCTCTTCATTAACAATTAGATAGAAAACCAATTGTCAATATAAAAAAAATTACATGATAGAGCATGAAATATTTTATTCTTCAGTCATAAATTTATGCACAGAGAAAATCAGCAAAAGTTCAATGCCATATTTAACAATACAGTGATTTAAGAAAAATATATGCATACTATAAAAAAAAAACAGTAATTCTCACATGAACCAAATCTTTTAAAAGTATAAGTAAAATAAAACAAAATCTGCAATAGATTGTTGAACTTAAACCAGAATGCAAAAAAAAAAAATATATAATAATAATAATAATAATAATAATAATAATAAATAAACAAATCAGAAAACTCAAGATATCTGAGGTGTACAGTTTAAATTAGGAGCATTTGGAACTACTGAAATATAACTACTCATTCCTAGAGGTAGAGAATTACAATCAATAACATTGTGATTAGATCAGAGAGTACAAGAGGCTAACTGCTATATGCCTTCACTTGAAATGAATCTATGAGAAGTATTGCACAGACTGGATTACCAACAGGTACCTGAGGAAAAGGAGGTGACTTTTAGTCATCTATGACTGAAAGCCAGGTGCATATATTGATACACTCCTTCATGCATTTCATCAAAGAATTTAAAGTAATTGAATTTAAATTCCATTAACTTGTATTCATTTAAAAAATTCAAGTTTCATTTAAAAGCTTCTGAAAAAATTCAAGTTTATCGAAAAAAATCATCACTTAAAACTAGGTCAGGACATATAAAAGTGATAAAAGGAGGTGCAAGAAAAGACCACACAACACCATGAATATGCTGACATAAAGCTGCTTTAAGTTGTGAACACAACTGCATAAATACCTATATTACATTCTGATACATTCAGAATCTCACATTCTGACAATCTTAATTACAATGTTCAGGAAATGCTAGATTTTCTAGGAGGTACTAAACATAATTCTAAATATATGATTCCCCGACAAACTATTATTATTATTTATTTTTTTGCCTTTGTTTTTTACATCTTGAAGGCCTTCTGTCATCTTTATTTATTCCTACAGATCTCAAGTGAGAAATAATTCTCACATATTAGTCAGAAGCGAGAGGAGATTTATAATATGATCAAAAATCTACAATTAGAAAACCCATAAAATCTTGCACAACCTGCAGTGTACATATTCTTTTCAGAATAAACTGAAGAACTGAAGAGAGAAAACTGACAAAATTGACATTTTGGAATGAAATCTCACCACTACAGTATGAATACCATACTTCAGACATATTTTTTAGCAATAGACTTGGTGAATCAGAAATTATTGTATTCAGAGTACAAAGAACTGTGGAGGCTAGGTCAAAGTTTTTTCAGGCTATAAATTTGTTACTTATTCTTGTAGCAAGTTAATAGCAATTAAAACCAAAAGCTGAAAATAGAAGATCTTCCACGGAGATTGTCTTGTGCAAAGAAGCCTGTAAATTTTGAAGACTTTTGAAAAACTCCTTTAAATAGATGAAGGGTTTAATAGAGCTATATGCCTACTAAAACTTGACGTACCAAATGATGATTCAGTGAGATAACATGCAATGTGAAAGATACAAAATACTCATCAAATTTCTGCCCTGATTTACCTGTCTATATTGAGACAATAAATTCTGGCTACTAGTCAATGTTATCTTCATAAATTTTTAATAAGTCTGATAACCTAACTCAACACAGAATTAAAATATCATTAATCATAAGACAGCCTTAGGAACATGAATGAAAGAATAGAAATGAATGAAAGAATGATGAAAGAAACATGAATGAAAGAATAGAAAATATGTAAGGAATTAATTAAGAAACGCAGGACTGGATTTAATTCGACTGGATTTATTGGAAGCAATTGGGCCTCATGCTAGTACAAAGCCCCATACAAAGAAAATTTTAAAATACGTCTCAAAGGAAGTACTGTGATGTTTAGAAACCTTCTAGAATTCCTGGCAAAATATAGCCACTCAGGTTTTAAACAAGTTTTAGTCAGAGCCACAGAGCTTGCGACTTATCTAGAAGTTACTCTAGAATTTATGGAAACACCTTTATGAAAATTAAAAAGGATAGATAATTATGAGTATCAGGATGAACCAATATGTAACGGGAAAGATATGGTTGAGGGGCATTGTTTTTAACAACTACTGTACAAAGCTAAGTAGGCTAGACAAGTTAATTCCATACGATTCCACAGAAGAAGCATCGAAAACATGCATCAATACTAGAAATATCCTTGATAGATGTAAAAATGATTAAGAATGAAGACCAAATAAAATCTATAAAATATGTAGACATAGATATGCTGGTCAATGGAAGTAATTAGACCTAATGTTTAGGACACCCTAAAAAAACTCTACAATTGCTACAAATGATAGCTACTGGCTCTTCAAATGCATTTATATGTCTAAGGATATTTTAAACAATTTATGTAATTGTAACACTGGGAAAAAGAAGCTTTTCTAGATAAAATCAATTAAAACATTCCTGGGGTTAATAATATTGGAAAGACTCAACAGACTTGCAATACTGTCTACAGAGCATGTAGACACAAGAAAATTAAAATTTCATCCATTTATAAATGATCTTGCTGATAAAAAATCTAGCAAAATTGAATTGTAAATAATTTTGGTCTGTGAATAAAATGTATGTAGTCTAGTTACTTCTTAGTTATCCTTTCTTATAAATGTGCATTAAAAAGAAAATATGATCCCATCTTAGATTTTGTCTTTTATGCATCACATTAAATTTTTATCATTTAATGTATATTAGAATTTTGAAGCCCCACCCTCCCACCTCAAAAAAAAGATTTGCAATTGGACCCAACATTGACTAAGGCCAACCATGATCAAAGGTAGGAATAACAAGAACTCAGATGTGAAATTTTCCAGTGCAAGTAATTAACTGTTATACTCTATTACCTTAATATATTCAGTTAATGTAGAAATTTCCAAATTTTTAAATATTAAAACACAGAAATCATAAAATCTTCCAGTTTCTTATTTAACAGATTTCTATAAATTATAGTTCTATTTATGTTCTATAAATTATATTTAAAACAGAGTTATATGTAACTAACTGTGAGTAATACAGATAGTAATTAAGAAACTTCATCATGTAATGCAAAGCTATCAAAATGACTGCAAAGGGAAGTAAAACCTCTGGTAAATCATTGACTTTTATTTAGAAAATTTATCCAAACAGTTTTCATGAAAAGATTGTACAAAATGTTTATATATACTTCCCTTAGGCAAAATAAAAACTTACCAGCCTACATTTTCATATTTTGTACAAAGTTATCTCTTACATAAATGGTTTAATATAATCCTCTGATATCTGTTTTAACTTTTTTTCATCTAGAATTGTAATTCATGTGATGCATATTTCCTCACAGCGCTAATTATACAACACTTTTCTGGAGCACTGAGAAAAATAAAGCACACCAGAATTTTCAAACTCTATTTTTGACACTTATATTGCAGTTAATTTATTATATTCAATAAATCTTTTTTTATCCCTAGGAGGAGGGGAAGGGGGGATATATAAATCCTAAATCAACAAACATCAATTTTAGTAAGTGATCTCATGGACAGAAACTACGTATATTAAAAAATTACTGAAGACATGAACAGCAAGAAAGCAGTTATAAATTTTGCCAGTATAAAATAATCTATTAAGTATAAAGACTATGCAAGTAAGACAGCAGATAATTTAAATCTAGCTCTAAACTGACACAAGTACAATTTTTACAATAAAAAATATTTAAATACCATATCCAGGCTGTCATAAATACCAGTTTATAAAGAGTTTGTAAATCTTGAAATGTTTCTAACAAAAAAATCTTTAGAATATATGGTGCAGAGAAAATTAAGCATTTTCATATAGAATATAATAATAACTGTGTACAGTTATGAAGAGTTAAATAATTAATCTTTGCTTTAATAAGAATTTCAGTTTCAGATATCCAGTATTACTTTTAAATCATCCTATTTGAAATACATTGATTTCAAATTTAAACAAGCATATTATAATGAATGATAAAACTAAAATGATGAATATTTCGGAGTATTGTATTTAATGCTGTTGCTGTTATATTTTTTGCAATGAAGGATGAATGTTATTTACTACATTTCATCTTGAACAATTTTAACACTGAATGAATACAGAAACAAATAACATAGTGTAGTGCTAATTAATAAAAAATTACTCGTTGGTACCCGTCAAAAAATGACAGCTAGATAGTAAATAAATGTACTAATACACAAATTATACTCAAAAATACATTTCCAAATGTTGAAAATCATAATAATGTGCAGAAACAAATTAATGTGTTTAAGCGGTATCGTGCTTAGTGAGTATCTAAAGGCAGATTTAAAAATGTCACTGAGCATGCACAGAAAGCAATTTTTCAAATTGTAAATTATCGCTAATTAAACAGCATGAAATAAATAATTTTCATCAGGTTTAATCTCATATTTCACAAACATAATTTTCATAAAAATAAAAATAGCTGAGAGAGATCTAGAGAGACTTCTCGGAATAAACGTGTTTATCATTAAAATATATCACTGAGCATGTGCACAAACCAATTTTTAATTGTAAATTATCGCTAATTAATAGAAATTGCAGTTACAAAAACCAAATTTGACAAATCTACAGATTACAATCTTTCTTTTAAGGCCAAAATGAAGTAAATCGATGCAGTAGTTTTCTCTCACGGACTGCCCAAAAAGTCGACTTAGCAACTTAAATATACAGATTTCAAATGTAATCATAAATAAAAAATTCCTTGAAAAAAGAATGATACAAGAAAGCAACACCTAAACAGCAGATAACTGCTCATGATGCGAAGTTGTAAAATCTTACCGAATTTGGTGGCAATTTATACTTTATGTGGAAAATTTAATTGTTTAATTAGTTCTATCTTAAAGTTTCACATGAAATTAACAATGTATATGAATTTAATTCTAATTTTTTTTAAATGAATGTGCAAAAATGATGGTTTATTAAATTTGATAAGCTTTAGATATTTTAACAATTTTAATATATTAAGCATAGAATTAAATTATAAAAACACCAACACGTGAATGTTGGGAAAAGTGCTGGATTTTTTATAGCAACAAAGTTAGTTATTTTATAAGTGGTACTATTGTTTATATTCTGCTACAAATGGGTTGTAACCTTTATAATATATGTTTTTATTATTCAGTTTAATGTCTTAATACACGGCAAACCTGATCCAACTAAACTTCACTCTTACGTCACCAAAAGTCAGTGACTATATCTCAGAAATGTCACTTGGAGTTTTTCAGTTTCGACAATCTGAATTTGAATAATTATCATTTAGATGTTCAAAGCCAATGAAATTCAAAATTAGTTTCAGATTATGAATTATATGTTCAGTCAATGACGAAAATTTTGAATTATTTTCATATTTTTATTTTCCGCCTCTTCAAGGAATACAATCCAGAAAATGAAAGCTTACCCTTGGCTATTCATATCTTGATTATAGGTCTTACTCTAGGCCTGAGTACATGTGATACAATACTTCACAGTGCCAGCGTTTTTTTGAATTCTAAATTTTTCAAAAATGATTATTTATATTAAACTTTTTTGTTAATATTGCATCCTTTACTAAAATATTTGGTACTTTTCCGTTATAAGCACTACAATCGTTTTCACACCAACTTGGTGCATTTTCAAAAATCGCCGCAACGAGAGAAATGTAAAGCGATATAATCACACTAATTGATTAGCAAATTACAATACTAAAATATACAAATCTCGAGATTCAAGGATCATGAGACGATTATTTTCATGGTCATGGAGATAACGCGACTTCATGAATGCCGTAGTTAAATACGCTTACTTTAGTTTGTATTTCTTTCTTTCCATGTGTTATTTAAAATAAAAGAAATATTATTGCATTTTCCTGATCCATCAAAGAGATTATATACTTCATTATTTGTGGTTGTCAATATACCTTTTGGATCTTGTCGATGCACTGATACAATGCGTTGTATTTGCTAATCAGGTGTCTCCTAACATTTGCATAAAATCCAGAGTTATTGCATTCGCCAATACGATGTGATGCATCTGTGCGTCGCCAAGATTAAAAATGCGACACCTAGTGTAGTGCTTATAACGGAAAAGTACCAAATATTTTTATTTTATTCTTAGTTTTATAAAGTGATTTTGATACTTAGGAAATATTTTTAATTTTAATTTTTGTTCTAAAAATTCATTGGTAATACTATTGCCACCAATATTTTTTTTCATTCTTCTATATATATTGAAATTATCTTGCTACAACCTTTTAAATTTTATGTACTTTATTTATTTTCCACTCTTTTAGTATTTTTAAGTGTCTTTATCCTTCTAATTCTTAAGAATTTATTTAAAATAAAATTCATGCATTTTGAATATATTGTTTCCCTACAACATTTCCAATAAGATATCTTATGACATATATTTGAAAAATTTAAATGTTGACCTACTTTTTGAAATCAATTGATACTTTGCAAATATTGAGGCTGTTTTATTTATTCCAGATAAATGCTGTATTCCATAATTTTTTAATTAAAATATTCTAAGGTTGTTTAATAGCTACATAGTGTTGAATTTTCACACAAAGTGTTGATTGTCAGGCTAAAAGTTTTAAAACAGTGTGGAATGGTATTTTCCTAAATTTCTCATTAGAACTCCACTTCGTGGAATTTGACAACTTTTAGCCCAGGATATGGAACTCTTCCCCGTATAGTTTGTCTGTTACTGCAATTAGTATCAGTTCAAGAACCGTTGTATATCAAACAGCAAAGTTGATGTTATGTCTGCATGTACGTCTGACTTTATGATGATATATTTATAAATGCAGTATAAATATTGTAAATAAAATTATCAAATGGGCAACTTTTAGTAACTTCTTGAAATCGTGGCGCATATATTTTAATAACATGCTATATTAAAATAAATTTAAATTATTACAATTTAAAACTTTAAATAGTTTAAAATTTGATTTTTAAAAATTATATATTAAAATAAATTTAAAATTATTACAATTTAAACTTTAAATATTTTAAATTTAAGCTTATTATTCAATACATTTATTTTCTAATTAACAAACTCAAATTTATCGAATTTAAATGATTGTGGATATTTGAAGAAAGAAAATTTAAATTTTAACAATTTATTTTGTTAAAATCTCTTTAAATTCTAATTTTAATACATACTAAATTAAATAGATTCCTTTATAAGTCAACAGATGGCAGCAGGAGCAAAACTAATGCTTGGATTAGATTGCTCTCTGTAAACAGGGTTGCTATCAAAGGCACATTCAAACGGAATTGTAGGGGTAACCAGAGAAGGGGATACATCATAACAGGAAGTATATAATCGCCAAGTTGGCGGCAGTCCCAACTTCTTCCGTATTGTATTAGCATTTAGCTTCACTCACAGAAAAATAGCGTAAAATGTAGATATCGTATATATCATTTTTAACATGTAAACAACAAACAGTTCTCACATACAATACAGAAAAAAATACGTGTAAATTAAACTTACTTGAATATCTGTTTACTTTTCTAGCTGTTGCAAGGCAGGGCTCTAGGAGTTTGCAATATTAACGAAATAAAGTCATGGCTAGTTGAATTTCGGACTTTAATTATTAAAAAGTAGGAAGAGAAACACAGTACTCCTTACTGTTTACATGAAACACGAGCATCTGCTTTGCGTAACGGCTCTTTGAAATGTGTACAAATGCGCATGCTCAGAGGCTTTGATTCTTCCAAAGAGATCTTACGAGAGCTGTTACGCTGTAGTAACCCTCGTATTCTTGGCAGAGTATTGGTGAACATAGTTGCTGTGGCAACCGGGTTAGCGTGGCTATTTCTTTTTTTTTTTTTTTTTTTTGACAATGTATCGGCAGTATGTGTTGTGTGCATTCATATAGAGAGTTTTTGGCGTCACTTTGTACTGCAGGCCTGGGATTGTTTTTACTTTGATGAATTATTACGTTCAGCGTTTATTAAAATCGAATAATTTAAATTCGTTAAACTCATGATTGATAGAGAGAAAGGAATAGTATCTCGTATAGTTTTATAAATAATATAAGTAACAGACGGCTTTGTAAAGTAAGAATGTCTTTGCTATTCATTGTTTTTACTGTGGATTTTGTGATATTCCGTTACTGATTTGCATATTCCACTAGTACGTAATAAAATTATGTATTTTAATGTTATCTAGAGTTTGAAAATTGTGCCTAAATTGAGTCTGCATCACATTATAAATTGAGAAAACACAGCTCGTATTTTAATTTTATCTAGTACATAAGAGTTATTAGGCACGTACAATTATAGATATAGAACGCATGATTTTGTTACACATGTTGGGTGATGGTTTAATTGTAAATTTTTGCTGAATATCAGTGCAGGATTTATATTTAATTAACTCACGGTTTAACACTACAGGTATTACTTTTTCCAGGGCCGCCCAGAGACTTTACGGGGCCTGGGGCAAACTTCTGTTGGCGGCCCCAAGACTATTTATCAGAAGACTATTTTGTAGTAAGAGAAATCTGATTAATCGATTAATTTTTTAAAATTTTTTTGGAGCCCCTTTTTTGAGGAGATTATTTTGAATTTTGAAGTACGGTATAAGTTTCAGAATTTTCTTTCGGAGGAAATCTAATAAATAATTTTCTTTCGGAGGAAATCTAATAAATAATTTTTTTTAAAAATTTTTGGGGGCCTGGGGCAAAGTGCCCTAGTTGCCCCCCCTCCCCTCTGGGTGGCCCTGATTTTTTCTATCCTCAGGGGTAATCAGTTTCTGTGGTTATTTTGAAAAGCAAACCAATTCTATTTCTTCAATTAATACTTTACAATTAATTCTATTTCTTCAATTAATACTTTACAATTAATTCTATTTATATCTTGTATCAAGCTTTGTTAGTTATGCTTAGTTTTTTATTATCAAGGTTTAGTGGGAAGCAAAATGGAATTTCTGTATAGTAAGCTTTTTTTGTGATTTTATTTAAATGTAAACATTATTCATTCTATTATACATACAAGGTGTGACTGATCACAGAAATATTACGGTATTATATATTTGCAAAAAAGAACCTTATTTTCTTTCAAAGTACTCCCCGCCAGATGTAATGCATATCTGATAAAGTTCCTACAAGTCTTAGAAACTTCTGGAATAGTCCTCCTTCACTATAACTATAAATCCCCTGGTAACAGCAGCTTGGATATCTGAAGTGTTTGCAAATCTGTGTCCTTTCAGTGCCGATTTGAGTCTTGGAAATGGGAAAAGTCTGGCCTGAAAGATCAGGCCAGTAAGGTGGGTGGGACAACTCAGTAATCTCATGCTTGGTGATTAATCGTTTCACACACATAGTAGTATGAGGCTGTGCATTATCGGGCAAAAGTTACCACTTGCAACGAATTGCGGCCACATGCAATGGATACGTGCAAAGAGGCACTTGAAAACATGACAGTAAAAATCAGCACTAACTGTTTGTCCTGGTATGAATTCTTTGTGGATTAGTCCCTGTGCGTTGATAAAGTTGTCTTAACCTTTGATTCTTCTAAACAGATTTTTGTGGTTAATTTGAAACAAAATTTCATATTGACTCTCTGCTCCCTGACGCAATGCTCTAACAACTGTAAGGGCCTGTTCACATGGGAGTCCGTTGCGTTGCGTCAAGGAAAAGATGACGTTGAGAAGAAAATAAACCAATCATAGGCGTTAAAAATTTCATTGCTAATCGTTTGGAGTCCTATGATTGGTTTATTTTCGTCTCAACGTCATCTTTTCCTTAACGCAACGCAACGGACTCCTATGTGAACAGGCCCTTGCATTAGAGCATGAGCAAACACCTGCAGAAGAATTTTGAAAACAAAGTGCAAAATTTATGTGACAGGCAAAAACGCAATGTGCATGTGTTAGCATGTCAGGCTGTTTTTAATTTTCGAAAGGAGGGAGATTCACATTATCAAGCTCACCTAGTATACTGCTATTCAGGCAATTTTTGCTAATACACTGCTGGACACTGTAAATGCAACACCCTGAAGGAAACATGCAAATAACATGAAATTTACAACATGCATTAGCGGAGGTGAGATACGCAAATGATTAGAATTTCAGCGCAGACGCACATCACGCGTGCCTGTGGCGCCACTTCAAAGCGCTATTTAAGGCTTGGAGATTTCGACGATTTCAAGTTCGGCAATTGTGTTTTTCTTGTGGTTATTAAAAAAAAATGATCAATTATGCCTCGTCGAAAACAGCGATCATCTTTTGATCAAGTATCCGAGTTCGACAGAGGAAGGATAGTGGCCTACCGAGATTGTGGATTATCTTTCAGGGAAATCGGTAGTCGTGTTCGACGAATCCAAAGAACTGTAATGCGGATATGTGGTCGTTGGATGCAGGAGCGTACGACGGACCGGCGTGTTCGATCGCATCCACCTCAGCGCACCACTTCACGTGATGACAGGCAAATTGTGCGCATGGCAGTGACGAATCGCTCAGTGACATCACGAACCATAGCACAGCACATGCAGTCTGTAACGCATCATCCAGTGTCTGCGCGTACCATTCGACGCCGTTTACAGCAGAGTGGACTGTCCGCAAGACGTCCATTGCTTTGTCTACCCTTGACGCAGAACCACAGACGTCTCCGCCGCCAATGGTGCGATGACAGAAGGATGTGGACGGCAGAATGGAATGAAATTGTCTTTACTGACGAGTCACGCTTCTGTCTGCAACACCACGATGGTCGCATTCGAGTCTGGAGACACCGTGAAGAGAGGATGCTGAAAAGCTGCTTTATGCACCGCCACACTGGTTCTGCACCGGGTATTATGGTATAGGGCGGTATTGGATATCACTCTCGCACACCTCTAGTACGCATTGCCGGTACTTTAAACAGCCAGCGCTACATCTCCGAGGTGTTGGAGCCAGTTGTCCTTCCTTACCTTCAGGACTTGCCCACAGCCATATTTCAACAGGATAATGCGCGACCACACGTGGCACGCATTGTCCAACGGTTCTTCGTCAATCGTCAGGTTGAATTGCTTCCCTGGCCGCCTCGCTCTTCGGATCTTTCGCCGATAGAAAACATGTGGTCCATGGGTGCTCTACGATTGACCCAGATTCCATCCCCAGCTGCCACAGCAGATCAACTTTGGCAACGTGTGGAAGCTGCTTGGTCTGCTGTACCCCAAGAACTCATCCAAAGTCTCTTTGAATCAATGCCGAGGCGTGTGGCAGCGGTGATCTCCAACAATGGCGGCTACTCTGGCTACTGATTTTGGCAGGAACCACACTTCACAGAAGTCTATAAATTTAATCATTTGATACTTGGTCAACATGTTATCTACAAAATAAATTTTGTTGTGATATCTCTTGTTTTTCTTGGTGTTGCAATTTGGGTGGCCAGCAGTGTATATCAACTTACGAAATCCGAGATTAAGTCAACTATGAACAAAATTTGTGTGTTCAAAAACCAACCCCAAAGCAGCCTCAATACATAATATTAAATTCATAATTCGACAACGAACTGTTTGCATTTATATTTTAAGCTGTTATCAGTGAGTAATTAATTTTTTAAAGTAATCATTTCCAACTTATATAAATTCTCTATGGATGTAATAACTTCGTTTTCGCATGTTCGGTCCACATAACAAAATTTCACCGTCATTTGCTGGTAATTTTGAGAGTTCGGAACATCTCTATATTTCTAAAACCATACATTTTCCATGTACTTACAGCAAACTGTATTCCCTGTACTGCCCATCTCTAAATTTCCTGATGAATTTATTCGAGGGACAGCTTGAAAACGAGATCTGGTATCGAGATAATATTCCCTCGTCCATGCAGGCGAGTGCGAATATTGATTATTCACATCGATATAAACAAAATGACAGCGACCCTCTTTACGTTCATGGATTTACCCACTAATCCAATATAAATACGCACACCAGAACAACAGCGAACATTCTTCACGATCTGCAGACCGTGGTTAGGATCTCTTCGACGTGCACCTCGTCGCTCTATTATTGTCAGTAGCTAGACCTAGTGCCTGCTTACCATTCCTGGCCACAGAGCGTGATTTTATTTCCCTAAGTTGATCAGGTTTTCAATGACTCCATTGGCGGTGATATCGCTTGTATTACGAATCCAGGGCAATCTTTGAATTGTTCAAACTTGATCAACACTTTAAACTAACGTTGAAGTAGTATATTAATCGGGACACTCAAAGTAAACATGTTCATTGTCATCTCATTCGTTACAGTGGGAATAATCGACAACCCCAATCGCAAGGCACGGCTGAAGGAATTTTGTCTGGATAAGAGCCTCTGATATGCAGAAATATGTCGGGGGGGGGGGGGGCGGATCTTGGGTACATTACAACCGTAGTAAATTCATTTTGTTTTAAAGGTTGCGAAATTTTTGTACTACGAGTATTTATGACTGTTTCTGAAATAAGGAGATTGAATTCTCGCGTCTGACCTTTACCAAATCATTCCGGAGAAATGAACGAATCAGAAGTCGTGAATCCAACCTCTCACATTCACCCCCACCTACATCTGAAACAATTTTAAAAAGTGGTATTTTTTATTCTTATTCAACTGAGTTGAGTGTTCGCTGCACATTTCCTTTTTATTACATTTTTCCGAATATGTTGATTTACTTTTTTCTTTCATGCATATTTTGTTCCATATTTCTTTCGAATCGAGCACCACATTATCAGCAGTCTATATGGCGTTATAGGGATCCCCCTGCAACCTGTCAACGTCCCGATAATGAAACCACGCCAGCGGTGGGAGGGAATCTGAAATAGCGAAGTCATATCTTAATAAGTTTTCTAAAAATCTTTGGCTCCGAAACAGAAAAAAATTATAATTCCTCACAAATTGGGAGAAGCAAGTTCTATTAATGGGGCTTGTGGCGGCCCAGTGGTACAGCAAGCTGGTTTTCGGTGCTGAGGGGGCTCAGATCGAATGCCGGCGTTGCACCACTAAAAAATGCCTCCGTTTCTATTCGTTCCTTCATAGGGGGTAATGCTGTCCGCCTATACGGGTCCCCATAATAAAATGGACAGTAAAACTGCGGCTTAGTATAGGCGAATGTTTAACGACAAGTGCCTCCGCATTGAAAAAAAAGTTCTATTAATGATTCCTCTTCTAGTTCACTTAAATGAATGATTTCGTACATTTCTATTAAACATACCGAGTATTCACGTCTTATCCACATTTCGTTTGCATGGGTTGTTTAAAAAACATTCATCTGAATCTTTTACAAACACGTTTTTAACTTCAAAAGTGTCTAACTGTAAGTTCGAAATGACATTCTTCTAGTTTAGAAATTTCTCCAAAGGAGATAGCATTTTAGTTTAGAGCATATCGTTTCTGCAAAGTAAATTTCCTCACTGATGCCTCCAGATTCTTGTGAATTTTAGATACACTTGCATCTTCGCGACGAAATTAAAATTTAGTGTGATTAATACACAATTTATCGCATTTGTTAGCTGCCCAGCAAATTGCTAAACAAACAAATTTTTAAAAAAACTCTCTTTAAATACGAATCGGACTTAAATAAAGTCCATAAATTGATAGATAAGACTTGGTGTAATTTTTATGGAATCTGTGGACTAAATAGAGTCCATAAATCGATAGATAAGACTTGGTGTAAATTTTTTCTATAAATTTAAAAAAATTTAAGAGCTGAGTTCAAAATTAAAATTATTGCATACATAAATATTTCAGACGTTATCTAATATAAAAGTTTAATTAGATGCTCCATGCAAAAAATATTTCTTTGTTTGCACATCAGAAAACCCCTTAAAAAATGAAAATTAAATTGATTTAAAACAATTAAATGATACAAAAGCGAATATTAATCCAGTCTCGATATGAAGCCATAAAATATTTATTTATATATCATTATTCATATTTATTTCCTCAATTACAGAACACAGCAGATGTAAAAAAGAAACAGTTAAATCTTCAAGGTTATTATTAAACATTAGACAAAAACAAAAACCTGAATTATTACATAACAGGCATTTCATAACACCCTTTCCTGCAGAATAAACAGGCATCATTTTTTAACAGGCTGTTTTTACTTCAATCACTTTAGTAGGTCAAAAATGTCTCAGAAATCGTAGGTGATGACCGATATCGCATTGATACATTTAAAAAGTTTTAATAATGCCATAAAACACTATATTAATTCCGAACATTATTATGTGCTCTATTTCCTTTAAATGAACACCATCAAACCTCAGTTTATATTCCAATTTCGAGGACATTTTCACCACGGTGGGACAAAATGATTTCTTTGCGCCAAAAAGTCCCATTTCATACGATAGTACAAAGTTGGTTACATAACTGAATGTGTAGAGATGCGTTTTTCATCTGTTATCAAGCCATATACCTATGTCTCATACAGTACATATGAAACGGTTTCTCTATTTAAGGTAATCTCTGCAGAAAATCTTTTCTATCACATAGTCAGGATGAAAGATTTCTCATCTGTGTAGGTACGAACTTTTTTAAAATGATCAAGTTAACAAAACCTTTTTTCACGTATCTTGCAGACCAAAAGTCTTTCCTCCATGGATAAGGCGATACATTTTCGAAGTCCCTTGCCATGAAAATCTTCTGTCGCAGGCGATAGGTTTCTCTTACCTGTGGGTGCGGAAACTTGCTGTTAAATTATCTTATTCAGAAAATGTTTTCTCACGTACAGTGCAGGCGAAAGATTTCTCACCTGTGTGGGTGCGGAGATGGGATTTTAAATGAGCCGGTCGAGAATATGTTTTCATACATATAGTGCATGTGAAAGGTTTCTCTCCCGTGTGAACGCGGAGATGACTATTTAAACGACTCTGTTCAGAAAATGTTTTCCCACACACAGTGCATGCGTAAGGTTTCTCTCCCGTGTGGGTGCGAAGATGTACGTTTAAATTACCCCGTCCACGATATCTTTTGTTACATACTATGCAGGCAAAAGGTTTCTCTCCCGTGTGAATGCGGAGATGACTATTTAAACGACGCTGTTCAGAAAATGTTTTCCCACACACAGTGCATGCGTAAGGTTTCTCTCCCGTGTGGGTGCGAAGATGGGATTTTAAAGAGCCCTGTTCACAATATCTTTTGTTACATACAGTGCATGCGAAAGGTTTCTCTCCTGTGTGCGTGCGGTGATGTGCTGTTAAATGACTCTGTCGAGAAAATCTTTTCTCACATTCAGTGCAGGCGAAAGGTTGTTCTCCTGTGTGCGTACGGCGATGTGTCGTTAAATAACTCTGTCGAGAAAATCTTTTCTCACATACAGTGCAGGCGAAAGGTTTCTCTCCCGTGTGGGTGCGAAGATGGGATTTTAAAGAGCCCTGTTCACAATATCTTTTGTTACATACAGTGCATGCGAAAGGTTTCTCTCCTGTGTGCGTGCGGTGATGTGCTGTTAAATGACTCTGTCGAGAAAATCTTTTCTCACATTCAGTGCAGGCGAAAGGTTGTTCTCCTGTGTGCGTACGGCGATGTGTCGTTAAATAACTCTGTCGAGAAAATCTTTTCTCACATACAGTGCAGGCGAAAGGTTTCTCTCCTGTGTGGGTGCGAATATGTTCTGTTAAATGACCTCGTTGAGAAAATCTTTTCTCACATGCAGTGCATGAGTAAGGTTGATCTCCCGTGTGAATGCGGAGATGTTTCATTAAATAACCCTGTTCAGAAAATGTTTTCCCACATGCAGTGCATGCGAAAGGTTTATCTTCTGTAAGGACGTGGAGATGCCTTTTTAAATGGTCCTCACGAGATGATCTTTTCTCACATCTCTTTTCGCTGGAATAGCTTTCAATGGAAGGTCCTTTTAAATTGGAAATATACATTTGCTCTTCTGCCATGACTATGATTATTTACACGGTGATCAGAAAACAACTGTTAGCAATATCTTGAACTTCTGAAGTTGTGGATACCACAAGCATTTTAATTTCCCACCTAACAATCTTTAACTAGAACCTGTAAAGAGAGGAGAAAAGAATATAAATGAGATAAATTAACACTGTACCCAGAATCTTTTTGGGTATTTTTCTTGTGAAATCAATAGCTATGTATAAAAGTTTGTCTGCTAATAAATTATATATATACAGTAGAATATCGATCGATCGTTTTCCCATATGTATCGTTTATTTCACCCAGTCCCGAATAAATTCCATAGAAAACAAGCAAAAAAGTCCGCATGGATCGTTCCTTGATCCATCGTTTTCCCGCAATATTCGTTCAGAATATCGCAGCTTTACATTAATTTATCGGATCGATCGTTTTTTCAAAATAACTGAACCTGAAATAGAAATATCTGGATTAAGCTAGAAGGACGTTCTAATTAAACAAATAATGAGCAGAACGTTTGAGATGCACGGTCTCGTATTTTTGTTTCTCTTGTTTAGCCTGGTTTCGCTTTATTGTACCATTCCCATTATTTGTTCGTCGTTGGTGTTCCTTAATTCTTTAGCCCCTGGAGTACCCTATTTTCGGCAACGCATTCCAAATTCACCGACTACCCAACATTTCTGTTCCTATCAGCAATGGCTCACAGTCAGCTGTTTTGTTGGCCGTGGGATGGAGGAGCCCTGGTGTTTGGTCTAGTGTGTGAGAAGTTTCTGATTACTGCAGTTCTACACTGGCCGATGAGTGTTTCACCCGGAAGCAGAACTTCCTGGTGGTCTGATGACGGACCCCAGCCAGTGCAATAGAATGGTTCTAGTTACAAACGATTCACGGCTGCCGCTTCTTTATACTCTCACACAATAACCGATACCGAAAATAATGCAATTTGCAATACAAAAAAATTATTGTTTACTTGTTGAGAGAAAACTGCCAAAAAACAAACGATGATTTAAGTGCTTTTATCTGAATCAAAATTCCTGTGTATCTACGTGTATTTCTTTTTTTATTATTATTATCTTGGATTTCAGCACAACTTTGTAATTTTATCTTCAGTTACAGTACGGGTATGTATGCATTTACGTATGTGAGTAAATATATTTTAGGGATATCAAACTTTAAGGTATGTTAATACTTTTTTGTATGTTCCCGCATCCATCGTTTAGTTCAGTCGGTCCCTTCGAAAACGATATATCGAGATTCCACTGTATATACATATATATAAATAAATAATATTTATAAATGAGGACGTTTTAAATTATGTTTTGGATTAATAAAACTATTGAGCATTTTAATTTATGCAATTAGGAGATGCAGTTTCTTAGCCATCCTTATTCTTTTATCCAGGTAGATAATAAGGACGTGCAGAGATTTTATATCCTTCCGTTTGTAGGAGTCACCACAAGACTAATGATACCGGTCCGATCGATAATGGATAAGCATTATTCATATTTTTTTTCCTTAAAATTTATTTTAGTTGTCGGTAATTCCGAAACAATTTCATCATTAATTATTGAGTCTACTGCTCCGAGATATTCCAGAGATTTACATCTGATTAAAGAGGTCCGTTCTCATTAGGTTAAAAAAGTTTATAAATCTAATAAAATGTATAAATTCATTTCAGGAAATAACAAAGAATATGTGGGTTATGGTATTGCTTAGGCAGATTTGTTCTGATTGCAGTTTGGCGGCGACAGACATTTTTCACCACGCTCTCTCCACATTTTAATATATATGTCTGTGTATATAGTACATTAGAATTGACAATAGTAAAAATTCTTGAAATTTCCGTTTACCGTTTGTGGAATAAGTGGTTTATGTGATTCTTCAAATAATCTGAATCAAATATTTCAAAAGTTATCTGTGGACCTATTATAGTCTATGAGATATACGTTAGGTGCCTTCATTGCTTTATTTGTACATTTTTAAGACCCTTTTTCCTATTGCGAATACTTATTTTCCAGATTGAAAAAAGTTTTTGAGAGGGAGTGCTGGGTAATTGCCCCTAGTTAGTGTAATATAATTAAAGATTTTTTTTTTTAAATTGGATTTTTAATATTTCTATATTAAAAAATATTGGTATATTCTAATCTTCATTTTTTGTTATGAATTTTTTAATTTTTTTCTCAGGAGTGGATTGAGGTGTGAGTGTGCTTAAATTTAAGTAAGGTTTTTATTTAAAATTGAAATTTTCTAAAAAATTAGGTTTCTGCATTCTGCATTTCTACAAAACTTTGGATACAATTTTATACACCCCAATATCGTCACGTCTTTTCCATTTGTCCGTAATTTTTAAAGTTTTCTCTATTTTACAGGATCGATATTCAACGTTACGTAAGCTTCTAAATAAAAGTTTATTTTAAAAAATGCTCCTTTATGCATTTCCATGGAAAAAATTTCTTTATATTCAGTTGTATTTAGAGCGGATGTTAGGCCGAAGAGCCCTTAGCAAAGTCTATGGCTAAAGATAAAACACTTGTGATTTCTAACGATCTTCAAAATGAAGAGGTTTAAATTGAGAGATTAAACATTTTTCTAATTCTGATATGCATACATTCCCTGAGCTAGATGTGCAAGCACTAAGGGTACCACTACATAATAAATGCACCAGAAATAAATATGCATGCCTATAAAAAATATACACTAGGAACAAAAACGAGAATTTGGAACTTATATTATCTTTTAAACACTCTTCAAACTCGTCGATAATATTTAGAGTTTTATTATAAATCTAGAAAACTTAAAATTTAAAATTATAAAAATTCGAATAGATAAATTTAAAATATTTCTAAATGCATTCTAATTATCTTGAGTTACCTTTATACTGGATAATAAAATAAATAAAACTATTGTGTCGTTCAGATAATATTGGAAAACCATTTTGTTCTTACAGGATTCTCATAGCATTTTCCATTTTGTGTATCAAGTCAAATTATTTCAAGATATTCACACAGACTGAAATTCTTTTGGTCAGAACTCTACACAATACATTTCAGTACTACAGGAAATCAGAGGAATATTAAGCTATACCCATTATAACACTTCTTGGTCAGAGAAAATCACACCTACCACTTCATAAACAATTGGATAGAAAACCAATTGTCAATATAAAAAATTTTTCATGATAGAGCATGAAATATTTTATTCTTCAGTCATAAATGTATGCACTGAGAGAAACAGCAAAAGATCAATACCATATTTAACATTACAGTGATTTAAGAAAAAAAAATGCATACTATACAAAACAGTAATTCTCACACGAACTAAATCTTTTAAAAGTATAAATTAAAACAAAATCTACAATAAATTGTTGAGCTTAAAGCAGAATGCCAATAATAATAATAATAATAATAATAATAAAACAAAATAAATAAATAAATCAGAAAACTCAAGTTATCTGAGGTGTATGGTTTAAATTAGGAGCATTTGGAACTGCTGAAACAGAACTACCCATTCCTAGAGGTAGACAGTTACAATCAATAACTTTTATGATAAGATCAGTGAGTATAAGAGGCTAACTGCTATATGCCTTCACTTGAAAGGAATCTATGAGAAGTATTGCACTAACTTGATTACCAACAGGTATCTGAGGAAGAGGAGGTGACTTTTAGTCATTTATGACTAAAATCCAGGTGCATATGTTGATAAACTCCTTTATACATTTCATCAAAGAATTTAAAGTAATTGAATTTAAATTCTATTAACTTGCATTCATTTAAAAAATTCAAGTTTCATTTAAAAGCTTCTGATAAAATTCAAGTTTATCGAAAAAATCATCACTTAAAACTAGTTCAGGACATATAAAAGTGATAAAAGGAGGTGCAAGAAAAGACCACACAACACCATGAATATGCTGACATAAAGCTGCTTTAAGTTGTGAGCACAACTGCATAAATACCTATATTACATTCTAATACATTCAGAATCTCACATTCTGACAATCTTAATTACAATGTTCAGGAAATGCGAGATTTTCTAGGAGGTACTAAACATAATTCTAAATTATATGATTCCCCGACAAACTATTATTATTATTATTTTTTTGCCTTTGTTTTTTACATCTTGAAGGCCTTCTGTCATCTTTATTTATTCCTACAGATCTCAAGTGAGAAATAATTCTCACATATTAGTCAGAAGCGAGAGGAGATTTATAATATTATAAAAAATCTAAAATTAGAAAACCCATAAAATCTTGCACAACCTGCAGTGTACATATTCTTTACAGAATAAACCGAAGAACTGAAGAGAGAAAACTGACAAAATTGGCATTTTAGAATGAAATCTCACCACAACAGTATGAATATCATACTTCAGACATATTTTTTAGCAATAGACTTGGTGAATCAGAAATTATTGTATTCAGAGTACAGAGAAATGTGGAGGCCAGGTCAAAGTTTTTTCAGGCTATAAATTTGTTACTTATTCTTGTAGCAAGTTAAGAGCAAAGTTATCTGTAATTTAAACCAAAAGCTGAAAACAGAAGATCTTCCACAGAGATTATCTTGTGAAAAAAAAGCCTGCAAATTTTGAAGGCTTCTGAAAACTCCTTTAAATAAATGGTGTAATAGAGCTAAATACCTACCAAAACTTGACTTACCAAATCATGATTCAGTGAGATAACATGCAATGTGAAAGAAACAAAATACCCATAAAATTTCTGCCTTGATTTACCTGTCTATATTGAGAGAATAAATTCTAGCTACTAGTCAAATGTTCCTCTTCATAAATTTTTAATAAGTCTGATAAACCAAACTCACCCCAGAATTAAAATATCATTAATCATAAGACGACCTTAGGAACACCATGAATGAAAGGATAGAAAATATGTAAGGAATTAATTAAGAAAGGCAGGACTGGATTTAATCTGATTGGATTTATTAGAAGCAATTGGGCCTCATGCTAGTACCGAGCCCCACACAAAGAAAATTTTAAAATATGTCTCAAAGGAAGCACCGTGATGTTTAGAAACATTCTAGAATTCCTGGCAAAATATAGCCACTCTGGTTTCAAAGAAGTTTTAGTCAGAGCCACAGAGCTTGCCACTTATCTAGAAGTCACTCCAGAATTTATGGAAACACCTTTACGAAATACGAATATTAAAAAGGATATTTAATTATGAGTATCAGGATGAACCAATATGTAACTGGAAAGATATGTTTCAGGGGCATTGTTTTTAACAAATACTGTACAAAGCTAAGTAGGCTACACAAGCTAATTCCATACGATTCTATAGAACAAACATCAAAATCATGCATCAATACTAGAATTTGCCTTGATAGATGTAAATTTTATTCAGAATGATGACCAAATAAAGTCTATAAAAGATGTAGACATAGATATGCTGGTCATAGATATGGAAGTAATTAAACCTTATGTTTCAAAAACCCTATAAAAAATCTATAATTGGTACAAATGATAACTACTGGGTCTTCAAACGCATTTATATCTTTAAGGATATTTTAAACAATTTATATAATTGTAACACTGGGAAAAAGAAGATTTTCTAGATTGAAATCAATTAAAACATTCCTGGGGTTAAGAATATGAAAGACTCAACAGACTTGCAATACTGTCTACAAAGCATGTAGAAACAAGGAAATTTAAATTTCATCCATTTATAAATGATCTTGCTGATAAAAAATATAGCAAAATTTGAATGTAAATAATTTTTTTCCGTGAATAAAATGTATGTAGCCTAGCTACTTGTTAGTTATTGTTTCCTATAAGTGTGCATTAAAAAGAAAATATGACCACCATCTTAAATTTTGTCTTTTATGCATGACATTAAATTTTATCATTTAATGTGTATTAGAATTTTGAAGCCCCCTCTCCCCCAACTCCAAAAAAAATTCTGCAATTCGACCCAACATTGACAAAGGCCAACCCTGATCAAAGGTAGGAATAACAAGAACTCAGATGTTAAATTTTCCAGTGCAAAGTAATTAACTGTTGTACTCTATTACCTTAATATATTCAGCTAATGTAGAAATTTCCAAATTTTTAAATATTAAAACACAGAATTCATATAAAATCTTCCAATTTCTTATTTAACAGATTTCTATAAATTATAGTTCTATTCATCTTCTATAAATTATATTGAAAACAGAGTTATATGTAACTAACTGTGAGTAAAACAGTTAGTAAGAAAGAAACTTCATGTAATGCAAAGCTATCAAAATGACTGCAAAGGGAAGAAAAACCTCTGGTAAATCATCGACTTCTATTTAGAAAATTTAGTCGAACAGTTTTCATGAAAGAGCTTGTACAAAATGTTTAAGTATACTTCCCTTAGGTAAAAAAAAAACTTACCAGCCTACATTTTCATATTTTGTACAAAGTTATCTTTTACATAAATGGTTTCATATAATCCTCTAATATCTGTTTTAACTTTTTTTCATCTAGAATTATAATTTATGTGATGCATATTTCCTCACAGCATAATTATACAGAGGCTGTTCACACATTTTTTAGACGATGTATATTGTATTCACAAAACTAAATTACATAAAATTCTTGTGTTTTAAATGTTCTATTTGACATCCCTTATTCTGAACTATCTTTCGACACTGCAATTTCCAGGATAATAATGCCTTTTGAAGTGTCAGAAGAGGTATTCTATCCATTCCTCCTGAACAGCTTTCCAGAGTCCTGTAAGGGTTTTGGGACGACGTTTGGATAATGCAGATTTTAAAAGTCTGAAAGCACAAAAATCCATAGGTGATACATCAAGAGATTTAGTAGGGATATCAGTGAAGGGTATGGCCTTCATACCAGTATTTTGTTCCATTTCTTTTAGGAAATTTACAGTGGATTTTGATATGTGACTGCTAGCTTTGCCTTGATGGAGTCTCACAGATTGATGGCACTGTGGGTAAAGCGATGGTATTTCATTCAGAAAAATTGGCGATAAAATATGTTCCTGGTAGTATTTGGAGTTAATCTTGACATTTTTTCCCACTCTCTTTATTTTTAACTTGCCATTATAAGAAAAACCAGCAACAATCATGAATCCCTTAGAAAAACTTTCTTTCGATTCTTTAAACCATGTACTTAAATTTTTTTCTCCCCTTTTATGATAATAAATGGCTCTTTTGTTGTTGCAATCATTTAAATACACCCATGATTCTTCTATTGTGACAATTGTTTTCCATTTTTCTTTGGATAAGTGTTTCTCATAGAGAATTCTGCACCGTGTCCTGCGTTCAGCGATATGATTTGGAAGAAGACGATGCACATCGCGTTTTTTCGCTTTCTTAAGATTTAAATCAACGTTTATCATTTTGTTTACAGTGGACACCGAGCATTTTAATGATTTTGCAACTGTCCTTTGACTAGGGGGATTTTCTTTTAACATTAAACAACGTACCTTTGCAATAGTCGAAGATGTCCGTTTTTTCCTTGGATAGTTGTTTGGAATTTTTGTACCACTTGAGGCTCCAATTTGACGTTTTTTTCCTTTCTTGTTGACGATATTACCTATCGACGCTTTAGATATCACAAAACCATGACTCTCACATCGTTTTTGGATAACGGAGTATGCATATTTCTCTTCGGAAAGAGCATAAATGTAGCCTTCGAACCACTGCTTTGTTAAAAATGCCATTTTGAATAAAAACAAAACTTTCAAGCCGCAGACGATAATTTTGACTTTTAAAAACATAGTACAATTGGAATTATTTCTTTTGCAGCAAACAATTTTTTATTACCGCTTACCAAAATCGTCTAAAAAATGTGCGAACAACCTCTGTATATGTCACACTAAAATTTCCAGTCCTGAGTGTATTCTAATAAATTCAACTCACTTTTGTAGCTTGGTTTATTTGTCTTCCTTTAAAAAGAAGTAAAAATGATGTGCAAGTAGTATAAAGTATTACCAATGTACTTAGTCTTTCTTCATCTCCTTAAAAGGAAATAAAAATTATGACTTTGCATTTATAATACAAAATATTTTTAAAAGCTATTCATAGCTCAATTGTATTATTAATTTTCTTAGAAGCTGATTCAAAGATAAGCATAACTTTTTTTAGAATTATTACATTTTGAATATGCATGTTATAAATAAAAGCTTTTACAAAACAATCTCTCATTTATATATAAAAAATGGTAGGTTTTTTCAAGGAATTCTGGCGAAAGAGTATATAAAATGACAAATGATCTTCTGACTCTTTAAAATCTATTCATTACATATCAAATAAGAGTACGAAGATGATGCTTCATAAAGAGAAATTAAACAAAACGAAGTCCTGCTTGTAAAAACAAACATTCCTTCTGTAAACTGGAGAGCGTTTTGAAATGCTCATAAAAATTTAAGTACTGGAAATCAACTTAAAACACATTAAAATGGCAGGTTTTCAAATTTGTGATATTTTCTTATAATCAGAAAACATAACTATATAACCTTTAAAAACCCAAGATAAAATATGCATATTCTAGAGTTAATGGCAGACACATGGAATCTATACCACCAAAGTTGGCATTTGGTGAGAATCATTAGGACGAACATGGGATACCAGGACGAGAATGAGATGGTAGCATCAATATTCAAACTAGATTTAAATAACAAGAAAGACAATTAAAAATCTGTTAAACCAAGAACGTTATCTTATTAATTACAAACTATATTTTCAGTGATTAGTGCCAAGTCAACAGCCGTATTAGACGCAATTCATTCTAGTGTTTCGACTGCACCAAGATGCAAAAAGTCGCAAAACCGGTAAAAGTATGCGATGCGGCATTCAACGACTTCGACAACAAACATGGTTGAACGACCTCAATTAAATTAAAATTCAATAGTAACATATGTAGATTTTTTTTAAATGTATATAATTTTCATACAAATAATGTAATAAATACAATCTCTTCGACACGCAAATTTCAGTTCCTACTCAAAATTATGCTGATCTACGATAATATAAACGATAATACCGGCTTAATATATTTATTCGAGTTGATGCACATCTCTAGAGAAAAAATCGATAGTGCATTTATTCCTGATTCTACTTCAAAACACAACGTTAGAGGAAAAAACAATTATATTGACATTAAATAACACCTTGCTTTGAAAACGATGACATACTAATGTCGCTGCCATTAACTTTTATTCGTAGAAGGCGAATTACTAGCAGGCACCATAATTATAACAGCTATCTGTGATTCCAAACTGTTATCAAAGTCAAAGTGAAAGTCAAATGATTTTCGGGGAGTCGAACATTTTCCCCGCTTTAACTCCAAGCCTGTAGTGACTTCTTAGCTACAAACTGTTCTAATCATCGGAGTGTGACGTCACTTTCAGCTTTGGAAAACGGAACTAACCGCTCACTATGCCAGTGGTTCTCAAACTTTATATAGTCTGAGCGCACTTGTAATACTACAGATACTTGCTGGCCAGTGGCGTACGCAAGGGGGGGTTGATTGGGGGTTATAACCCCCCCCCCATTGGTTCTGATTACATATATTATTTAATTAGGTTTACGCTTTGCACTGATTGCTCAAAACTACTCTTTCAAAGTAATAGTCCAGTCAAATTGGATCAAAATGGCGGCGAATCATGCATTAAATGAAGGGGGTTGAGATTTTATCAGGAATGTGTAGGGGATAGTCCCCTGAGCAACGCTTAATAAAGTCCCCTCGATTTCAGGCGCCGCGGGAGCGGGGGGGGGGGGTGTCCAGAGGTCACTTTTTCAGTTTTTGGCGTTTACCCCGAAAACGGTGCGTTGCAAAGAAAAATGTCAGCCCAAAAATTAAAGCTTATAAAATTCCCTTCCAAATGGTATATCCATGTTTGTACCCAAGTGTTACCGTTTTCGAGATATGAGTCGTTGAATATGAAAAATTTTCAAAAAAAGTGGTAGTGGTTCAGGTATCTCGTCAAACTTCCTCTTCTAACTCTTTCCCCTTCCATTTCTCAGAAAACTCGTGTTAGAGAAAGTTGTAGCACGAAAAATTTCATTTAAAAATGTATGTGTTATGCTAATCTATCTTCACCAGGTAAATAGTTAGAGCGTTTTGAAGTTTAGGAGTAAAATGCTCGTCACTCAAGTTTCGTTTCCATGGTCTGTAACTCTCTTAATCACTTTGTATGCTGTTTAATTAGATACGTATAGTATTCATAACCCATATAAATAATAAATTTTGTATACCTGTACGTATAATGTATATCCCATAATATACAGAAGAAAGCTTGTAGTACGAAGGAGGAAGTAAGAAAACAAACCAAAATGTATAAAAGTTGTTTATATAATCAAAAAATGGTTATCAAAAGTAAGTTCAAACAACAGTTATTTACATTAAATATATTATATACAATTTATTTCATCAACTGCTTTCCTATATATTAAAAGCCGTCAATCTGATACTTTGGAAAAAGTTTCAAACAAGTCAAAGTCTTCACTATCATTTTAGCTTCTGTAGAATGTCCGAATTTTCATGAACTGATTTCCCATAAAGGTGGCATCCCACTATAATGCCACGATCAAAGTCACTAAGCTCCTTTGACTTACTCATCGTCTCACAAACGCATAAATATAACCTGACAAACCACTACCAATACTTTTATAGCTTTCAGTTACGCATCAGATTACGTCACCTGCTAGATCCACTTCTTTAGGGGGGTTTCCGGATACTTTTGGCCGGATAGTGTATAACGTATTATGGAATATTAATGAATTATATAAATTATTAAATTTACTTAAAGGGGTCAGTACGAGCAAATAACAATGAAAGGTACCTGTGGTGATTGAGATCATGCTCATTTGGCGGAGCCTGGAATATGAGCAGGAACATTCGTTCCTCATCTCCAGCAATGACTCCTGGTGAAGATTTGGAGTCATAAAACACTTTGGCGATGTTTGTTGTTTCATTGGCATACCGCTGGAAACATTGTACTATTGCTGCTTTGCTTTTACCATAAATCGCTGACGTAGTGTAACATCCTGAGAAACTATGGATGCAGAGAATGTACTGGCTGAATGATAAGACCTGAAGATGTTGGGAAGAGTAGAGCCTGTCTTCTGTGTTGCCCCGTCCGGCCTTCATGAAAAACACATTCGTGTCTCGTGGGGTGAGTGCCACAAGTAAGACGATTAGGTCTTACCTATCTACTATCACCACAGTTGAATGAGAGGTGTTTTGCCACTCACCTCTGACAATACTGCAGTCAGCATCTCCTTTGGCTGTAGTAGACTGTATACCTCTTGCACCCACGGCTTGAACTAACATAGTAAGGAGCTTGGTTTTGTTCTTTTCATTGGAAAGGAAGTTTTCCGATGAATAGCAGCCACCATGTTCTTATTGAAGTCAATATCCACTGATGT
Source organism: Dolomedes plantarius (assembly GCA_907164885.2). Lineage (NCBI taxonomy): Eukaryota > Metazoa > Arthropoda > Arachnida > Araneae > Dolomedidae > Dolomedes > Dolomedes plantarius. Next base: position 146,931,895 of record OU015499.1, read on the forward strand.
TTTACTTGATGCTCTCCGATGTTGTTCGTCTCTTTCCGTGGAGTTCGTGTCTTCATAACCATCAAAAACCACAGATGAACTGCTGCCGTAATGGTTGATTATGTACGATACATATTGATCGCAGATGGAGGCGAAGGTGGTGTTGGTGTTCCACTTTACTCTATGAAGCAGGAAGTCGCCATCGATTACCGTGAAACTGTTCTTCACATTGATCAGTTGATTAAATTTTGGGAAAGCATCAGACAGTGCTGACCTTTTGATTTTTCTCATTATCCCCTCGGCGAATAGAGACATAGGGTATGGGGCTAACTCGTACGTTAGCAACTCCTCTACATACCCTTCTTTCTTCTTGGTGATCAGAGTTCTTTGAAATTTCATCAGAGGCTCTACCACCACTACCTCATCATTAACTTTGATCATATTCCTCATCGCAGCTAAAGGAACGACTGAGTCCTTCTTGGATTGTTTCACTTCTGAGAAATTCATTCCAAACAAAAGTGCTCATTGTGCGGGTTCCAAGGACTGCTAGCAGTTGACGTTACTTGTTCCAATTACGCCCGTTGAAAGTTACATCAAACAATTACGTTCAGCAAAAGGCGGGTGATCAGCCAACCCTTGAGTAAGCTTCCTTCTGTCTAGATCATCTGTGGTTATGCGTGATGCTCGAAACTCAACATGTTGTTCTCCTCTTGCAGTATGGACGCCACAAAACATCTCAAGTGAACTACATATTGCTGTAGCTGTGCTAGCTACCCCAACCCATTTCAACACTGAATCACTAAAGCCTCGTCCACGTGTTGATTCTCCTTCACTCTTCCTATCACACACGAGTGTCACCTCAGTTGCCATGTCAGACCACACACCAGCCATTGGTGTTCCATTTCTGTTGACAGTGAAGTATCCACGATCTATAAAATCCTGTTTAAGTTGAAGGTAGCGAGTTGTTGGTCCCAGCATGTGTTGTACATATAGGTGAGTACACTTTGGATAATGAAAATGCCCGCTGGCATGGAAGTAAGGTATCATCAGTTGGGCACATGTCATATGATCTTCCCAGTTGCGCTGTGCTGCAATAAATTTTTTCATCAACACCACTATTTCAAAGTACTGGACCCAGAAAGTTGCTGTTGGCCCATAACCTGTGAGACGTGACAATTCGTTGCTCAATTTCCACTGAATGCTGGCAAGGGAGGTATTTGTGGAAATGTGTTGCGGAGCAATTTCTACTGAGGTCAGAAGTAACTGAACTACTTCTTCTTTTTCATATGGTGTGGTATCTAAATTTTCCAAAATGATCTGAGTTAAAGTGACACTTTTATACATTTTAGTTTGTTTTCTTACTTCCTCCTTTGTACTACAAGCGATCTTCTGTATATTATGAGATATACATTATACGTACAGGTATACATAATTTATTATTTATATGGGTTATGAATACTATACGTATCTAATTAAACAGCATACAAAGGGATTAAGAGAGTTACTGACCTTGGAAACGAAACTTGAGTGACGAGCATTTTACTAGCAAAATGTTGAAAAGTACCCCTAAACTTCAAAACGCTCTAACTATTTACCTAGTGAAGATAAATTAGCATAACTATACATTTTTGAAGGAAATATTTCGCTCTACAACTTTCTCTATCACGAGTTTTCTGAGAAATGGAAGGGGAAAGAGTTAGAAGAGGAAGTTTGACGAGATACCTGATCCGCTACCACTTTTTTTGAAAACATTTCATATTCAACGGCTCATATCTCGAAAACGGTAACACTTGGGCTCTAAGTTAGTACCTATCCTTTTTAATATTTTTATTAATGATATTCCTAACTCTCCATTCACTACAATAGCCATGTTTGCGGATGACAAGGCAATACTAGCTAAGCATCAAAATGTTAAATATATGCACAACTTCCTACAGAGATATATTGGAATTCTTGAACGATGGTTCGAACGGTGGAGGCTCAAGTTCTCTCAAAATCTAAAGTTTTTTTTCAGTTACAATAGAATTCCACCTCCTCCGGTCACAGTATGCGATCAACTGATTCACTTTGAGAGAGAGGGCAAATACCTAGGAATTTACCTCGATAGTCGACTGACGTGGAAGAAAAATATTGAACATAACATTAGAAATTTTTTAAAGCCCGTAAGGATATCTCCCACCTGCTGCACCAGAATCAAAAGGGTTTAGATAACAAAATACTCTTGTATAAAACCGTACTGCGTCCCATCCTGTTGTACGCCGTTCCTGTTTGGGGCTCAGCGGCTGACACCCATATCCAGCGATTGCAAACAATTCAAAATAAACACTCCGCGGTATTAGGAAGGCGCCCTGGTACCTTAAAAACGTACTTATTCACAGGGATCTGAGAATCGAACCCATTCGGCAACACATTAAAGATCTCGCATCTAACTTCTACAATAGATTATATTCAATAGACCACGAAGAAATAGCTAACCTCCCCGACTACGACCCAAGGGAATGCTATAGGCGTCCTAAGGCCACTTTGATTATTCACCCTGGTCTCCTTCCCCTTTCTTAACTCTCCCTTCAACCTCTTCTAAATTTTAATTTACATGTGCCGTTGCTTCTGGTTCTGACCTGCGTTTTTTTGATGAATCGACCTCAAGACTATCCTTACTAATTTTTGCTTAATCGTCTGCTACCATAGTTTTTTTTTAAATAAAACCTCCCACATTATTTACTTATTTATTTTTTGCTAGTATTAGTATTATTTATTTTTATTTCTTTTTATTATTTTTATTATTATTATTGTAACTTTCAAGTCAACACTTTTCTTTTAATCCTGAGAACTGAAATATAGCCACAAAAAATTATCCATACCGAGGATATGGAGCCCTGCTCTCTGGTGCCTCGTTAATGTACCATGTCTATTCCATGTCTACGGTAACACTTGGGTACAAACATGGATATACCATTTGGAAGGGAATTTTATAAGCTTTAATTTTTGGGTTTGACAATTTTCTGTGCCACACACTGTTTTCGAGATAAACGCCGAAAACTGAAAAAAGTGACCTTTGGACCCCCACCCCACGCCCCGCGGCGCCTGAAATCGAGGGGACTTTATTAGGCGTTGTTCAGGGGACCAACCACTACACATTCCTGAAAAAATCTCAACCCCTTCATTTAATACGAAATGAAAACCTAATTTGACTGGACTATAACCCCCCCCCCTTTGAAAATTTCTGCGTACGCTACTGTTGCTGGCGCACTGTATACAAAATATGACTAATATGTTATAATTTGGTGCAAATCTGTTGAAATAGGCGTGATTTAACTGGTCTTGTTATAATAAAGTTCACCATTTTAACAACTTGATCTAAGACATCTCTTAAATCCTCTCCTAATTTTTTTGACATCAAGGTCTCTCTATGAAGGAAGCAATGAGTTACAATAACATTTTCGTTTTTTTCCTTTATAAAAGATATAAAAGATACAAGACCCTTGTTGCAGCCTATCATAGAAGGAGCTCCATCTGTGCAAATGTCTGCACACGATTTCCACGATAACTGCCATTTATCAAGGTAGTTATTCAGGATGTTAAAAATGTCCTCACCTTTTGTAGTCAGGCTTAATTCTTTGCAAAAAAGAAACTTATTTGTTATTTGATTTTCGTTTATGAAACGAATGAATGCTATGAGTTGCGCCTTGATGGTTTGGCGCGCGATTACACGTGCCATAAAATTTAGATTATTAGGAATTAGCAATTAATAATTGAAATAACACCAAATTAATGAATGCCAGCCATATAATAACAAAACAACATTTAATAAAAGAAATAAGTAGTAAAATTGGTTTAAAAGGGATATAGCCGAAGCTGGAGGCCGGACATAGCCAGGCAGACACACGGACGAGGGTCAGAACGCAGAGACTAAAAAAAGAGAAAAAATGTCCACCCGCATAGCTTCGGGTTACCGTAAGTTTTTATCGCCAATTAGCGAAGGAAACAGTTCTTTATCGCTCAGCTGGCGTAGTTATCCGCTGCACACTCCCTCCGCAGTGTCATTGTAAATGGACATAACGATGAGGGGGAACAAGTCGCCCAGAGAGGGTTTTTTGTATGTTCGGTGGTGTATCAGCACACTGAGAAGTACGGGTTGTTTGCATATTCAGTGATGTATTAGCACGCTGAGGAGAAGTAGATGAATTGTCTATGGCTATAAAAGCACGTTTGAGGCGATCGATGGAGATTGTTCGTGTGGCTCCCTTAATCTCCAGATCAAAGGTTTTCTCTCGTCTTAGAAGTACTTTATAAGCTCCATCATACGGGGCTTGGAGGGGTTTTCGTACACCGTCATGGCGAACAAATACATGTGAGCACACGTTGAGGTGAGGGTGCACAAAAATCGCTCTCTGTCCATGGCAGGATGTTGGAACTGGTCTCACTGTTGCAAAATGGCTTTTTAAGTCCTCCACAAGTTGTTTGGGTGAGGCATCTACCGGTGTTGGGTCGAAGAACTCTCCGGGGAGTCGCAGAGACTTGCCGTACACCAGTTCAGCGGTCGTCGCACCGAGATCCTCTTTGAAGACGGAACGGAAACCTAGCAGAAAGGGGGGCAGTGCTGTAGTCCACTGATCTGTGTTGTAGGCTTTTAGGGCTGCCTTCAATGGGCGGTGGAATTACTCGATCAAGCCATTTGCCCGGGGATGATACGGGGAAGCTCTGTTTTTCTTTACGCCTAGCAGCTGAGAAAGGGCACGAAATAAATCACTTTCAAACTGCCTGCCCTGGTCAGTGGTGATGCGGACAGGACAGCCGAATCTAGCAATCCAGTGAGTAAAAAACTTCTGCGCTACTGTCTGTGCAGTGATGTCTGGGATTGGGACAGCCTCTGGCCACCGTGTGCACCTATCTATCATAGTTAAACAATAATAATTTCCTTGGGAAGGAGGGAGAGGACCGACAAGGTCGAGATGTATGTGCTCGAACCTCTGTGATTAGTCTGAAAATTTCCCTACTGGGGTTTTAGTATGACGGGTTATCTTTGACTTTTGGCATGGAATGCAATGCCTAGCCCATTTGGTACAATCTTTTCGAATGAAAGGCCAAACAAATCTGGATCGAATTAATTTTGGCGTACTGCGAATACCAGGATGAGATAAATTATGTAAGGATGCAAAAATTTTCGGCCGAAATGGTTCAGGAACGAAAGGACGTGCAGTACGCGTTGATAGGTCACAATAAATAGGTGTTTCCACTTCTGGTAAAGTTATCGTTTTGAATTGTAAAATATCAGAGTTGTTGATTAAATTTTTTAGCTCTGGATCGGTTTGTTGCGCTTGAGCAATTTCCCTGTAATCTATGGGGTTCGGCATGGATATAGCGTCTATCCGTGAAAGCGCATCTGCCGCGATGTTTTCTGAACCTTTTATGTGATGAATATCAGTTGTAAACTGGGATATGAAATCCAATTGCCTAGACTGTCTTGGAGAGGATTTGTCTGAGCGTTGCAGGAAAGCGTAAGTTAGTGGCTTGTGATCCGTATATAAGGAAAAATTTCTCGCCTCGAGCATATGCCTAAAATGTTTGATGATAGCATATGCTGCTAATAACTCTCTGTCATATGCGCTATAGTTCTGTTCTGTTGGGGAAAGTTTACGGGAGAAAAATGCCAGGGGTTGTAATGCCCTGTCCACTACCTGCGACAAGGTCCCTCCAATTGCAAAGTCAGATGCATCGACTTGTAAAATCAGATCGGCATCCGGTTTCGGGTGTGCCAGTAGAACCGAGATTGATATTATTTGTTTGCAAATTTGGAACTCTTCGTTAGCTTTATCTGACCACTCCAGTTTTCTTTTACCATTTTTCTTTGCCCCCTTTAAATAAGAAGTTAAATGTACCTGATGTTTTGCTATATTCGGTAAAAATCTACGAAAAAAATTCAAAAATCCCAAAAATCGCTGAAGTTCTTTAACCGTTTTGGGTTGTGGATAGTTGATGATCGGTTCAACATTATCAGGTAAAGGTGTGGTGCCATTACTAGTGATTAAATGTCCTAAAAAGGGAATCTCTGATGCACCAAATATACACTTTGAAACATTTATGGTTAGTCCATATGCATTTAATCTCTGAAGTACAATTCGTAAATGAACCTTATGCTCTTCTTCAGTGGTACTAAATATTAAAATATCGTCCAAATAAACATAGCAAAATTTGAGCTCGCCAAGGATTTCGTTCATAAATCGCTGGAATGTTTGTGCTGCTCCGCACAGCCCAAAATTTAAATATGAGAACTCAAATAACCCGAGCGGGGTGCAAACTGCAGTTTTCTGTATATGCTCCGTATGCACTGGTATAAGGAAATAGGCCCTAACAATGTCAAGTTTCGAAAAAATGTTTTTACCATGGAGTGCATTAGAAAAGTCTTGTATGTGTGGTCAGGGCCCGACTTAGCCTAATTGGGGCCCGGGGCAAAAACTTCTTTGGGGCCCCCCCTCTGCTTCACTACTTCAGCAATGAAGAACTTAATACTTAATACTAAACTTTCTATTCGATTTGGGGCCCCCCTCTGATGTGGGGGCCCGGGGCAACTGCCCCGTATGCCCCTGCCTTAGTCAGGCTCTGTGTGTGGTATGGGATAACGGTCCGGTACAGTGCGAGCATTTAATTTCCTATAGTTCCCGACAGGGCGAATGCTACTTGAACTTTTTGAAACAACATGGAGAGGTGATGACCATGGGGATTTAGATGGTCGGCAAATGCCTTGGTCCATCATAAACTAAAATTCCTTCTTCACCGCCTCGTATAATTCCGGATTTAGCCGTCTATGTTTACTGTGAATTGGAGGGCCAGTTGTTTCAATGTAGTGTACCGTGTTATGTTTAACAGGCTTTACGCCGGAGGCTACTTTTGTTAACTCTGGGAATTCTGCTAAGATTCTGTGGTATACTGAATCGCCAGAAATAAGTTTTACGGAAAAATGATTTGAAGATTTTGAAATTTTCCCAGGTTGGCTAAGTTTAGTGACATTGTCTATCAGTTCGCGCCGTTTAAGGTCTATTAAAAGATCGAAATGCTGTAGGAAATCGGCTCCTATTATAGGGACAGGAACTTTAGCTATTAAAAATTTCCATGTGAAATTTCGTCTAAGACCTAAGTCCACATTCATTAATTTCGATCCGAAAGTGTATATTTTTGAATTGTTAGCAGCAAATAATTTCAGAGAATCAGGCTTTGGGTTTTTTAGATTGCTGGGGACAGGTATACAAGAGACATCTGAGCCTGAATCAATCAAAAAATTAAAATGGTTTTTCGTATCATGTACATGCAAACGATAGGATTGTGCGACTGTCGCCGATGAATTTCGATCGACAGCCGCTATTGAGAGTTTTCCTGATCGTTATTAGCATTATAAGAGCAGGGTGATTGGCACTTTAGTGCTTTTTTCCCAAACCGGGACTGGTAGTAGCAATAATCTCCCTTGCGGTCACCGGAGCGCCCGCGAGAAAAATTGCGCTGTTTGTTTGTGTTCCCCTGAAAACGGCCTCTGCTCCGATCGCGGGAGAGCCGTTCTATTTGTTTACTCAAAGCGACTATCTCCCTTCGAAGAGCACTAAATTCGTCGGGGGAGGAAATGCGCGGGGTACTTTCGACATTCTTTGTTTCGAAGACAGCTGCGGTGGTGTGCCCGACAGCAAAAACGCTGCTGTCCATTGGAGAAACGCGGACCTCGGAGATTTTGTCCGCCATTTTGGCTAAATTGTCTAGTGATTCTGAGCTAATTGATAAAATAGCTTGCATTTCAGATGGAAGTCTCTGCAGCCATAATGTTTTGAGAAAATCATCGTTAATGCCGTTACCCCCTAATTCTCGCATCTTTCTTAATAAATGGGACGGTTTATCATCGCCCAAATGTAGCTCTGATATTAACCTACGAATTTGCTCGTTTTACGAAGCTGAAAATTCGGCTATCAATCTAGTTTTCAGAGTTTCGTATTTTTCCGTCGCGGGAGGTGTGAACAAAATATCAGAAACCATGGATAAAGTTTCGGGGTCGATGGAAGCGACAAGATGATTGAATTTCGTGGTGTCGATTGTGATTTTGGCAAAATTGCTCTCGACCTGGATAAACCATAACTTAATGTTGGTTTTCCACAATGGCGGAATTTATACGGAAAGGTGGGATACATGTGATTCTGTATTCGCAGCGTGGTCATCCGATCCAGGCATGATTAAATTATCAAATAGGGGAAATATTTTTTAGGTAAAATACACAACAGGCAGTAGAAAATATATACAGATATTAAAAATAGCACAAAACAGTTACGATAACAATGAAAATAGTACCATACATAAAAAACACTGGGGAGCAAGAATTTGTAAATATTTTACCACAATGATGGGGATTATATGAATAAATGACCAATCACAGAGAAATGTAAAGGAAAATTGAACACATACCTCCTTCCCGATGAACAATGCAAGATAATCCAACACGTGGAGCAAGTCGTTCAGAGTAATCCAATACGTGGTTTGTACGCGGTGGGGAATTATTGTCACGAAATAATGAATGTTAAAAAATTAGCATTACTTGAATTTTAGTATTTTAAACTTATTAAGGCTGGTCTTTGCATATTTTGGAAGATTAAAAAAGATCCGGGTCACCAGTTTGGCGCGCGATTACACGTGCCATAAAATTTAGATTATTAGGAATTAGCAATTAATAATTGAAATAACACCAAATTAATGAATGCCAGCCATATAATAACAAAATAACATTTAATAAAAGAAATAAGTAGTAAAATTGGTTTAAAAGGGATACAGCCGAAGCTGGAGGCCGGACATAGCCAGGCAGACACACGGACGAGGGTCAGAGCGCAGAGACTTAAAAAAGGGAAAAAATGTCCACTCGCATAGCTTCGGGTTACCGTAAGTTTTTATCGCCAATTAGCGAAGGAAACAGTTCTTTATCGCTCAGCTGGCGTAGTTATCCGCTGCAATGGTAATGTCGGTTGACTCGTCAACTTGCAGTGCAAAATCAGAACACTGGAGTTTATTACCACATACATTTTTCTCAATATCAGAAGACATTTCCAAAATACGCCTGTTGACAGTATCATTGTACATAGGTATCTAGCTTATTTTCATAGCTGCTTCATTTCCTAACATCGTATTGACAATCTTTTGGCAAGCAGGCAAAATAAGTGACTCACCCAAAGTATAAGCTTTCATATTTTGTGCGATCAGTTCTGAGACTTAGTAAGAAGCAATTGGTTAAGAAACTTATCCATTTTTATTTGTGAATTATTTTTAACAAAGACAATTATATCAACGATAGTTATTCTGAAAGTTGTAAAAGGCACAATACGTTGGTACTTTTCGGTTAGCAGGGCGCATTTGGCGTTTGCCGTAACGAGTATCACCACTGGCGAGAATGCAAAGTCGCCAACCTAATAACCCTACAAAAACAGTCTAATAGGTAATAGATAGGCTAAATTTTGAAAAAGCAATGTCACACACGAAACGTTAGAAGAAGTTGGCAGATTAGCGGGTATGAATCATGTAAGAGAACATGATTAAGTTCAGAGACCCAGTTAAATAACCCCGAAATTCACATGAATAAAAACTGGAAACTAATTAACCACAAACTGTACTTGTGTCCTTCACAATTGCACAAAAGATTCAGCAAATGTGATGAAGCACAAAATGTAGCTATAATAAACATTGTGGAACGTCAGCTACCATTTGCGATCGTATTAGCTGAATTTCTGTCACGACGACAAAAAAAGGGGTCCTTTTGAAGACATCTTGAAGGGCATTAAAGATTTTTGGCCATTTAACTAAATATTCACTTAATGAAATTCATATTTACTTTCATATATATATATATATATATATATATATATATATATATATATATATATATATATATATATATATATATATATATATATATATATATATAAATATATATGTATATATATATATATATATATATGTATGTATATATATATGTATGTATATATATATATATATATATACATATATATATATATATATATATATATATATATATATATATATATATATATATATATATATATATATATATATATATATATATATATATATATATATATATATATAACATTAAAAACCCCATACCATTTTAAAATCTAACATTATTCTAAATTCCCTTGGGCGTACGAGCTAAATTTCGCTTTTGATTCTAAGTTCTAATAACTTCGAGAGAAAATATTAAATGGCTTCCTTTTTCAAATATGCACGGCGTCCCCCATATTTTAGATAAGCTCTGCGCAGATTACATAAAACCACATGTGACTTATCGACAACAGCAAATCCCTAATCGCTATGATGATCACATGACAAAGTTTATATAAACCGCCTGAACGGAAACCTGTACGCTTTTTTGATTTGTAAGTTGCCCCGAGAAGTTGTATTGTGTATCTTAAAAATAAAGATGTAATTAAATTAACGTTGCGGTGTTTTATGTGTCCGAGGGTGAGATGAAAAGCGGGAAATAAAATTAAACATATGTGATGCACGGCCGGGCGACAAGTCATCCATCTTTACCTCAAAAAGAAATACCACTCAGGCCTTCCTTCGTCGGCCCGCGCCCGTGCCATTACATAAAGTCGGCTGGAATACCTCCCCTCGGATACAGGCAGTAATTTTAAGCCGCCGTTAGTCGATTCCGACAGAAAAAAAAATCCCTCGACTTTCAAATGTGAGATATAGGACTAACCTTCAACCTGAATGGATACCTTGACTGGAAAAAAAAATATTGTGCTGCGTGTGTCGCGTGAAAATTCCGTGGATTCCCACGAAGTGAACTTTCAGTGAATCTGAAAAGTGAATCTGCCAAGATGATGTCGCTGACTTCGGAGTGTGGATTACCTGCTATTAATGATTTTCAACGACGAGTTGTCGACCACCAGTGTTAGTTTTGTGTACTGCAATATGAATATTTTTCAGTCGTCGAATCATGTGAACTTCCGAAGTTTCGTGGCAGAGATTTCGTGAAAAAATAGTTTCAGATTATGTGAAACGTCGATTTTCACTAATCGTTGACCTGGGGATAAAAATATCCCGAGAAATTCTGCGAAAACATATGCTGTGTGCAGTGGAATAATCTGTTGGATACAACGTACAAAGTTTTGAATTTAATTGACTGGAAATTCACTTTTATGAGAGACTGTCATCTAGTATCATCTCCAATTGGGATACTGAGTTCTAGGACTATTTCGAAATAAAAACTGTCACCTTGGGACTAGCTAAGCTAAGAACTTCACCAAGATAAATTCAGAACCGAGCTGCAAATGTTAAAATTATGAAGATATGTAATGGTGAAAATTAATAAGGATAATGGTAAGGAATGTGAATAACCACTTCAATTGGTAAGCTAAAATTTACGAATTATTGTTAAGGGTGAAAAATTTTAATATTAATAGATACTGATAAAAATTTATTATAAATGTGTTTCGGTGAAAGTATTTTCAAATTATTGATTTAATTAAGTACCTATGATAAAAAATAAATCGATAAAAAGTAAAACGACAGTAAAAATCATTGGTTTAAAACGTGTATTTTGTTTTTGATTTTAAAATGTTTCATTTTGATTTGCATTTTGATAGAATTTTAAGAGTATATTTTTTCATATTATAAGATATTTGAATTTAAAGAAATTTTTGAGACTTATATGTGATAAATTTATTATGAGTGTGTGTTTTTAGTGTAATTTTATAATATTTCCATGTTCTTTTTCTGATAATGAATATTTTAGTGTTTTAAGATAATTAATGATCCTTGGTTACGTTAAACTGAAATATTAAATGAGTAAAGTAATGTTATGAGTATCTAATTTTGCACGCAGTTCTGAATCGTCGCGGAGAAAAAGAAAAAAAAAATAACGTAAATCATTTCCGTTTTCGAGCGCGTTGTATTACATTTCGAAGGTCGCCTCCGCAATATATTTGAATGCTCAGCATTAGTTTTGTAAACACGATCATGAAAAGAGCCAAACTTGTTTTGATTCATTTAACCTATAAATTTTACGGTTTTCAAATTGAGCTTTTCTAAATCTAACATCAGATGCTTGTGGTTTTGATTTTGGAAAATATCTGCAGGGATAACATAGCAATTTTCAGACATCAAGAAAATTTTATAATTTAAGTACTTTGACATATTACATTTGATGTTGAAACCTCGTAAATTATTCTACGAATTTAAGTAAAGGAGATTTCCGGAGGTTTTAGTCGAAAGTTAAAAGGCGTTTTACGGGTTTCATATAAACGGAACGTCTTTATAACATGACTTAGGGTGCCAAAAAACCACAATTGGATAATTGAAAAAACCATTGTATGTTATATTTGGTTCTTCCGCCCCAGAAAATTCTCGAAATAGAAATAATGAAGAAAAATAAATAAATAGAAAAGAGAATATTATAATGAGAGATATTTTTTGAGAGATTAAATACAAATGATGAATATTTGGGAACTTTACAGCGAGGATTCATACCGAAATGTGATATAAGAAAGGAAAAATTAATTTTGGTTTATCGATTTCATGATTAACTTAATAAAACTGAGATGGGTATTGGTAAAAGAATTTTGATTATTTGTGTTAATTAATAGAATAATAGTTTGAAATTTGAACATTAACATTAAATTATGGCAATTGATAGAGAATATTAAGGTATTATTATTATTATTATTATTATTATTGGTATTAGGAGTATTTTATTATTGTGTGATTAATACTTTCATATGTTGTGTATGAAATTGATGGACCAAACTTTCACACTAAACGAGATTCTGAAATTGTCCATGCTTGCAGATTAAGATATTATAATGCACCAGAGAACTTAAAACTACACCACGAATAATGACAAACATTAGATCCATTTTTTCTTTCTTTTCTATGTGATGCTTAACATCATTATATTTTTTTAAAATTGATATAATTACTTATGTGTTGTCCTACTAAAGATATTAAAAAAAAAAAAAAAACTGTCTAACTTAAACTTTCTTCTTAAGAATACTATTATATGTGAATTTTTTCTGGATCTCAATTTAAACACCGATTATGACAACTCTACTTCTTGAACCTTTCAGTAAATTTCCTATTTCTTGAAACACACTTTCCTATCACCCAACTCTACAAGCGCGTTGGATGCCGTCCCAACTGTTTAAGATCTTTTTTAATTTTTTTTACTATTTGTTTTTAATTCATCAACTCAGTCACTTAAAGTGCTGAAGATCATATGCTTGAGTAATGACTAAAACAGGGCTGGGATGGCCACTCCTTTTGTCCTCCCATTTCTATATATTATACTCCCACAGGTATGACAACTGCACCTTTTCCTTTTTCTCCATCTTTGTACTATACAAGATGCTGTTTTTCAACGCAGTCATATTCTGTCGGAGATTCACGGTTAGTCCACTGTACGGCTAAAAGACTCTTCCTCCTTATTAGTCAGAGAACAATAGGGAGAAAGAAAACCCACTTGTTACACAAACATAAACACAACCCTCACTGCTTAGAGGTAGAATTAAAGAATTTGAGACTAAGAGTTGGGGAACACACATACAACAAGGTACCTTCAAAACAAGGAAATGGATCCACATAAACTTATAATAAATGTACAAAAATGAATAGTAAATAAATAATTTGAAAATAAAGTGAAAAGTATTGAGAATAAATAAATAAAGTTAGAAATAAATAAATAAAGTTATAAATAAATAAATAAAGTTAGAATAAATATGAATAAGTATAATTAAAGAATATTGAATAGAATTTTGGAATGAATAAATGTTGTCGAAATAAAAAGGATATTGAAAAGAGATTTTTTTTTGATAATAAGTAATATTGAAATAAAGGAGATAAGAGATATTAAGAAAAAATAATGAGATAAATAAAGATACGAAAACTAGACAATGAGTGATATGTTTTGTAATTTTTATATACAATTGATATATTTGAAGTGTGATTTTATTAAATCTTGTGATTTTTATTGAAAGTGTGATTTTTATTATAAACTGTGATTTTTATTATGTAACTAAAGAACTAATTTTCTTTATATGTAAACAAGTCGAGATAATGTGATGTTTATGTATTCTACGTTTGTGAAGCAGAAATAACACAGCACTAAAAAGACTGTGATTTTTTTTATATAACAAACTACAAAGGACTAATTTTTTTAAAAAATTTAAGCCACTGTGATTTTTTTTGTGTATTCTGCACTTGCGAGATGATAGGTCACAGAACCTACCGAACTGTGATTTTTTTTTGTACTTTTCTCAAGCAACATACTGTAGCTAACATAACAAAGACAGTGAACTATAAGCTACCATGTGTACCTTACAAACTTTTTGGACTCATCCCAATGTTGTGAGAGTTGAGAAGGAAAGTACAATAACTTCAAATTATTATTGTCATGTTCTATTCCATTAACTTAACATTTTTTTTTTTGGTTGATGTTGATATTTTCATTGTTATATTCTATTATATGTGTGACTCGACTCAAAATTAAAATTGATGTAAAGTGAAAATTTCATAACTTATTTTTTTTGGTTAAATTTCATTGGAATTTTTTTTTCTGCTGAGATTCTGTTGTGTGGGGAGGGCCCGCCCTGCACAGCAATTTTCAGTTGATGATAAATTTATTTTTAAGTTTAATTTTTTTTTCAAAGCAACAATACAGGAAGAAATTTACATAATTTACAATTTTCTATAATTGATCATTAATTACTATAATTTTTTTTACTTTTATTGTGTTCATAAATTAGTAAATCATTAGTGTATTTTTGTGTATTCAATATTGAAATGTGCAATGTCTTGCCATGTGATCATCATACTAAATTAACTTAAAACATATGTTCCTTTTCAAACTTTTCCAAATTTGTGGTTGACGCCCATTTTCCTCACATGGTCGGGTGAGTCTGTCCTCCAATGCAGGCATTGTTGGTCAGCCTCTTCTCGGACGGGGGGATATTCTATAACATTAAAAACCCCGTACCATTTTAAAATCTAACATTATTCTAAATTCCCTTGGGCGTACGAGCTAAATTTCGCTTTTGATTCTAAGTTCTAATAACCTCGAGAGAAAATATTAAATGGCTTCCTTTTTCAAATATGCGCGGCGTGCCCCATATTTTAGATAAGCTCTGCGCAGATTGCATAAAACCACATGTGACTTATCGACAACAGCAAATCCCTAATCGCTATGATGATCACATGACAAAGTTTATATAAACCGCCTGAACGGAAACCTGTACGCTTTTTTGATTTGTAAGTTGCCCCGAGAAGTTGTATTGTGTATCTTAAAAATAAAGATGTAATTAAATTAACGTTGCGGTGTTTTATGTGTCCGAGGGTGAGATGAAAAACGGGAAAGAAAATTAAACATATGTGATGCACGGCCGGGCGACAAGTCATCCATCTTTACCTCCATATATATATATATACATATATATATATATATATATATATATATATATATATATACATATACATATATATATATATATATATATATATATATATATATATATATATATATATATATATATATATATATATATATATATATATATATATATATATTGTTCATTCACGCACACGTATCACGTGAGTTACAATTAATTAAACAAAACAGCTAAAACTGTGAAGAAAACTGACTTAAGAACCATATTTGGCGATATATCACTTGCGCCCGGCTAACGGAAAAGTACCAATACGTTTACTCTTGACGGCAGTTCACAAGACATGACACGCCCACTCACCAACGCCTGTTATGCAACACTGCCAGTTGCCACGTGATGAAAGCTAGTGCCGGTGTTAACATGCCGTTCCAATCACGTTTGTTACGTGTTTTAAACGCGTAAAAAATTTGCGGATGAGACGCTAGTTGCAAGAAAAGTAACTTATAACTATCATAATAATTTCGCAACGAAACAAGCCGAGTGTTTGTAAAGAAATGGTATAATATAGTAACTTAGTATACATTTGCTTTTCATATCTGGCTAGATTTTTTAGGAATACTACGGAGCGCACCTGGAAAAGCTCTGGGGCGCACCAATGCGCCTGGGCGCACAGTTTGAGAACCACTGCACTATGCTAACGTCCATAGAGAGAAATTTCGATAATTTTTAACTTCAAATCCAATATTATTCAACTCTTCAAACCTGTTGAAATGTGTACCGAATAACGTCAACTTAAGTTTAAAACATAATTTTAACCTTGGTCCAAAAGCCTTGTTTAAAGAAAATTGAAAGGGTTCTTTAGAAATCGACTGTTTTATGGTTTGTGCGCAAACATTTGACCCAGAATTGGCTGATTGCCGCCAAGTGACAATGCTTTCGTTCATTTCAGTTTCCTCCCTGTTCTGGCGATCAATATCTCGCCAAGGTAATGAGACGTATGTTCACGTGTCGGGCGGAATCCATAATTTTGATGGGATATTTATGTTTCTTGCTTAGAATTCTTCCTTCGCGATTATCGAAAGCACCTCGTTTTTAAAATTTACCTTTTATTTTTTTATTTGCAACGTGTTTCTAGAAGTATTATTCCCACGTGCAGTACAAAACTGAATTTCCTATCTCAAACTTTATTTCAATATGCTCTGTTTTGTTGTTGAGCACAGTCATCAGAATGTAAAGCACAACTAATAATATTTCCATTTGCCATTGAATGTTTTAAATGCTTTACAGTGAAGAAAAATTTACCTGAATTGTGTCGGTATTTCTTCACTATATTCTGGTAATTCTGCTTTATGTATAAAATTGATTTTTTTTCCTTTTTATGTTCATAACTAATTTATTGATTGTTGAAATTATTTAGCTTCAGCTGTCCGAAAATTGACAAGAAATTTAAAGTTAGATTTTTCGTACTTCGTTGTTAACGTCTCTGAAATATTAGTAAACTCAATAATGTGTCTCATATTTTATGACTAAAATATATAATTTCGCCATTTCCTCATTCTGACATCAGCATCAAAGATCAAAATCTATGTAATTATGCTTCTTTCTCTTTCTGGAAGATTCAACCATGATGTCAGAATTATAATCCAATTTTCAAAAGTTTGAATTGACTACCATCCGAATCAAAAAAACTTCATCAAAATGCGTTAATTTGGCAACTTCAGAATAACCGTCTGCTACTGTTTTGTTATAACTGGAATGTAAAATGAAAGATTTATTTTGAAAATGGCTCCTAAAGTGGATAGATGGCTCGAAGGTTACATAACTGCTCTTTCCAAGGAGAAATATTCGTATCAACAAATTATAAAGTTGTTTAAAAATCGCGGTTATGGCATTTCAAAAAAAGGTATTTAAAATATATTAAATTTGACAGGGAAAAAACACCTAACTGAAAGAAAAAATGAAAACATGACCGCGAAACCTCATCCTAAGACTGTTCGAACGCAGGTAAATATCAAGAAAGTGAAGTCTCTGATACTAAAAGAAAATCCGCCGAGTCAAAGATCCATTGCATCGAAACTCGGAATGTCTTCTGGCACTCTAAGTAAAATCATTCATAAAGATTTGAAGTTAAAAGAGATGTTTAAACCTAGAGTTCATCTGCTTTTGCCAATGCATATTGCTGAAAGAAAAACAAATTGTAGAAAATTATGTGAAAAGCGCCTAGCTGCTGATAAATGGAAATTTGTGGTAACACTCGATAAGGCATGGGTTATTTAAGTGACTGTAATAAAAAAAAATTTCTATTGCTCAACTGACGGGCCAACCTGAGAATTTATATGATATTGAAACTATTATGTTATTTATGATGAGTAAGAACGTAATTTTGTATGTACATTTAACTTATTCTAATGAATATTATTCATGTAATGTACTTATTCTAATATATTGAGACTTTAAAACAAATCTGCGCAGCTGGGAGCGCGGTGTCAAGTGTTGGGGCTTGCGGGGCCTGGTCAAGCGGATGAAATTGCAGCTATCAGATATTTCGTGTGCCTAACGGCGGGACGAAATTTATAATTGAGTTATAATAAATAATAAGTTTGTTATTGTTATCACATAACACTGATGCTAGAGTTGTTTGTAGGAGCAAAGAAGGGGAAAAAAGCATACAACTAGCATCCTTAAATGATGAGAGATAATTCTCGTATTACAGGTCTGAACCATCCACATGTCTAATAAATTTAGATAACATATGACCTTTGTTGACTTCGATGAAATGACCAAATAAATATTTCTGTTCAATTTTTTTATGATAATGCGGCTTCTAAATAAATTTTTTAAAAAATTCTAAAAAAGTTAAAAATTTTGTTTTAATTTTGGAGTTTTTAACCACCATTAACAAAATAACAAATGAACTTTTAAATTTGAATGGTACCGACTACTTTATTGAGCAGGCATCTGTATTTATTTATATCGATATTTGCTTAATATATACAGTTTGATAGTAACAAAAATTAAAACCTTCTAACGTTTTCGTGGAAACCACTAGGGGCACCAAATTGCGCAAATCATCCAAATAATTGAGTAAATAATTCTAATACTTTGAATGAAATGTTCTTACTGATTGCACCTTGTTGGTCAGGATCCATGCTGTTGAATTCGGGATAAAATTTGCGTGCCAATTCCCTCCAAGCTTCACCCCCCTTTAAATTTATCGCTATATTCATCATACGTCATGTCCCATATCGCAGGACTAATACGAATTTCTTCGATGAATTGTTCCCCATTCAAACTTGCAATTGCAAGGCTTGCCATACTGAACTGAGTTGATGCAAATTAGGCGGCTGGTGTGAAGAGCGTACCTTCAGTAATGCCTTTTGTGTTGAGTCAACTAATCGGGATGAGAACGTTAGCGGCACATGTGCCAGCTGGCAAACCGTCTGGGCGGCGAATACACTGCGTGTGAAAGGGTTCGGGCGAATTCCCATACATTTGCTATGGTGGGACAGCCTTGACAGCTGCCCTGAAATCAGTTGAATCAACTAAATGCCTTGTGTGAAAGGGGCCTTACTGATACTTACACATTCCCAATAACAAAGAGTGAATGAAAGGAGAAAACAAAATTTCTAGAAGGCCATCGATTATTATTGGTCCTGTGCATTCGGCCTGAATTCAGTAAATTCACACTTAAAAAAAATAGACGTACCAAGGAGTTATCCGAATGGGAAGAAAATCGGTAGATGTGATGTACACGTACAGAAAAACAAATGATTACAATTTGAGAAAAGCTGGATGATTTATTCGATAGGAGGAGCTTCACAAACTGAATAACGCAATCGTCCACCTCTGGCCCTTTCTTATGAGAGCAGTTATACGGCTTGGCACTGATTGACAGAGGTGGCGGATGTCCTCCTGCGGGATATCGTGACAAATTCTGTCCAATTAGCGCGTTAGATCGTCATAATCCCGAGCTGGTTGGAGAGCCCTGCCCATAATGCTTCAAACGTGATCGATGGGGGAGAGATCCAGCGACCTTGCTGGCCAAGGTAGCGTTGGGCAAGCACGAAGACAAGCAGTAGAAACTCTCGCCGCTTGCGGGCGGGCATTATCTTGCTTAAATGTAAGCCCGGGATGGCGTGATATGTTTATACGTCGTTTCATAACTACTTTTCATCTACTGCACTTGGGGACAAAGTAGAAACTGTTTTGGAAAGAGGAAAGTCTAAACCAGTGATTCTCAACCTTTTTATAGCTGCCGCCCCCCTAAGAGGCAGAAAAATTTTCAACGCCCCCCCCCCCCCTTTGGGAAAATCCTGTAATTTAGAGTATGGGGAAGGAGGGGGGGGGGGGGTACAGAATCATAAAAAAAATTTTGAGTAATTTTTTTCAGTAGATTTACACACCAAATTTCTTTGATTTAACTCGATAATTTTGCCCTAGAAGGCAATTACATTCATTTTATTAAAATTAAAATGAGTAACACAAAAAAGCTTAAATGCTCTTTTATGTTTAAAAATTATTTATTCTTAATTAGATAATTAAAAAAGAACAGCAAAAAAATTACACTAAAAGAGTAATACCAATGAAGCAATCAAGTATGTCAGTGGGATGGTTGTGTTTGATGGTTCAGAGGCAGTTTCTGAACGTTCGCTTCAATATTTTTAGAGAGATAAAGTCCCCTCTTTCCACGATTTGGAGTCGACTTCTCTTTTTTCAATTCCTACTATTAGTTCACACTCTCCCTATATATATCTTGTTCAAATTTTCAATCGTTAATAAAATACTTTTTATTCATCCACTCAAGTTCAAATACATTTTTTTAAACTTGTAGTGGATGACACTTGATGTTAATACAGTTTTTTCAAATATTAATTCATTAATTAAATTTAATTAATCAATTTTAGTTTTAGACCTAGAGCGTCTCTTGCTCTTGAATAGTATTTTCCCTCTTTCTACTGTGTAAACGGTAGCACTGCGGTACCGCGGGCTCTCCCGTCCTGTAGGTTGCGGGATCGAATCCCCAACCTGACAAACTTTTTCTCTCTCTTCCCCTTCCCCTCCTAATCTCGCACAGTAGGCAAGGTTCTGGCAGGCAATCCTTTTTTTCAATTCCTACTATTAGTTCACAACCAAATTTTTCTTTGTTGACCTAAGTAGGAATTGACTTAAATTTTTTTTATATATTACTTGTTTCTAATTAGATTAGTCACAGCACTGAATCCTCGCTCGACAAGGTAGGAGGAAGGGAAGGCAATAAAAAAACTTTTTGACGATAGTCCACAGTCCTGGGTAGAGGCGACTGATGTTACTTTGAAGCCAAAATTCTGTGAGACGATAACCATTCTGGAAGCTGGCTTTCAAAGTTTCATTAGTTGAAAGTTCGCCCAATTCCTTCTGAATCTGAACCTCTGCTGTCTCAATGTTCATAAAAGGGATCCCATTCAGGGACTTCCAAGGACAAAATATCCTCAAAACGTTCAGAAAAGTCCTTTTGCAAAGACTCAAGGTGTTGACAGTAAACTTGTGTTTCATCGAAGGAGATTTCGCTGCTCTTATGCAGATCCGACAAGATTGGAAACTGGCTGAACTCGTTGCGTCCAAAATTCTTCTTCCACAAAGTGAGTTTTTTTTAGGAAGGCAGAAATAACAGATTTTGTTGTGATCAAATTGAGCTCTTCGCCTTGAAGCTGCAAATTTATTCCATTAAATTTTGCGAATAAATCGGTCATGTAAGCAACATCAATCTTAAATTGCAGCAATCTATCTCTAAGAGCTACATCTTTCTCTTCGAGGAACTCAATTCCAGAGTCGAAAAGATTCCAGAACCTATTGAGGCAGGCGAGAGCCTCGGAGAACCAACGAACCTTCGGATACCTTCGGAGAGCCAGCGAACCTCGGTGTGTAGAAGCAAGCGAGTGAATTCTTCCTTGTTCTCCTTACACAGGTGCCCGAATAATCGATCTTTGAGAGCATTACTGCAAAATTTGTTCACAGCAGAGATGACATATTGTAATTACTGATGCAAACAGTCGCTGAGGTTTTTTGCAACTAAACGCTGTCTATGAATCACGTAGTGAACAGCTAAAATATCTATTACCTCTTTCTTCAAAAGGGCGATGAACCCACGATGACGACCCACCATTGCAGGAGCTCCATCGGTGGCAACAGACATAATGTTCGCAAGAGGAATATTTTTAGCTTTAAAATAATCTTTGAAAGTATTAAAAATAGATTCACCTTAGTATCTGAAATGAAGCTTCTTGCATAAAACATCTCTGGAATAATTTTTCCTTCCTTCACAAACCGAACGTAAGCTAACAGCAAAACCTCATTAATACTTGGGAAGGTTGATTCATCAACCTGAAGAGAAAATTCGGTGTGTATCAAACGTTTGTATAAGGAAGCTTCAACATCTTCAGCCATCTCATCAATTCGTCGTCGTACTGTATCATTGCTTAATGGGACATTTTTTATAACATTGGATGCGGATGGATGGTACAAAACCGTTTCAAAATCTTCCTTGACAGCCGGCAGTATCAGCTTTTCGCTGATGGTATGAGATTTCCCCGATTTAGCAATTAATTTTGATATATTATAAGAGGCTATCAAACCATCGTCGCATTTTTTGATGAGGTTGCTAGTAAGCTTGAGATAGACGGTGCATTCAGAAACTTGTCCCTGATGTTCGAGAAAAACGATAAATCTTTATTTTATTTGTCAGGATGAATTTTTTGCAGATGCTCCTGCAAACGATATGGTTTCATTGCCTCATTAGATAACACTTTGTTACAAAGTAAACACATGGGTAGTTGCGAGTTCCACGGCGAAGGAACAAATCCGAACTTCAAGTATGTGGAATTGTATTGACGACACTTCTTTTTATTATCCGACATCGTTGGTGGCAACAAAATATGATGAGGGAAAGATTCATTTCCTCATTCTGACATCAGCATCAAAGATCAAAATCTATGTAATTATGCTTCTTTCTCTTTCTGGAAGATTCAACCATGATGTCAGAATTATAATCCAATTTTCAAAAGTTTGAATTGACTACCATCCGAATCAAAAAAAGGTAAGAACTTCATCAAAATGCGTTAATTTGGCAACTTCAGAATAACCGTCTGCTACTGTTTTGTTATAACTGGAATGTAAAATGAAAGATTTATTTTGAAAATGGCTCCTAAAGTGGATAGATGGCTCGAAGGTTACATAACTGCGCTTTCCAAGGAGAAATATTCGTATCAACAAATTATAAAGTTGTTTAAAAATCGCGGTTATGGCATTTCAAAAAAAAGTATTTAAAATATATTAAATTTGACAGGGAAAAAACATCTAACTGAAAGAAAAAATGAAAACATGACCGCGAAACCTCATCCTAAGACTGTTCGTACGCAGGTAAATATCAAGAAAGTGAAGTCACTGATACTAAAAGAAAATCCGCCTACTCAAAGATCCATTGCATCGAAACTCGGAATGTCTTCTGGCACTCTAAGTAAAATCATTCATAAAGATTTGAAGTTAAAAGAGATGTTTAAACCTAGAGTTCATCTGCTTTTGCCAATGCATATTGCTGAAAGAAAAACAAATTGTAGAAAATTATGTGAAAAGCACCTAGCTGCTGATAAATGGAAATTTGTGGTAACACTCGATGAGGCATGGGTTATTTAAGTGACTGTAATAAAAAAAAAATTTCTATTGCTCAACTGACGGGCCAACCTGAGAATTTATATGATATTGAAACTAATATGTTATTTATGCTGAGTAAGAACGTAATTTTGTATGTACATTTAACTTATTCTAATGAATATTATTCATGTAATGTACTTATTCTAATATATTGAGACTTTAAAACAAATCTGCGCAGCTGGGAGCTCGGTGTCAAGTGTTGGGGCTTGCGGGGCCTGGTCAAGCGGATGAAATTGCAGCTATCAGATATTTCGTGTGCCTAACGGCGGGACGAAATTTATAATTGAGTTAAAATAAATTATAAGTTTGTTATTGTTATCACATAACACTGATGCTAGAGTTGTTTGTAGGAGCTAAGAAGGGGAAAAAAGCATACAACTAGCATCCTTAAATGATGAGAGCTAATTCTCGTATTACAGGTCTGAACCATCCACATGTCTAATAAATTTAGATAACATATGACCTTTGTTGACTTCGATGAAATGAGCAAATAAATATTTCTGTTCAATTTTTTTATGATAATGCGGCTTCTAAATAAATTTTTTTTAAAAATTCTAAAAAAGTTAAAAATTTTGTTTTAATTTTGGAGTTTTTAACCACCATTAACAAAATAACAAATGAACTTTTAAATTTGAATGGTACCGACTATTTTATTGAGCAGGCATCTCTATTTATTTATATCGATATTTGCTTAATATATACAGTTTGATAGTAACAAAAATTAAAACCTTCTAACGTTTTCGTGGAAACCACTAGGGGCACCAAATTGCGCAAATCATCCAAATAATTGAGTAAATAATTCTAATAATTTGAATGAAATGTTCTTACTGATTGCACCTTGTTGGTCAGGATCCATGCTGTTGAATTCGGGATAAAATTTGCGTGCCAATTCCCTCCAAGCTTCACCCCCTCCCCCCTTTAAATTTATCGCTATAATCATCACACGTCATGTCCCATATCGCAGGACTAATACGAATTTCTTCGATGAATTGTTCCCCATTCAAACTTGCAATTGCAAGGCTTGCCATACTGAACTGAGTTGATGCAAATTAGGCGGCTGGTGTGAAGAGCGTACCTTCAGTAATGCCTTTTGTGTTGAGTCAACTAATCGGGATGAGAACGTTAGCGGCACATGTGCCAGCTGGCAAACCGTCTGGGCGGCGAATACACTGCGTGTGAAAGGGTTCGGGCGATTCCCATACATTTGCTATGGTGGGACAGCCTTGACAGCTGCCCTGAAATCAGTTGAATCAACTAAATGCCTTGTGTGAAAGGGGCCTTACTGATACTTACACATTCCCAATAACAAAGAGTGAATGAAAGGAGAAAACAAAATTTCTAGAAGGCCATCGATTATTATTGGTCCTGTGCATTCGGCCTGAATTCAGTAAATTCACACTTAGAAAAAAATAGACGTACCAAGGAGTTATCCGAATGGGAAGAAAATCGGTAGATGTGATGTACACGTACAGAAAAACAAATGATTACAATTTGAGAAAAGCTGGATGATTTATTCGATAGGAGGAGCTTCACAAACTGAATAACGCAATCGTCCACCTCTGGCCCTTCCTTATGAGAGCAGTTATACGGCTTGGCACTGATTGACAGAGGTGGCGGATGTCCTCCTGCGAGATATCGTGACAAATTCTGTCAAATTCGCGCTTTAGATCGTCATAATCCCGAGCTGGTTGGAGAGCCCTGCCCATAATGCTTCAAACGTGATCGATGGGGGAGAGATCCAGCGACCTTGCTGGCCAAGGTAGCGTTGGGCAAGCACGAAGACAAGCAGTAGAAACTCTCGCCGCTTGCGGGCGGGCATTATCTTACTGAAATGTAAGGCCGGGATGGCGTGATATGTCTATACGTCGTTTCATGTCTACTTTTCATCTAATGCACTTGGGGACAAAGTAGAAACTGTTTTGGAAAGAGGAAAGTCTAAACCAGTGATTCTCAACCTTTTTATAGCTGCCGCCCCCCTAAGAGGCAGAAAAATTTTCCCCCCCCCCCCCCCCCTTTGGGAAAATCCTGTAATTTAGAGTATGGGGAAGGAGGGGGGGGGGGGTACAGAATCATAAAAAAAATTTTGAGTAATTTTTTTCAGTAGATTTACACACCAAATTTCTTTGATTTAACTCGATAATTTTGCCCTAGAAGGCAATTACATTCATTTTATTAAAATTAAAATGAGTAACACAAAAAAGCTTAAATGCTCTTTTATGTTTAAAAATTATTTATTCTTAATTAGATAATTAAAAAAGAACAGCAAAAAAATTACACTAAAAGAGTAATACCAATGAAGCAATCAAGTATGTCAGTGGGATGGTTGTGTTTGATGGTTCAGAGGCAGTTTCTGAACGTTCGCTTCAATATTTTTAGAGAGATAAAGTCCCCTCTTTCCACGATTTGGAGTCGACTTCTCTTTTTTCAATTCCTACTATTAGTTCACACTCTCCCTATATATATCTTGTTCAAATTTTCAATCGTTAATAAAATACTTTTTATTCATCCACTCAAGTTCAAATACATTTTTTTAAACTTGTAGTGGATGACACTTGATGTTAATACAGTTTTTTCAAATATTAATTCATTAATTAAATTTAATTAATCAATTTTAGTTTTAGACCTAGAGCGTCTCTTGCTCTTGAATAGTATTTTCCCTCTTTCTACTGTGTAAACGGTAGCACTGCGGTACCGCGGGCTCTCCCGTCCTGTAGGTTGCGGGATCGAATCCCCAACCTGACAAACTTTTTCTCTCTCTTCCCCTTCCCCTCCTAATCTCGCACAGTAGGCAAGGTTCTGGCAGGCAATCCTTTTTTTCAATTCCTACTATTAGTTCACAACCAAATTTTTCTTTGTTGACCTAAGTAGGAATTGACTTAAATTTTTTTTTATATATTACTTGTTTCTAATTAGATTAGTCACAGCACTGAATCCTCGCTCGACAAGGTAGGAGGAAGGGAAGGCAATAAAAAAACTTTTTGACGATAGTCCACAGTCCTGGGTAGAGGCGACTGATGTTACTTTGAAGCCAAAATTCTGTGAGACGATAACCATTCTGGAAGCTGGCTTTCAAAGTTTCATTAGTTGAAAGTTCGCCCAATTCCTTCTGAATCTGAACCTCTGCTGTCTCAATGTTCATAAAAGGGATCCCATTCAGGGACTTCCAAGGACAAAATATCCTCAAAACGTTCAGAAAAGTCCTTTTGCAAAGACTCAAGGTGTTGACAGTAAACTTGTGTTTCATCGAAGGAGATTTCGCTGCTCTTATGCAGATCCGACAAGATTGGAAACTGGCTGAACTCGTTGCGTCCAAAATTCTTCTTCCACAAAGTGAGTTTTTTTTAGGAAGGCAGAAATAACAGATTTTGTTGTGATCAAATTGAGCTCTTCGCCTTGAAGCTGCAAATTTATTCCATTAAATTTTGCGAATAAATCGGTCATGTAAGCAACATCAATCTTAAATTGCAGCAATCTATCTCTAAGAGCTACATCTTTCTCTTCGAGGAACTCAATTCCAGAGTCGAAAAGATTCCAGAACCTATTGAGGCAGGCGAGAGCCTCGGAGAACCAACGAACCTTCGGATACCTTCGGAGAGCCAGCGAACCTCGGTGTGTAGAAGCAAGCGAGTGAATTCTTCCTCGTTCTCCTTACACAGGTGCCCGAATAATCGATCTTTGAGAGCATTACCGCGAAATTTGCTCACAGCAGAGATGACATATTGTAATTACTGATGCAAACAGTCGCTGAGGTTTTTTGCAACTAAATGCTGTCTATGAATCACGTAGTGAACAGCTAAAATATCTGTTACCTCTTTCTTCAAAAGGGCGATGAACCCACGATGACGACCCACCATTGCAGGAGCTCCATAGGTGGCAACAGATATAATGTTCGCAAGAGGAATATTTTTAGCTTTAAAATAATCTTTGAAAGTATTAAAAATAGATTCACCTTAGTATCTGAAATGAAGCTTCTTGCATAAAACATCTCTGGAATAATTTTTCCTTCCTTCACAAACCGAACGTAAGCTAACAGCAAAACCTCATTAATACTTGGGAAGGTTGATTCATCAACCTGAAGAGAAAATTCGGTGTGTATCAAACGTTTGTATAAGGAAGCTTCAACATCTTCAGCCATCTCATCAATTCGTCGTCGTACTGTATCATTGCTTAATGGGACATTTTTTATAACATTGGATGCGGATGGATGGTACAAAACCGTTTCAAAATCTTCCTTGACAGCCGGCAGTATCAGCTTTTCGCTGATGGTATGAGATTTCCCCGATTTAGCAATTAATTTTGATATATTATAAGAGGCTATCAAACCATCGTCGCATTTTTTGATGAGGTTGCTAGTAAGCTTGAGATAGACGGTGCATTCAGAAACTTGTCCCTGATGTTCGAGAAAAACGATAAATCTTTATTTTATTTGTCAGGATGAATTTTTTGCAGATGCTCCTGCAAACGATATGGTTTCATTGCCTCATTAGATAACACTTTGTTACAAAGTAAACACATGGGTAGTTGCGAGTTCCACGGCGAAGGAACAAATCCGAACTTCAAGTATGTGGAATTGTATTGACGACACTTCTTTTTATTATCCGACATCGTTGGTGGCAACAAAATATGATGAGGGAAAGATTCATTTCCTCATTCTGACATCAGCATCAAAGATCAAAATCTATGTAATTATGCTTCTTTCTCTTTCTGGAAGATTCAACCATGATGTCAGAATTATAATCCAATTTTCAAAAGTTTGAATTGACTACCATCCGAATCAAAAAAAGGTAAGAACTTCATCAAAATGCGTTAATTTGGCAACTTCAGAATAACCGTCTGCTACTGTTTTGTTATAACTGGAATGTAAAATGAAAGATTTATTTTGAAAATGGCTCCTAAAGTGGATAGATGGCTCGAAGGTTACATAACTGCGCTTTCCAAGGAGAAATATTCGTATCAACAAATTATAAAGTTGTTTAAAAATCGCGGTTATGGCATTTCAAAAAAAGTATTTAAAATATATTAAATTTGACAGGGAAAAAACATCTAACTGAAAGAAAAAATGAAAACATGACCGCGAAACCTCATCCTAAGACTGTTCGTACGCAGGTAAATATCAAGAAAGTGAAGTCACTGATACTAAAAGAAAATCCGCCTACTCAAAGATCCATTGCATCGAAACTCGGAATGTCTTCTGGCACTCTAAGTAAAATCATTCATAAAGATTTGAAGTTAAAAGAGATGTTTAAACCTAGAGTTCATCTGCTTTTGCCAATGCATATTGCTGAAAGAAAAACAAATTGTAGAAAATTATGTGAAAAGCACCTAGCTGCTGATAAATGGAAATTTGTGGTAACACTCGATGAGGCATGGGTTATTTAAGTGACTGTAATAAAAAAAAAATTTCTATTGCTCAACTGACGGGCCAACCTGAGAATTTATATGATATTGAAACTAATATGTTATTTATGCTGAGTAAGAACGTAATTTTGTATGTACATTTAACTTATTCTAATGAATATTATTCATGTAATGTACTTATTCTAATATATTGAGACTTTAAAACAAATCTGCGCAGCTGGGAGCTCGGTGTCAAGTGTTGGGGCTTGCGGGGCCTGGTCAAGCGGATGAAATTGCAGCTATCAGATATTTCGTGTGCCTAACGGCGGGACGAAATTTATAATTGAGTTAAATAAATTATAAGTTTGTTATTGTTATCACATAACACTGATGCTAGAGTTGTTTGTAGGAGCTAAGAAGGGGAAAAAAGCATACAACTAGCATCCTTAAATGATGAGAGCTAATTCTCGTATTACAGGTCTGAACCATCCACATGTCTAATAAATTTAGATAACATATGACCTTTGTTGACTTCGATGAAATGACCAAATAAATATTTCTGTTCAATTTTTTTATGATAATGCGGCTTCTAAATAAATTTTTAAAAAAATTCTAAAAAAGTTAAAAATTTTGTTTTAATTTTGGAGTTTTTAACCACCATTAACAAAATAACAAATGAACTTTTAAATTTGAATGGTACCGACTATTTTATTGAGCAGGCATCTCTATTTATTTATATCGATATTTGCTTAATATATACAGTTTGATAGTAACAAAAATTAAAACCTTCTAACGTTTTCGTGGAAACCACTAGGGGCGCCAAATTGCGCAAATCATCCAAATAATTGAGTAAATAATTCTAATACTTTGAATGAAATGTTCTTACTGATTGCACCTTGTTGGTCAGGATCCATGCTGTTGAATTCGGGATAAAATTTGCGTGCCAATTCCCTCCAAGCTTCACCCCCCTTTAAATTTATCGCTATATTCATCACACGTCATGTCCCATATCGCAGGACTAATACGAATTTCTTCGATGAATTGTTCCCCATTCAAACTTGCAATTGCAAGGCTTGCCATACTGAACTGAGTTGATGCAAATTAGGCGGCTGGTGTGAAGAGCGTACCTTCAGTAATGCCTTTTGTGTTGAGTCAACTAATCGGGATGAGAACGTTAGCGGCACATGTGCCAGCTGGCAAACCGTCTGGGCGGCGAATACACTGCGTGTGAAAGGGTTCGGGCGATTCCCATACATTTGCTACGGTGGGACAGCCTTGACAGCTGCCCTGAAATCAGTTGAATCAACTAAATGCCTTGTGTGAAAGGGGCCTTACTGATACTTACACATTCCCAATAACAAAGAGTGAATGAAAGGAGAAAACAAAATTTCTAGAAGGCCATCGATTATTATTGGTCCTGTGCATTCGGCCTGAATTCAGTAAATTCACACTTAGAAAAAAAATAGACGTACCAAGGAGTTATCCGAATGGGAAGAAAATCGGTAGATGTGATGTACACGTACAGAAAAACAAATGATTACAATTTGAGAAAAGCTGGATGATTTATTCGATAGGAGGAGCTTCACAAACTGAATAACGCAATCGTCCACCTCTGGCCCTTCCTTATGAGAGCAGTTATACGGCTTGGCACTGATTGACAGAGGTGGCGGATGTCCTCCTGCGAGATATCGTGACAAATTCTGTCGAATTCGCGCTTTAGATCGTCATAATCCCGAGCTGGTTGGAGAGCCCTGCCCATAATGCTTCAAACGTGATCGATGGGGGAGAGATCCAGCGACCTTGCTGGCCAAGGTAGCGTTGGGCAAGCACGAAGACAAGCAGTAGAAACTCTCGCCGCTTGCGGGCGGGCATTATCTTGCTGAAATGTAAGGCCGGGATGGCGTGATATGTTTATACGTCGTTTCATGTCAACTTTTCATCTAATGCACTTGGGGACAAAGTAGAAACTGTTTTGGAAAGAGGAAAGTCTAAACCAGTGATTCTCAACCTTTTTATAGCTGCCGCCCCCCTAAGAGGCAGAAAATTTTTCGACGCCCCCCTAAGAGGCAGAAAAATTTTCAACGCCCCCCCCCCCCCTTTGGGAAAATCCTGTAATTTAGAGTATGGGGAAGGAGGGGGGTTACAGAATCATAAAAAAAATTTTGAGTAATTTTTTTCAGTAGATTTACACACCAAATTTCTTTGATTTAACTCGATAATTTTGCCCTAGAAGGCAATTACATTCATTTTATTAAAATTAAAATGAGTAACGCAAAAAAGCTTAAATGCTCTTTTATGTTTAAAAATTATTTATTCTTAATTAGATAATTAAAAAAGAACAGCAAAAAAATTACACTAAAAGAGCAATACCAATGAAGCAATCAAGTATGTCAGTGGGATGGTTGTGTTTGATGGTTCAGAGGCAGTTTCTGAACGTTCGCTTCAATATTTTTAGAGAGATAAAGTCCCCTCTTTCCACGATTTGGAGTCGACTTCTCTTTTTTCAATTCCTACTATTAGTCCACACTCTCCCTATATATATCTTGTTCAAATTTTCAATCGTTAATAAAATACTTTTTATTCATCCACTCAAGTTCAAATACATTTTTTTAAACTTGTAGTGGATGACACTTGATGTTAATACAGTTTTTTCAAATATTAATTCATTAATTAAATTTAATTAATCAATTTTAGTTTTAGACCTAGAGCGTCTCTTGCTCTTGAATAGTATTTTCCCTCTTTCTACTGTGTAAACGGTAGCACTGCGGTACCGCGGGCTCTCCCGTCCTGTAGGTTGCGGGATCGAATCCCCAACCTGACAAACTTTTTCTCTCTCTTCCCCTCCCCCTCCTAATCTCGCACAGTAGGCAAGGTTCTGGCAGGCAATCCTTTTTTTCAATTCCTACTATTAGTTCACAACCAAATTTTTCTTTGTTGACCTAAGTAGGAATTGACTTAAATTTATTTTTATATATTACTTGTTTCTAATTAGATTAGTCACAGCACTGAATCCTCGCTCGACAAGGTAGGAGGAAGGGAAGGCAATAAAAAAAACTTTTTGACGATAGTCCACAGTCCTGGGTAGAGGCGACTGATGTTACTTTGAAGCCAAAATTCTGTGAGACGATAACCATTCTGGAAGCTGGCTTTCAAAGTTTCATTAGTTGAAAGTTCGCCCAATTCCTTCTGAATCTGAACCTCTGCTGTCTCAATGTTCATAAAAGGGATCCCATTGAGGGACTTCCAAGGACAAAATATCCTCAAAACGTTCAGAAAAGTCCTTTTGCAAAGACTCAAGGTGTTGACAGTAAACTTGTGTTTCATCGAAGGGGATTTCGCTGCTCTTATGCAGATCCGACAAGATTGGAAACTGGCTGAACTCGTTGCGTCCAAAATTCTTCTTCCACAAAGTGAGTTTTTTTTAGGAAGGCAGAAATAACAGATTTTGTTGTGATCAAATTGAGCTCTTCGCCTTGAAGCTGCAAATTTATTCCATTAAATTTTGCGAATAAATCGGTCATGTAAGCAACATCAATCTTAAATTGCAGCAATCTATCTCTAAGAGCTACATCTTTCTCTTCGAGGAACTCAATTCCAGAGTCGAAAAGATTCCAGAACCTATTGAGGCAGGCGAGAGCCTCGGAGAACCAACGAACCTTCGGAGACCTTCGGAGAGCCAGCGAACCTCGGTGTGTAGAAGCAAGCGAGTGAATTCTTCCTCGTTCTCCTTACACAGGTGCCCGAATAATCGATCTTTGAGAGCATTACCGCGAAATTTGCTCACAGCAGAGATGACATATTGTAATTACTGATGCAAACAGTCGCTGAGGTTTTTTGCAACTAAATGCTGTCTATGAATCACGTAGTGAACAGCTAAAATATCTGTTACCTCTTTCTTCAAAAGGGCGATGAACCCACGATGACGACCCACCATTGCAGGAGCTCCATAGGTGGCAACAGATATAATGTTCGCAAGAGGAATATTTTTAGCTTTAAAATAATCTTTGAAAGTATTAAAAATAGATTCACCTTAGTATCTGAAATGAAGCTTCTTGCATAAAACATCTCTGGAATAATTTTTCCTTCCTTCACAAACCGAACGTAAGCTAACAGCAAAACCTCATTAATACTTGGGAAGGTTGATTCATCAACCTGAAGAGAAAATTCGGTGTGTATCAAACGTTTGTATAAGGAAGCTTCAACATCTTCAGCCATCTCATCAATTCGTCGTCGTACTGTATCATTGCTTAATGGGACATTTTTTATAACATTGGATGCCGATGGATGGTACAAAACCGTTTCAAAATCTTCCTTGACAGCCGGCAGTATCAGCTTTTCGCTGATGGTATGAGATTTCCCCGATTTAGCAATTAATTTTGATATATTATAAGAGGCTATCAAACCATCGTAGCATATTTTGATGAGGTTGCTAGTAAGCTTGAGATAGACGGTGCATTCAGAAACTTGTCCCTGATGTTCGAGAAAAACGACAAATCTTTATTTTATTTGTCAGGATGAATTTTTTGCAGATGCTCCTGCAAACGATATGGTTTCATTGCCTCATTAGATAACACTTTGTTACAAAGTAAACACATGGGTAGTTGCGAGTTCCACGGCGAAGGAACAAATCCGAACTTCAAGTATGTGGAATTGTATTGACGACACTTCTTTTTATTATCCGACATCGTTGGTGGCAACAAAATATGATGAGGGAAAGGTAACTATTTCTCAAAATTAATAATTCACGATCACGATAAATAGCTAATAAGCGCACTTACCTAGCCGACTGGCCAAATAAACAATGACGGTAAATAGAAACTGATTGAAAAAACAGAAATGAAGCGAACGAAAAGCAGCACAAGAAACAAGTGTCAAATGAGACATTCATAGTGAAATGCTAGTAAAATGCATAGTATAGAACGCTCAACGCGTGCACTGCGATGCGCGCGAAAACAGCTGACGCATATGCTGTGCTGGTTGGGATCAGAGAAGAATCCTAGTGTAGAGTTATTCAAGGTCATCCTACCTAGAATACAAATTCGTCTCACCATTAGAATTGCGGGAGGGGGAGCCGTCGCGTAAGTTCGTTTTATTGCTGGTGTAAACCGGATAATCCATTTAATAAATTTTGGGGGGTAGTTTTAAAATTCAAAGGATAAAACATGCTCATCGCCCCCCTACCGCCCAAAACATACCCATCGCCCCCCTACAGCCCAAAACAAGTTCACCGCCCCTCAACATCCTCCCACTGCCCCCAGGGGGGCGGTACCGCCCCCGTTGAGAACTATACCAATGGTCTAAACTATAACAAACGCGAAAAACCAAAAATTCGACTTTTTGGTCGGAAATTGATGTTTTAAGGGTTGTCGGTTACCTTAATTAAAAATTAAAGGTAATTAATTTCGATTCCAGAAGTTCTTAGTTGCTTCCACTGTGTTTAACGACGCCTGTATGTAAAATTTTACGATCGTCACTTTTAAACTGTGAATTTTAAATGCAATTACAGACAAACAAATTTTCATTTTTATATATTGAATATAAGACTGGTGACCAGAATTAAAACACCCCTACTCTGACCTCTCTGTACATCGAACTACTCAGTGCAAATGCTTTACCTTTTGCAAACATACTATTCAAGACATGGGGGGACGGATTACGTGAAAAATTATTTAGTTCCTGCAATCACCGATAAAGGGCGCTGTATAACTGGACATACGCTGAAAACACATAAAAACACATTTTATTTGAACTACCAAACATTCACGTAACAAACACCTTACCGACGCATGGAATGCTGTTCATTATGGTTCCCTTCTTGTAGATGTAAAATCTGCAGTATGTGGACAGCTTGTTCAACCGCGGATCGTAACTAGTCGACTCAAATGCTTCTCACATGCTGAGTGATACCTTCAAGTTTACCAAGGTTACTAAAAGTCCTCGATGAACAACATTCTTTAAGTGTCCCCGCAGCTTACTATAACACGATTAAAGATCCGGAGAACGAGATGGCCAGGTTGTTGGAAACGCACGACGGAATATTTTGTCATCAGTCAAACGTTGCGGAAGAAACTGTTGTACACAGAGTCCAATGTGTGGAGACGCTCCATCTTGCTTAAAGGTAACTGAAAGAAGATATTGCCGCTGTTGCAAATGGGGTACAACAAGAGTTTCAAGCATCCTTTTGTACCTGTTGGTCGTCACGGTGCATTACAAGTAACACACGGCCATTACGAGTAGCTTCACCAGTCTTTGCAATCACCTAGCAATCCCTTTTTATACCAGTACCAAACACATGCGGTAACAGCGTTACGTTATAGATAAAACTGTCAGCAGGTCATCTCGGCCACTCGGTGTAAACTTGTCTTTATTCTAGGGAAACCTATATTACAGTTTAACCTCGCTGTAATGTTGCTGAATGCGACAAAATACAAATTTTGAAGGTTGTTAAGTGTTTGTAGACAAACACAAATACGTTTATATGAGTGTTTCATAAAATACTGATGTTAGCGAAAGAACCCCAATGTGTTCAAGAAATCATAATTATTTCAGTCTTTCAGGAATTTGAAAACTCCATGCTGTTTACATATGCTATTACTCTACGCCGATAATTTTCAGCAGATACAGAGGCTGTTCGCACATTTTTTAGACGATTTTGGTAAGCGGTAATAAAAAATCGTTTGCTGCAAAAGAAATAATTGCAATTGTACTATGCTTTTAAAAGTCAAAATTATCGTCTGCGGATTCAAAGTTTTGTTTTTATTCAAAATGGCGTTTTTAACAAAGCAGTGGTTCGAAGGCTATATTTATGCTCTTTCCGAATTGAAATATGCATACTCCATTATCCAAAAACGATGTGAGAGTCATGGTTTTGTGACATCTAAAGCGTCGATAGGTAATATCGTCAACAAGAAAGGAAAAAAACGTCAAATTGGAGCCTCAAGTGGGAAAAAAATTCCAAACAAGTATCCAAGGAAGAAACGGACATCTTCGACTATTGC
This sequence comes from Dolomedes plantarius, assembly GCA_907164885.2. Taxonomy (NCBI): domain Eukaryota; kingdom Metazoa; phylum Arthropoda; class Arachnida; order Araneae; family Dolomedidae; genus Dolomedes; species Dolomedes plantarius. Next base: position 146,967,317 of record OU015499.1, read on the forward strand.
AAAGGTACGTTGTTTAATGTTAAAAGAAAATCCCCCTAGTCAAAGGACAGTTGCAAAATCATTAAAATGCTCGGTGTCCACTGTAAACAAAATGATAAACATTGATTTAAATCTTAAGAAAGCTAAAAAACGCAATGTGCATCGTCTTCTTCCAAATCATATCGCTGAACGCAGGACACGCTGCAGAATTCTATATGAGAAACACTTATCCAAAGAAAAGTGGAAAACAATTGTCACAATAGATGAATCATGGGTGTATTTAAATGATTGCAACAAAAAAGAGCCATTTATTATGATAAAAGGGGAGAAAAAAATTAAGTACATGGTTCAAAGAATCGAAAGAAAGTTTTTCTAAGGGATTCATGATTGTTGATGGTTTTTCTTATAATGGCAAGTTCAAAATAAAGAGAGTGGAAAAAAATGTCAAGATTAACTCCAAATACTATCAGGAACATATTTTATCGCCAATTTTTCTGAATGAAATACCATCGCTTTACCCACAGTGCCATCAATCTGTTAGACTCCATCAGGACAAAGCTAGCAGTCACACATCAAAATCCACTGTAAATTTCCTAAAAGAAATGGAACAAAAAACTGGCATCAAGGCCATATCCATCACTGATATCCCTACTAAATCTCCTATGGATTTTTGTGCTTTCAGACTTTAAAAATCTGCATTATCCAAACGTCGTCCAAAAACCCTTACAGGACTCTGGAAAGCTGTTCAGGAGGAATGGGATAGAATACCTCTTCTGACACTTCAAAAGGCATTATTATCCTGGAAATTGCGGTGTCGAAAGATAGTTCAGAATAAGGGATGTCAAATAGAACATTTAAAACACAAGAATTTTATGTAATTTAGTTTTGTGAATACAATATACATCGTCTAAAAAATGTGTGAACAGCCTCTGTATTCAAGAGCTTTTAATAATACTATAAAATATATCAACTTACGAAATCCGAGATTAAGTCAACTATGAACAAAATTTGTGTGATCAAAAACCAACCCCAAAGCAGCCTGAATACATAATATTAAATTGGTAATTCGACAACGAACTGTTTGCATTTATATTTTAAGCTGTTATCAGTGAGTAATTAATTTTTTAAAGTAATCTTTTTCAATTTATATAAATTCTCTATGGATGAAATAACTTCGTTTTCGCATGTTCGGTCCATATAACAAAATTTCACCGTCATTTGCTGGTAATTTTGAGAGTTCGGAACATCTCTATATCTAAAACCATACATTTTCCATGTACTTACAGCAAACTGTATTCCCTGTACTGCCCATCTCTAAATTTCCTGATGTATTTATTCGAGGGACAGCTTGAAAACGAGATCTGGTATCGAGATAATATTCCCTCGCCCATGCAGGCGAGTGCGAATATTGATTATTCACTTCGAAGTAAACAAAGCGATCCTCTTTACGTCCATGGATTTACCTACTAATCTAATATGAATACGCACACCAGAACAGCGAACGTTCTTCACGATCTGCAGACCCTGGTTAGGATCTCTTGGACGTGCAGCTCGTCGCTCTATTATTGTCAGTAGCTAGACCTAGTGCCTGCTTACGATTCCTGGCCACAGAGCGTGATTTTATTTCCCTAAGTTGATCAGGTTTTCAATGGCTCCATTGGCGGTGATCTCGCTTGTTTTACTAATCCAGCACAATCATTCACTTGTTCAAACTTCATCAATACTTCAAATTAACGTTGAAGTGGTAGATTAATCGGGACACTGGAAGTAAACATGTTCATTGTCATGTCATTCGTTACTATGGGAATAATCGACAACCCCAATCGCAAGGCACGGCTGAAGGAATTTTGTCTGGATAAGAGCCTCTGATATGCAGAAATATGTGGGGGGGGGGGACGGGGGCGGAGCTTTGGTATATTGCAACCGTAGTAAATTCATTTTGTTTTAAAGTTGCGAAATTTTTGTAATACGAGTATTTATGACTCTTTCTGAAATAAGGAGATTCAATTCTCGCGTCTGACCTTTACCAAATCATTCCGGGGAAATGAACAAATCAGAAGTCGTGAATACAACCTCTCACATTCACCCCCACCTACATCTGAAAAAATTTTAAAAATTGGTATTTTTTATTATTATTCAACTGAGTTGAGTGTTCGCCGCACATTTTCGATTTAATACATTTTTCCGATAATGTTGATTTACTTTTTTTCTTTCATGCATATTTTGTTCCATAATTCTTTCGAATCGAGCACCACATTATCAGCAGTCTATAAGGCGTTATAGGGATCCCCCTGCAACCTGTCAACGTCCCGATAATGAAACCACGCCAGCGGTGGGAGGGAATCTGAAATAGCGAAGTCATATCTTAATAAGTTTTCTAAAAATCTTTGGCTCCGAAACAGAAAAAGAATTATAATTCCTCACAAATTGGGAGAAGCAAGTTCTATTAATGGGGCTTGTGGCGGGCCAGTAGTACAGCAAGCTGGTTTTCGGTGCTGAGGGTGCTCAGATCGAATCCCGGCGTTGCACCACTAAAAAATGCCTCCGTTTCTATTCGTTCAATCATAGGGGGTAATGGTGTCCGCCTATACGGTGCCCCCATAATAAAATGTACAGTAAAACTGCGGCGTAGTATAGGCGAATGTTTAACGACAAGTGCCTCCGCATTGAAAAAAAAAGTTCTATTAATGATTCCTCTTCTAGTTCACCTAAATGAATGATTTCGTACATTTCTATTTAACATACCGAGTATTCACGTCTTATCCACATTTCGTTTGCATGGATTGTTTAAAAAACATTCATCTGAATCTTTTACAAACATAGAAGTTTTTAACCTCCAACGTGTCTAACTGTAAGTTCGAAATGACATTCTTCTAGTTTAGAAATTTCTCCAAAGGAGATAGCATTTTCCTTTAGCCCATATCGTTTCTGCAAAGTAAATTTCCTGACTGATGCCTCCAGATTCTTGTGAATTTTAGATACACTTGTATCTTCGCGACGAAATTAAAATTTAGCGTTATTAATACACAATTTATCGCATTTGTTAGCTGCCCTGCAAATTGCTAAACAAACAAATTTTAAAAAAACTCTCTTTAAATACCAATCGGACTTTGTCTTATAATGTGAAACGTCACTTCCAGAGGTTTCTTCGATAAATACCGGTACCACTAAGGGTGAGAGAAGATGATTAAATGTCCTGTCAAATATATTGCAAGACTAAATAGAGTCCATAAATTGATAGATAAGACTTAGTGTAATTTTTATGGACTCTATGGACTAAATAGAGTATATAAATCGATAGATAAGATTTGGTATAAATTTTTTCTATAAATTTAAAAAAATTTAAGAGATAACTTCAAAATTAAAATTATTGCATACATAAATATTTCAGACGTTATCTAACATAAAAGTTTAAGTAGATGCTCCATGCAAAAAATATTACTTTGATTGCACATCACAAAACCGCTTCAAAAATGATAATCAAATTCATTTAATACAATTAAAAGATACAAAAGCAAATATTAATCCAGTCTCGATATGAAGCCATAAAATATTTACTTATATATCATTATTCATATTTATTTCCTCAATTACAGAACAACAGCAGATGTAAAAAAAGAAACTGTTAAATCTTAAAAGTAATTATTAAATATTAGCCAAAAACAAAAACTAGAATTATTACATAACAGGCATTTCATAACACCCTTTCCTGCAGTATAAACATGTATAATTCTTTTAAGAGGCTTTGTTTACTTCAATCACTTCAGTGGGTCAAGTATGTCTCAGGGATCGTAGTTGATGACCGATATCACATTGATATATTTGAAAAGTTTTAATAATGTCATTAAACACAAAATTAAGCCCAAACATTATTATGTGCGACATCGCCTTTAAATGAACACCATCAAACCTCAGTTTGTATTCCAATTTCGAGGACATTTTCACCAAGGTGGGACAAAATTATTTCTTTGCGCCAAAAAGTCCCATTTCATACGATAGTACAAAGTTAACTGAATGTGTAGAGAGATGAGTTTTTCACCTGTTCTCAAGCCATATACCTATGTCTCATACAGTAAATATGAAACGGTTTCTCTATTTAAGTTAATCTCTGCAGAAAATCTTTTCTATCACATAGTCAGGATGAAAGATTTCTCATCTGTGTAGGTACGAACTTTTAAAAAATGATCATGTTAACAAAACCTTTATCACGTATCTTGCAGACCAAAAGTCTTTCCTCCATGGATAAGGCGATACATTTCAAAGTCCCATGCCATGAAAATCTTCTGTCGCAGGCAGTGCAGGCGACAGGTTCCTCTTACCTGTGGGTGCGGAGACTTGCCGTTAAATTACCTTATTCAGAAAATGTTTTCTCACGTACAGTGAGGGCGAAAGATTTCTCACCTGTGTGGGTGCGGAGATGGGATTTTAAATGAGCCGGTCGAGAATATGTTTTCATACATGTAGTGCATGTGAAAGGTTTCTCTCCCGTGTGAACGCGGAGATGACTATTTAAACGATACTGTTCAGAAAATGTTTTCCCACACACAGTGCATGCGTAAGGTTTCTCTCCCGTGTGGGTGCGAAGATGCACTTTTAAATTACCCCGTTCACGATACCTTTTGTTACAGACAATGCAGGCGAAAGGCTTCTCTCCCGTGTGAATGCGGAGATGACTAGTTAAACGACGCTGTTCAGAAAATGTTTTCCCACACACAGTGCATGCGCAAGGTTTCTCTCCCGTGTGGGTGCGAAGATGGTATTTTAAAGAGCCCAGTTCACAATATCTTTTGTTACATACAGTGCAGGCGAAAGGTTTCTCTCCTGTGTGCGTGTGGTGATGTGCTGTTAAATGACTCTGTCGAGAAAATCTTCTCTCACATTCAGTGCAGGCGAAAGGTTGTTCTCCTGTGTGTGTACGGTGATGTGCCGTTAAACAACTCTGTCGGGAAAATCTTTTCTCACATACAGTGCAGGCGAAAGGTTTCTCTCCTGTGTGGGTGCGGATATGTTGTGTTAAATGACCTCGTTGAGAAAATCTTTTCTCACATACAGTGCATGAGTAAGGTTGATCTCCCGTGTGAATGCGGAGATGTTTCATTAAATAACCCTGTTCAGAAAATGTTTTCCCACATACAGTGCATGCGAAAGGTTTATCTCCTGTGAGGGCGTGGAGATGCGTTTTTAAATGGTCCTCACGAGAAGATCTTTTCTCACATCTCTTTTCGCTGGAATAGGTTTCAATGGAAGGTCCTTTTAGATTGGAAATATATATTTGCTCTTCTGCCATGACTATGCTTATTTACACGGTGATCAGAAAACAACTGTTAGCAATATCTTGAATTTCTGAAGTTGTGGATACCACAAGCATTTTAATTTCCCACCTAACAATCTTTAACGAGAACCTGTAAAGAGAGAAGAAAAGAATATAAACGAGATAAATTAACACTGTACCCTGAAGCTTTTTTGGTATTTTTCACGTGAAATCAATAGCTATGTATAAAAGTTTGTCTGCTAAGAAATTATATATATACATTGGAATCTCGATCGATCGTTCCCCGAACGATCGTTCTCCCGTATGTATCGTTTATTTCACCCAGTCCCGAATAAATTCCATAGAAAACAAGCAAAAAAGTTCGTATCGATCGTTCCTTGATCCATCGTTTTCCCGGAATATTCGTTCAGAATATCACAGCTTTACATTAATTTATCGGATCGATCGTTTTTTCAAAATAAGTGAACCTGAAATATAAATGTCTGGATTGAGCTAGAATGACGCTCAAATTAAACAATGAGCAGAACGTTTGAGATGCACGGTCTCGTATTTTTGTTTCTCTTGTTTAGCCTGGTTTCGCTTTATTGTACCACTCCCATTATTTGTTCGTCGTTGGTGTTCCTTAATTCTTTAGCCCCTGGAGTACCCTATTTTCGGCAACTCATTCCAAATTCACCGACTATCCAACATTTCTGATCTTTTAGCAATGGCTCACAGTCAGCTTTTTTTTGGCCTTGGGATGGAGGAGCCCTTGTGTTTGGTCTAGTGTGTGAGAAGTTTCTGATTACTGCAGTTCTACACTGGCCGATGAGTGTTTCACCCGGAAGCAGAACTTCCCGGTGGTCTGATGTCGGACCCCATCCAGTGCAATAGAATGGTTCTAGTTACAAACGATTCACGGCTGCCGCTTCTTTATACTCTCACACAATAACCGATACCGAAAATAATGCAATTTGCTACACAAAAAAATTATTTACTTGTTGAGAGAAAAGCGCCAAAAAACAAACGACGATTAAGTACTTTTATCTAAATCAAAATTCCTGTGTATCTACGTGTATTTCATTTTTTATTATTATTATCTTGGATTTCAGTACAACTTTGTAACTTTATCTTCAGTTACACTACGGGTATGTATGCATTTACGTATGTGAGTAAATATATTTTAGGGATATCAAACTTTAAGGTATGTTAATACTTTTGTGTATGTTCCCGCATCCATCGTTTAGTTCAGTCGGTCCCTTCGAAAACGATAGATCGAGATTCCACTGTATATACATATATATATATATATATATATATATATATATATATATAAATAATATTTATAAATGAGGACGTTATAAATTATGTTTTGGATTAATAAAACTATTGAGCATTTTAATTTATGCAATTAGGAGATGCGGTTTCTAAGCCATCCTTATTCTTTTATCCAGGTAGATAATAAGGACGTGCAGAGATTTTATATCCTTCAGTTTGTAGGGGTCACCACAAGACTAATGATACGGTCCGTTCGATAATGGATAAGCATTATTCATATTTTTTTTTCCTTAAAATTTATTTTAGTTGTCGGTAATTCCGAAACAATTTCATCATTAATTATTGAGTCTACTGCTCCGAGATATTCCAGATTTACATCTGATTAAAGAGGTCCGTTCCCATTAGGTTAAAAAGTTTATAAATCTAATAAAATGTATAAATTCATTTCAGGAAATAACAAAGAATATGTGGGTTATGGTTTTGCTTAGGCAGATTTGTTCTGATTGCAGTTTGGCAGCGACAGATATTTTTCACCACGCTCTGTCCGCATTTTAATATATATGTCTGTGTATATAGTACATTAGAATTGACAATAGTAAAAATTCTTGAAATTTCCGTTTATCGTTTGTGGAATAAGTGCTTTTATGTGATTCTTCAAATAATCTTAATCAAATATTTCAAAAGTTATCTGTGGACCTATTATAGTTTATGAGATATACATTAGGTGCCTTCATTGCTTTATTTGTACACTAGCAGCCCGTCCCGACTTTGTTTGGGTTGAACAAAATATTATACCAATAGATTTCCAGTTGATAGCCAATAAATTGTAAATCTTTTTTTACCTTAATAATGACCTAAATAATACCTTAAATTAATTTTATGTTAGTTAATAATTAAAATAAATTTTTTAAAAGAAAAAGGCGTGCCGGAGAACGGCTAGGTTCGAACCGCTAGAGTCAGAACAGAAGCCCACCGCGATAGCACCACGATAAGGATCGTTGAAATCTTCGGAAGAAAAAGCGGTAGAAGACAGTAGCGGAAACAATGGAGATTGTTAGGATTAAGCCCCTAACTTTATTTATACTGATCAGATATACATAATATATAGCCTATGTCAATCTGGAATAATGTACCTTTCAAACAGTGAAATAATTTTTCAAATAGGACAGTGGTTCTGAAGATTACCCTCCACGTACAAAATCGCTCTCTCTTTATATATAAGTATAGATAGCACCACGCTAAGGATCGTTGAAGACTTCGGCAAAAAAAGCGGTAGAGGACAGTAGCGGTAACAATGGAGATTGGTAGGATTAAGCCCCTAACTTTATTTCTACTGATTAGATATACATAATATATAGCCTATGTCCATCTGGAATAATGTACATTTCAAACAGTGAAAGAATTTTTCAAATCGGTACAGTGGTTCTGAAGATTACCCTCCACGTACAAAATCGCTCTCTCTCTTTATATATAAGTATAGATAAGTATAGATAGCACCACGCTAAGGATCGCTGAAGACTTCGGCACAAAAAGCGGTAGAGGACAGTAGCGGTAACAATGGAGATTGGTAGGATTAAGCCCCTAACTTTATTTCTACTGATTAGATATACATAATATATAGCCTATGTCCATCTGGAATAATGTACATTTCAAACAGTGAAAGAATTTTTCAAATCGGTACAGTGGTTCTGAAGATTACCCTCCACGTACAAAATCGCTCTCTCTCTTTATATATAAGTATAGATAAGTATAGATAGCACCACGCTAAGGATCGCTGAAGACTTCGGCACAAAAAGCGGTAGAGGACAGTAGCGGTAACAATGGAGATTGCTAGGATTAAGCCCCTAACTTTATTTCTACTGATCAGATATACATAATATATAGTTTATGTCCATCTGGAATAATGTACCTTTCAAACAGTGAAAGAATTTTTCAAATCGGTACAGTGGTTCTGAAGATTACCCTCCACGTACAAAATCTCTCTCTTTATATATAAGTATAGATTTTTAAGACCCTTTTTCCTATTGCGAATACCTATTTTCCAGATTGAAAAAAGTTTTCGAGAGGGAGTGCTGGGTAATTGCCCCTAGTTAGTGTTGTAGGAGATCCCTTATAGTAAGCAATTGTAACGGAAAAGGTAATTAGTTGGTATTAGGCAAGATAGATGGCAGCACCTATCCACTCAGTAAAGGCAGTAAATCGAATTGCCATATCGATTACAAAGTAATAAGAAATTTACGAAATTAGGGAAGAAATTCTAAAATATTGAGATGTTGGTTAATTTAGTATTATGCAGTATAAAAGAAATATTTAGTGTTTGAAGATGTTTTGTATTTATCATATAATTATAATTTTTGCGTTTTGCATGTGTAAATATTAACTGTAATGTCATAGGGTAACTGTACTTACCAGATATAACTGCAACCGACAGGTTAACTGCAAGATGATGTTGTTGTCGCAGTGAGTAGGATTATCGTGCTTGTACCGCCACGCGAGTTACCTGCTGAAATGTCGTGCTTAGAGTGAATAAAATTGGTGAATTCGTCTATAGAGTGATATCGTTGATTGTTTAATCCTGTATACACGCAACCGAAATAGAACATTATTAACAGTGTAATATAATTAAAGAAATTTTTTTTTAAAAATTGGATTTTTAATATTTCTATATTAAAAAATATTGGTATATTCTAATCTTCATTTTTTTGTTATGAATTTTTTAATTTTTTTTTCAGGAGTGGATTGAGGTGTGAGTGTGCTTACATTTAAGTAAGGTTTTTATTTAAAATTCAAATTTTCTAAAATATTAGGTTTCTGCATTTCTACAAAACTTTGGATACAATTTTATATACCCCAATATCGTCACGTCTTTTCCATTTGTCCTTAATTTTTTAAATTTTCTCTATTTTACAGGAACGATATTCAACTTTACGTAAGCTTCAAAATAAAAGTTTATTCTAAAAAAGGCTTCTTTATGCATATCCATGGAAAAAAATTCTTTATATTCAGTTGTATTTAGAGCGGATGTTAGGCCAAAGAGCCCTCTGCAAGGTTTATAGCTAAAGAGAAATACTAGTGATTTATGACATTCTTCAAAATTAAGAGATTAAACATTTTTCTAATTCTGAAATGCATACATCCCCTGAGCTAGATGTGCAAGCACTAAGGGTACCACTACATAATAAATGCACCAGAAATAAATATAACCGCAATGGTTCATTCTCAATACACGGTGCCGCGGCTTGGCGATACTCTTTTTAGATTTTTTTAGATTTTTGCCAATTTGGCGATGAAACGCCAAATGTGGTTTGTGTTTGTTTTATGCTTTAAAGGTAACCATTTATTGCTCCCGATTTGAATAAGATGGCGATATTTTTTGGCGATGTTTTTTAGATTTTTGCCAAATTTTTAGATTTTTGACGATAAAATGCCAAATGTGGTTTCTGTTTGTTAAATGCTTTTAAGCCCGTTTAAGTTTGCTGTATATATCACTTCCTCTTTGAATAATTAATGGCCAATCAGGGCCTGTGTTTTACCGATAGACCAGTTTAATCTGGATTTTTAAACCGCGCATGTTTCAAAGAAATTAATCCGTTGAAAATCCTTTTTGGGATTTGCAGTTCCATCGATAGGACGTACATTTCTTTGCTAGGTATGGCTTATTTTGTGAATGAGAGAGTGAATTTGGATTTCTTTAGGGATATTCAAAAAGCGGGTAAGAGAACTGGGAACAGATGTATTACACGCACCTCTCTTGGCGACAAATTTTTTTTTGACGCCAAATACTCGTCAAAAAAATTTTGTCGCCAACTTGTCGCCAAAACAGGCCTACGCGGACATTTTACACTTAAAATACACTTAAAATAATACACAAAATATCAATAACAACTCAAATATAAAAATAAATTCAAAACAAACTTACCAATGGCAGTAATAAACTTTCAAAAACATGTCACAAAACCACAACAGCTACTTTAAAACATACACGAATATATCTAAAAACGGCTGTATTAAAATTCAAAACCTCAGCAGAAATACTCAACCACTTATTTAAAACATACGCAAATATATCTAAAAACGGCTATATTAAAATTCAAAACCTAAACAGAAATGCTCAACCGCTACTTTAAAACATACGCAAAATATATCAAAAAACGAAGACATTAAACTTCCAAAAACATTACACATATCCGCAACATCTATTTAAAACATACGCAGATATATCAAAAAACGAAGACATTAAACCTCCAAAAACATTACAGAAATCCTAAACCGCTACTATGAAACGCTAACAAAAATATCGAACACCGGTATATTAAACTTCGAAAAACACTACACAATACCACAACACCTATTCAGGGTTGCAACAAAAAACAAACATCACGCCAAATCGGATGGCTGCCAGACCAAAAAAAAAAAAAAATTGCTAAAATTAAAAAAATCGCCAAATTGAAAAAGGTGCGTGAAACACATCTGTACCGAGAACTGTAATTGAATATTGTATGTATATTGGGTTAATCGCTAATGTTTATTATTGTCCAAATTTTAATTTACCAATGACTTTAACTGAAAGAAAAGACGTTAATGATGGGTTTTCTTGTGTTTGTCGTGTTCGGGGTGGTGGGGAGGAACATCACGTTAAAAGATCGATTAGATGTGGTTCGAAGAGAGTAAATTGGATTTAATTACGGTTTTAAAATTACAATGTTCAGGAAATGCTAGATTTTCTAGGAGGTACTAAACATAATTCTAAATTATATGATTCCCCAAGAAACTATTAATTTTTTTTTGCCTTTGTTTTTTACATCTTGAAGGCCTTCTGTCATCTTTATTTATTCCTACAGATCTCAAGTGAGAAATAATTCTCACATATTAGTCAGAAGCGAGAGGAAATTTATAATATTATAAAAAATCTAAAAATAGAAAACCCATAAAATCTTGCACAACCTGCAGTGTACATATTCTTTACAGAATAAACCGAAGAACTGAAGAGAGAAAACTGACAAAATTGGCATTTTGGAATGAAATCTCACCACAACAGTATGAATATCATACTTCAGACACATTTTTTAGCAATAGACTTGGTGAATCAGAAATTATTGTATTCAGAGTACAAAGAAATGTGGAGGCCAGGTCAAAGTTTTTTCAGGCTATAAATTTGTTACTTATTCTTGTAGCAAGTTAAGAGCAATTTAAACCAAAAGCTGAAAACAGAAGATCTTCCACAGAGATTATCTTGTGAAAAAAAGCCTGCAAATTTTGAAGGCTTCTGAAAACTCATTTAAATAAATGGTCTAATAGAGCTAAATACCTACCAAAACTTGACTTACCAAATCATGATTCAGTGAGATAACATGCAATGTGAAAGAAACAAAATACCCATAAAATTTCTGCCCTGATTTACCTGTCTATATTAAGAGAATAAATTCTGGCTACTAGTCAAATGTTCCTCTTCATAAATTTTTAATAAGTCTGATAAACCAAACTCACCCCAGAATTAAAATATCATTAATCATAAGACAGCCTTAGAAACACCATGAGTGAAAGGATAGAAAATATGTAAGGAATTAATTAAGAAAGGCAGGATTGGATTTAATCTGATTGGATTTATTAGAAGCAATTGGGCCTCATGCTACTACAGAGCCCCACACAAAGAAAATTTTAAAATATGTCTCAAAGGAAGCACTGTGATGTTTAGAAACGTTCTAGAATTCCTGGCAAAATATAGCCACTCTGGTTTCAAAGAAGTTTTAGTCAGAGCCACAGAGCTTGCGACTTATCTAGAAGTCACTCCGGAATTTATGGAAACACCTTCACGAATATTAAAAAGGATATTTAATTATGAGTATCAGGATGAACCAATATGTAACTGGAAAGATATGTTTCAGGGGCATTGTTTTTAACAAATACTGTACAAAGCTAAGTAGGCTACACAAGTTAATTCCATACGATTCCATAGAACAAACATCAAAATCATGCATCAATACTAGAATTTGCCTTGATAGATGTAAATTTTATTCAGAATGATGACCAAATAAAGTCTATAAAAGATGTAGACATAGATATGCTGGTCAAAGAAATGGAAGTAATTAAACATTATGTTTCAAAAACCCTATAAAAAATCTATAATTGGTACAAATGATAACTACTGGCTCTTCAAATGCATTTATATCTTTAAGGATATTTTAAAGAATTTATATAATTGTAACACTGGGAAAAAGAAGATTTTCTAGATTGAAATCAATTAAAACATTCCTGGGGTTAAGAATATGAAAGACTTGCAATACTGTCTACAAAGCATGTAGAAACAAGGAAATTTAAATTTCATCCATTTATAAATGATCTTGCTGATAAAAAATATAGCAAAATTTGAATGTAAATAATTTTGCTCTGTGAATAAAATGTATGTAGCTTAGCTACTTGTTAGCTATTGTTTCCTATAAGTGTGCATTAAAAAGAAAATATGACCACCATCTTAAATTTTGCCTTTTATGCATCACATTAAATTTTATCATTTAATGTGTATTAGAATTTTGAAGACCCCCCCCCAACTCAAAAAAAATTTCCGGGAACTGTTCTATAAATTATATTGAAAACAGAGTTATATGTAACTAACTGTGAGTAAAACAGTTAGTAAGTAAGAAACTTCATGTAATGCAAAGCTATCAAAATGACTGCAAAGGGAAGAAAAACCTCTGGTAAATTATCGACTTCTATTTAGAAAATTCAGTCGAACAGTTTTCATGAAAGAGCTTGTACAAAATGTTTAAGTATACTTCCCTTAGGCAAAATAAAAACTTACCAGCCTACATTTTCATATTTTGTACAAAGTTATCTTTTACATAAATGGTTTCATATAATCCTCTAATATCTGTTTTAACTTTTTTCATCTAGAATTATAATTTATGTGATGCATATTTCCTCACAGCATAATTATACAACACTTTTCTGGAGCACTGAGAAAAATAAAGAGCACCAGAATTTCAAACTATTTCTGACACTTATATTGCAGTTAATTTATGATATTCAATAAATCTTTTTTATTCGTAGGAGGAGGAGGATAAAATAATCTATGAAGTATAAAGACAATGCAAGTAAGACAGCAGATAATTTAAATGTAGCTCTAAACTGACACAAGTATAATTTTTACAATAAAAATTTTTGAATATCATATTAAAGCAGTCATATTTACCAGTTTATAAAGCTTTTGTAAATCTTGAAATGTTTCTGACAAAAAAATCTTTAGAATATATGGTGCAGAGAAAATTAAGCATTTTCATATAGAATATAATAATAACTGTGTGCATATATGAAGAGTCAAATAATTAATCTTTGCTTTTATAAGAATTTCAGTTTCAGATATCCAGTAATACTTTTAAATCATCCTCTTTGAAATACATTGATTTCAAATTTAAACAAGCATATTATAATGAATGATAAAACTAAAATAATGAATATTTCGGAGTATTGCATTTAATGCTGTTGCTGTTATATTTGTTGCAATGAAGGATGAGCATGAATGTTATTTATTAAATTTCATCCTGAACAATTTTAATACTGAATGAATACAGAAACAAATAACATGTATTATAACAATTATTTCAAATGTAATCATAAATAAAAAATTCCCTGAAAAAAGATTGATACAAGAAAGCAACACCTAAACAGCAGATAACTGCTCATGATGCGAAGTTGTAAAATCTTACCGAATTAGGTGGCAATTTATCCTTTATGTGGAAAATTTAATTGTTTAATTTGTTCTATCTAAAAGTTTCATATGAAATTAACAATGTATATCAATTTAATTCTTTTTATTTTAATTTAATGTGCGAAAATGATGGTTTATTTACCTTGGTTACCTTGATAAGCTTTAGATATTTTAACAGTTTTAATATATTAAGCATAGAATTAAATTATAAAAACACTAACACATGAATGTTTGGAAAAGTGCCGGATTATAAGTAGTACTATTGTTTATATTCTGCTACAAATGGGTTGTAACTTTTATAATATATGTTTTCATTATTCAATTTAATGTCTTAATACACTGCAAACCTGATCCATCTAAACTTCACTCTTACGTCACTAAAAGTCAGTGATTATATCTCAGAAATGTCACTTGGAGTTTTTTAGTTTCGAGTAATTGAATTTGAATAATAATCATTTTGATGTTCAAAGCCAATGAAATTCGAAATAAGCTTCAGATTATGAATTATATGACGAAAATTTTGAATTATTTTCATATTTTTATTTTCAGCCTTTTCAAGGAATACAATCCAGAAAATGAAAGCTTACCCTTGGTTATTCATATCTTGATTATAGGTCATACTCTAGGCTTGAGTACATCTGATACAATACTTGACAGTGCCAGCATTTTTGAATTCTAAATTTTTCAAAAATGAATATTTATATTAAACTTTTTGTTAATATTGCATCCTTTACTAAAATATATTTATTTTATTCTTAGTTTTATAAAGTGATTTTGCTACTTAGGAAATATTTTTAATTTTAATTTTTGTTTTAATAATTCATTGGTAATACTATTGCCACTAATTTTTTTTCACTCTCCTAAATATATTGAAATTATCTTGCTACAATCTTTTAAATTTTATGTGCTTTATTCATTTTTCTCTCTTTTTGTATTTTTATGTGTCTTTATCTTTCTCATTCTTAAGAATTTTTTAAAAATAAAATTCATGCGTTTTGAACATTTGTTTCGCTACATTTCCAATAAGATAACTTATGATACATTTTTGGAAAATTTAAATGTTGACCTACTTTTTGAAATCAATTGATACTTTGCAAATATTTAGGCTGTTTAATTTATTCCAGATAAATGCTGTATTGCATATTTTTTTAATTAAAATATTCTAAGGTTGTTTAATAGCTACTTATTTTTGAATTTTCACACAAAGTGTTGATTGTCAGGCTATAAGTTTTAAAACAGTGTGGAATGGTATTTTCCTAAATTTCTCATTAGAACTCCACTTGGTTGAATTTGACAACTTTTCGTCCAGGATATGGTTTTCTTCCCCGTATATTTTGTCTGTTACTGCAATTAGTAATAATTCAAGAACCGTTGCACACCTCATCAAACAATTGTGTATACGCAACGAACGCCAAGGGGCGAGTTTTCGCCAAATCTAATGGTTGTTTGGTGGTTTTTATATTCCGGCATGGAGGATTTTAAGATCGGATGGTATTTTTTAAAATTTTTTTGCGATAAGTTTTGTTTTACTGACCGCTACAGCCATCGGAAGCTTTTTTTTTACTGTACAACCGCCAGCGGTATGTAGCGAAGGCAGCGGCTGGGGATTTTCTGTAATGTTTTTTGACAGATGCGTAACGAAGTGAAGCAAGGGTCCTGTGTGCACCTATGAGTTTCATAAAGCCAGCAGTAAGTTTGTTTTCCAATTTATTGTTTACAGTGACGTAGCGAGCATAACTGGCGCCCGCGGCACGATACCTTTTTGGCACCCCCTCCCCCGAAAAACATATAGTAATATAATATATAGAATTAGTGAAAAGGACCATTTGGCGCCCCTCTGCGTGTGGCGCCCGGCGCATGACAGACCCCCTTGCCCCCCTCTCGGTACGCCACTGATTGTTTACATTTCGCAGTTTAAGCCTAACAGGTCTCTGATCGGAATTTTGGCGCCAACTTTTCGCCAAATTGGCGATGGCCCGTTGCGTATACTACATCTGTTCCAAAAAATGACCTGTAAATTAAACTTACTTGAATATCTGTTTACTTTTCTAGCATCAACTGGAAGTCTAGATTTGTGTAGCGAAAGGCGACTGCGACTACTCGAGTGAAACACACGAGCATCTGCCCTGAGTTACGGCTCTTTGAAATGTGCACAAATGCGCATGCTCAGATACTTAAACTTTTCCAATCCTCGTTAATGTAAAGTCCCAGGAGTGGCGAACATGGTTGTTGTGGCAAACGCGTTGGCGTGGCTATTTTTTTTTTGCCAATGTATCGTCATTATGTGTTGCGTGCATTCATATAGAGAGTTTTTGGCGTCACTTTGTACTGCATGCCTGGGATTGTTTTTAATTTGATGAATTATTACGTTGAACGTTTATTAAAATCGACAAGCTTGGAACGCAGTGCGGCTGTGAAAGCTGTACCGGAATGGGAATCTCGTATTGTTTTATAAACAATATAACAGTAACAGACGGCTGTGTAAAGTAAGAATGTCATTGCTATTCATTATTTTTACTGTGGATTTTGAGATATTAGGTTACTGTTTTGCTTATTCCACTAGTACGTAATAAAATTATGTATTTTAATGTTATCTAGAGTTTGAAAATTGTACCTAAATTGAGTCTGCATTGCATTTTTAATTGAGAAAACACAGCTCGTATTTCAATTTTGTCTAGTACATACGAGTTATTGAGCACGTACAATTACAGATATAGAACGCATGATTTTATTACATATGTTGGGAGATGGTTTAATTGTAAATTTTTGCTGAATATCAGAGCAGGTTTTATATTTAATTAACTCACGGTTTAACACTACAGGTATTACTTTTTCTATCCTTTGGGGTAATCAGTTTCTGTGGTTATTTTGAAAAGCACATCAATTCTATTTATATCTTTTATCAAGCTTTGTTAGTTATGCATAGTTTTTTATTATAAGGTTTAATGGGAAGCAAAATGTATTTCTGTACAGTAAGCTTTACTTTTTGTGATTTTATTTAAATGTAAACATTATTCATTCTATTAAACATACAAGGTGTGACTGATCGCAGAAATATTATGGTATTATATATTTGCAAAAAAGAACCTTATTTTCTTTCAAAGTACTCCCTGCCGGATGTAATGCATATCTGATGAAGTTCCTACAAGTCTTAGAAACTTCTGAAATAGCCCTCCTCCACTATAACTTTTAAGTCCCCTGGTAACAGCAGCTTCGATATCTGAAGTATTTGCAAATCTGTGTCCTTTCAGTGCCGATTTTAGTCTTGGAAATTGGAAATGTCTGGTCTTTCAGGCCTGTATGGTGGGTGGGACAACTCATTAATCTCATGCTTGGCGATTAATTGTTTCACACACATAGCAGTATGAGTCTGTGCATTATCAGGCAATAGGTACCACTTGCATAATCCCACAGCAACGAATTGTGGCCACACACAATGAATACGTGCAAAGAGGCACTTGAAAACATGACAGTAAAAATCAGCATTAACTGTTTGTCCTGGTATGAATTCTTTTTGGATTAATCCCTGTGCGTTTATAAAGTTGTCTTAACCTTTGATTTTTCTAAACAGATTTTTTTGGTTAATTTGAAACAAAATTTCATATTTAATCTCTGCTCCCTGATGCAATGCTCTAACAACTGTTACATTAGAGCTACCGCATAAACAAACACCTGCAGAAGAATTTTGAAAACAAAGTGCAAAATTTATGTAAGACAGGGAAGAATGCAATGTGCATGTGTCAGCATGTCAGGTTGTTTTTAATTTTCGAAAGGAGGGAGATTCACCTTATCTGGCTGATCTTGTATATTGCTATTCAGATAATTTTTGCCAATAGTTTCTAATGTATGACATGAGTCATAATATTACAGCATTTTTAAAAGAAGATCTTAGTATTAATAGCCTTTTAAGTGCTACATAAATGGCTTCAATTTTTCCTTCAACATGTGTGGAGTTTCTTCACACAGAAATGTAAAGCGAAATAGATTACAGGTCACCCCTGTACCTGCATAGTCATCTCTATGAAACAAGAGATTTATCAATATAAACATGAAACCATTGTCTTTACTGTGGATTTTGAGATATAACGTTACTATTATGCATATTCCATGAGTACGTAATAAAATTACATATTATGTTATCTAGAGTTTGGAAATTGTGCCTAAATTGAATTTGCATCACATTATTAATTGAGAAAATTCAGCTCTTATTTTAATTTCATCTACTATATATGAGTTATTGGGCACATACAATTACAGATATAGAACGCATGATTTTATTACATATGTTGGGTGATGGTTTAATTGTAAATTTTTGCTGAATATCAGAGCAGGTTTTATATTTAATTAACTCACGGTTAACACTACAGGTATTACTTTTTCTTTCATTTCGGGTAATCAGTTTCTGAGGTTATTTTGAAAAGCACATCAGTTCTATTTCTTCAATTAATACTGTAAGTTTAATTCTATGTATATCTTTTATAATGCTTTGTTACTTATTTGTATAGTGTTAGTTTTTAATTATCAAGGTTTAATGGGAAGCGTAATGTATTTCTCTACAGTAAGCTTTACTGTAGTGACTTTATTTAAATGTAAACAATATAGATGGCACTGTAAGTGCGAGAAACAACAGTGCATTGTTAGCGCCATCTATGTTGTTTACATTTTTTTCTGTGTAAGTAACATTTTTATCCGTTTTCAATTTTTTTAAGATGTAGATTTCTGTAACATCTATTTATATATCTAATACATTAAAAATGGTAGAAATATTTGTTTTTAGTAATGCATTTTATGTATTTACTCTCAAACCCCTTATGTTTAATTTAATGTATTAAATCCTTTTGAACTTTTCATAAATATAGATTTGCTTTTTCTCAAGATTACATGTAAGTAGAAAATTTTCATTTATTGTTAATAGTTTTGGGTAATAGTCTTTGAAAGATTTTTCTAATTACTGTCATGAGTAATCAGTAAGTAAATGTTTGCATGCATATAAATTTACATTCAAATATTTGTTATAACATATATGGTGTGTAAATGCAGGGCCGCCCAGAGAGAGGGGGGGGGGGCATTTGGGGCACTTTGCCCCAGGCCCCCAACTGCAGGAGGGGCCCCAAAAAAATTTTTTTAAATTTATTTATTAGATTTCCTCAGAAAATATAACGGGATAATTCTATATGAGCAGTGCAATGAAATATAATAATTATGTTAATCATGCATGTAATAAAATTTTAAGTATGAGTAACTTAATTTGAATGTGTGTTTTCATCTCTTTCAATTTTTTATTTTTCTTGGGGCCCCCAACAGAAGTTTGTCCCAGGCCCCGTACAGTCTCTGGGCGGCCCTGTGTAAATGATGGTTGATTTATTAATTTGTAACAGAGAAAACATGTGAAGCTATTTTCCCTTTTTTTTTTAAAAAAAAATTTGATAAAATTGTCACGTTTGTTTTTATTCCTAATTAATGTTTTTGAGTAAGAAAATGACATATAGATATGATTTTAATGTAAGCATGAAACAGTCAATCATTTCATATGAATTCTGGTTGATGGTTCACTTGACGAAGAGTTTAGCTGTATCTAATGACATTGGTCTAGTGTAGGGGTCTTCAACCTTTCACGTTCGCAGGCCACAGCAATAAATTGGCAAATTTCCGCAGGCTATACATATGTGAAATAAGTAGTATAGGTAGAGGAAAAAATGTATTATTAGCAAACAAGCTTCAGCCTTTGAGATTATCTCTTGATTTGCTTTTTATAGCATGATGATGGTGGATTAATTCCTTTAAAACACGTCACTGAAGTTTTGTGTGTATGGTGTGTTTTAAAAAGAAGTTGTAGCTTTATAACTATTATTAATTAAAAAATGTTTTATTATTTTCTATAAACAACAGAAAATGGGAGATGAATCAGTATATTTTGTACTTTATATTGCATGAAACAGAATGAATGCAAAGGGACAAAACATACATGAGGTTCTGGAGAGAAATAGCCTTGGCATGCTGCTTTTGGTGTTAATTTCATACTGAGATTCTGAATACAGTTACCAGTTTATTAATTTAATAAACCTATGTGTTGTGGGCTACTTTTCCCCGCACATTCTTGATCTTTTTTTGTCTGAGAGAATTTGCCGTTCTAAGGTTTTTTCAAATTTATATCAAACTTTCGTTTTGCCTAATCGAAAACCTTTGGTCGGCCATGGGTAGAAGACCCCTAGTCTAGTGGGTACCTGGAGAATGTTGGTGCCTTTCTTTTTTTTTTTCTTTGGCAGGTTGATATGCTTTCTAATATCCCTTAATTCAGAGTTATAAGATATTTTTCATTCTATTTTATATATATTGCTCTTCAGACAAATGTATAGGGAGATGAGTCAAGTGACTGTGCCTGCACAGTCATCTCTGTGAAACAAGAGATCCATCAATATAAACAACGGTTAAATTTTGATTTATTGTGTTATTAACAATTCTTTAAAATATAATGTGTGTATGGTAATATTTTTTAAATAGGTTTGTTTCTATGTAGTAATTTGTACTGTTTGTTTATTTATCTTTTCTCTGTTATGCTTAATTAAAATTCGTTGAACCTTAACTGGTTTTTTTTTTTTTTAGTCATTCAAAGAATAATTTTATTATATTTTATCAATTCTTCAAAAAATGAGTGTGTTGGTAATATTTTTATATAAGTTTTAATTTTGTGTATACTGTGTAGTGAATTATACTGATATTTGCTGTTTAGCATTTCTTTGTAGTATTTAGTTATATACTTAGTTGATATACTTAGTTAATTATGATTATACTAAAAATAAAATTAGATATTAAAAATTTTATAATTATTCAATATTTTAAAAATGGAATAAAATTCAGTTGAAATTATACTACTACTAAGATTACATTATATTATATAAATGCATTTATATATGTGCTGATATCATAAATATTTTAAAGACTTCTGGTTATATTGTTAAAGTTCTATTTTTTCTTCTCATATGATCATTTATTACAACCATTTATAGTAAAATGTATTGTATTAACCCCCCCCCCCCTGAATGCTTACATAATACTTGAAAAACACCTCTCTAAGATTTGTATGTATGTGTATATATACACTGAATGGCCGATTTATTATTTCCACCTGACTGTTTTATGTAAATCAGCTATAACATCAAGCTGTTGCTGCTAGAGGGTCAAATTTGTACAAAATGAGGTTGGTTGATGATTGTTAAGAGAGTTGAAGCATATTGCTTGTGAAGGAATAGGTAAAAAATATAAATTTTTGGACTCTTGAGTGATGGATGATTGTGGGTGTTAGAAGCAATGAATATCACTAAAAGTGCTTCGCTTGGGACGTGTTTGAGAACAGCTGTTCATATTTACAAAGAGTAGACTACCATACAAAAAGCTTTGTCTGTGTGTATGATGTGTGACCATTACTGGATGCATGAGTTTTTCTAATTATTTATATAAATTTCCATAAGGTGCTCAAAATGTACTCTATTGCTGTTACCTAGAGCGCCTTTTTTTTTTTTCCTGAGCTTGTTCAACAAACCACATGTTTCATGGCACTTAAAGTACTCGGGTCAAAGAAAAGAATAACAGGTAATTTTTAAATATCAGTCAACAAATCTTTTTTTCATATTTTTTCTAAATTTTTTTTTTATATGTTATCAGCCTGATTTTGTAATTTTTTGTAAATAAAAATTCTTTCGTTTGTGTGTTTATGTATATGTTTATGTTTCCTGCCTTGTTTTCATGTGTACACCAGACTGGGGTCTGAGACAGTCGTCAGCCCCAGGTACCTTAGAAACAACAACAATTCTCGAAATTTATTTTTGTCAAATGGTGCTAGATTGCAAATCACAATTCATTTTCATATAATGTTCACGAACTTTTTTCCTCTACTTCTATATGTTAATTTATTCTTTTCTTAATATTCTTTATCACAGCTAAACAATTTTGTCATGCACAATCATATTAACTATAATAACATGTTTATATCAATTGTTCATAACATGCTTATATCAATAATCCTGTGGTTATGAAGTATTTTTATTTTACTGTTATAGTTCTCTTTATATAAACTGTATATTTTTTATAAATTGTCAAGGTTTAAACCAAATGGAAAATACTTGTTAATTTCTATTGTTTTCTATAAATTGCAGCATCTTAATAGCATTTCTTTAGCTCCAAAAACATCTATTATAATTAATGTCTATGCAAGGTTTGTTTTCTACTTCATTTAAATAGATAAAAAGTATCTCACTAACATAAAAGCCAGATGAATGCTTGTTGAATACTGCTATGATAAAAGTAAAGCAGTATTTACCGAGTGCTTTTTTGGCTATAAAGAATTTTATGAAGATTTATATATATTTTGTAAATTACAATTTTTATCTTTATTTTACTCAAATGTTTATGCTGCAGAGTTATGAAAAGGTGATTTTAATATCTTATGTTAAGCTAAATGTCTATGTTCATTACTTCTTCGTGATGCAGGAAGAGAAAGCAGTGAAAATTTTCTTTTTATTGGGATGTAGAGATTTGCCCATAATGCGAAAAAGGACTTAAAAGTAAAGAATAGATAAGAAACAATTTTTTTTCTCTTCAAAAATCATATCATTTCTCATCAAAATTAGTTTTTCTCAGTTAAAAAGAAAATTACTATGAACACATTTTTCACAATCACTTTTCCCTATAAAGTTGAATAGTTTTTGCCTAATTCTAAAATGTTTCGGTATAAATCTATGATGGCAAATTTTTCTCAAGATTATTAGCAAAAATATTGTCTATCTTTCAAATGACCTATCTCTTTATTGTTACGTCAAAATTTTGCATTATCTCACATTCATTCGCCTTTTTAAATTTTAAACTAACGAAGAAATTAAGTCATATTTAAAAGATCACGGAGGTTTTCTAATTGGCAAGAACGATGCTATACTTCCTAGCTTCGTAACCATTAAGAAGGAACGCGACGTAACATAAACAAATATTTTATGTAAAAGTTTGGGGAAATGAAGCGATAAACCACATAATATACAGAGGCTGTTCGCACATTTTTTAGACGATTTTGGTAAGCGGTAATAAAAAATCGTTTGCTGCAACAGAAATAATTGCAATTGTACTATGTTTTTAAAAGTCAAAATTATCGTCTGTGGCTTGAAAGTTTTGTTTTTATTCAAATTGGCGGTTTTAACAAAGCAATGGTTCGAAGGCTACATTTATGCTCTTTCCGAATAGAAATATGCATACTCCGTTATCCAAAAACGATGTGAGAGTCATGGTTTTGTGATATCTAAAGCGTCGATAGGTAATATCGTCAACAAGAAAGGAAAAAACGTCAAATTGGAGCCTCAAGTGGGACAAAAATTCCAAACAAGTATCCAAGGAAAAAACGGACATCTTCGACTGTTGCAAAGGTACGTTGTTTAATGTTAAAAGAAAATCCCCCTAGTCAAAGGACAGTTGCAAAATCATTAAAATGCTCTGTGTCCACTGTAAACAAAATGATAAACGTTGATTTAAATCTTAAGAAAGCAAAAAACGCAATGTGCATCGTCTTCTTCCAAATCATATCGCTGAACGCAGGACACGCTGCAGAATTCTATATGAGAAACACTTATCCAAAGAAAAATGAAAATCAATTATCACAATAGATGAATCATGGGTGTATTTAAATGATTGCAACAAAAAAAGAGTAATTTATTATCATAAAAGGGGAGAAAAAAATTTAAGTACATGGTTCAAAGAATCGAAAGAAAGTTTTTCTAAGGGATTCATGATTGTTGCTGGTTTTTCTTATAATGGCAAGTTAAAATTAAAGAAAGTGGAAAAAAATGTCAAGATTAACTCCAAATACTATCAGGAACATATTTTATCGCCATTTTTTCTGAATGAAATACCATCGCTTTACCCACAGTGCCATCAATCAGTGAGACTCCATCAGGACAAAGCTAGCAGTCACACATCAAAATCCACTGTAAATTTCCTAAAAGAAATGGAACAAAAACTGGTATCAAGGCCATACCCTTCACTGATATCCCTACTAAATCTCCCGATGTATCACCTATGGATTTTTGTGCTTTCGGACTTTTAAAATCTGCATTATCCAAACGTCGTCCCAAAACCCTTACAGGACTCTGGAAAGCTGTTCAGGAGGAATGGGATAGAATACCTCTTCTGGCACTTCAAAAGGCATTATTATCCTGGAAATTGCGGTGCCGAAAGATAGTTCAGAATAAGGGATGTCAAATAGAACATTTAAAACACAAGAATTTTATGTAATTTAGTTTTGTGAATACAATATACATCGTCTAAAAAATGTGTGAACAGCCTCTGTAATACCAATTTCTTCGATGAATTTTTCCTCATTCAAACTTGCAATTGACACGCTTGCCATACTAAACTGAGTTGAAGCAAACTAAGCAGCTGGTGTGAAGAGCGTACCTTCAATAATGTCTTTTGTGTTGAGTCAACTAATCGGGATGAGAACGTTAACGGCACATGTGCCAGCTGGCAAACCGTCTGGGCGGAGAATACACTGCGTGTGAAAGGATTCGGGCGATTCCCATACATTTGCTATGGTGGACAGCCTTGCTGTTGCCCGGAAATCAGTTGAATCAACTAAATGCCTCGTGTGAAAGGGGCTTACTGATAATTACACATTCCCAATAACAAAGAGTGAAAAAAAGGAAAAAACAAACTTTCTAGAAGGCCATCGATTATTATTGGTCCTGTGCATTCAGTCCGAATTCAGTAAATTCACTCTTGGAAAAAAAAGACGTACCAAGGAGTTATCTGAATGGGAAGAAAATCGGTAGATGTGATGTACACGTACAGAAAAACAACTGATTACAATTTTAGGAAAACTGGATGATTTATTCGAGAGGAGGAGCTTCACAAACTGAATAACGCAATCGTCCACCTCTCCCTTCCTTATGAGAGCAGTTATTCGGCTTGGCATTGATTGACAGAGGTGGCGGATGTCCTCCTGCGGGATATCGTGACAAATTTTGTCCAATTCGCGTGTTAGATCGTCATAATCCCGAGCTGGTTGTAGAGCCCTGCCCATAATGCTTCAAACGTGATCGATGGGGGAGAGATCCGGCGACCTTGCTGACCAAGGTAGCGTTGGGCAAGCACGAAGACAACCAGTAGAAACTCTCGACGTGTGCGGGCGGGCATTATCTTGCTGAAATGTAAGCCCGGGATGGCGTGATATGTTTATACGTCGTTTCATAACTACTTTTCATCT
This sequence comes from Dolomedes plantarius, assembly GCA_907164885.2. Classification (NCBI taxonomy): domain Eukaryota; kingdom Metazoa; phylum Arthropoda; class Arachnida; order Araneae; family Dolomedidae; genus Dolomedes; species Dolomedes plantarius. The sequence goes on from OU015499.1 coordinate 146,992,772, forward strand.
AATGCACTTGGGGACAAAGTAAAAATTGTTTTGGAAAGAGGAAAGTCTAAACTATAACAAACGCGAAAATACAAAAATTCAACGTTTTCGTCGGAAATTGATGTTTTAAGGGTTGTCGGATACGTTAATTAAAAATTAAAGGTAATTAATTTCGATTCTGGAAGTTCTTAGTTGCTTCCAATGTGTTTAACGACGCCGGTATGTAAAATTTTACGATCGTCACATTTAAACTGTGAATTTTAAAAGCAATTACAGACAAACAAATTTTAATTTTTATATATTAAATATAAGACGGGTGACCAGAATTAAAACACCCCTACTCTGACCTCTCTGTACATCGAACTAATCAGTACAAAGGCTTTACATTTTGCAAACATACTATTCAAGACATGGGGGGTGGACGGATTACGTGAAAAATTATTTAGTTCCTGAAATCACCGATAAAGGACGCTGTATAACTGGACATACGCTGAAAATACATAAAAACACATTTTATTTGAACTACCAATTATTCACGTGGCAAACAACTTACCGACGCATGGAATGCTGTTCAATATGGTTCCCTTCTGTAGATGTAAAATCTGCAGTCTGTGGATCGCTTGTTCAACTGCAGATCAATAATAGAGCTCGTCGCTCTATTATTGTCAGTAGCTAGACCTAGTGCCTGCTTACGATTCCTGGCCACAGAGCGTGATTTTATTTCCCTAAGTTGATCAGGTTTTCAATGGCTCCATTGGCGGTGATCTCGCTTGTTTTACTAATCCAGGGAAATCTTTGACTTGTTCAACACTTTAAATTAACGTTGAAGTAGTAGATTAATCGGGACACTGAAAGTATACATGTTCGTCGTCATCTCATTCGTTACCGTGGGAATAATCGAACACCCCATTCGCAAGGCACGGCTGAAGGAATTTTGTCTGGATAAAAGCCTCTGATATGCAGAAATATGTCGGGGGGGGGGGGGAGCTTAGATATATTGCAACCGTAGTAAATTCATTTTGTTTTAAAGCGAAATTTTTGTACTACGAGTATTTATGACTGTTTCTGAAATCAGGAGATTGAATTCTTCCGTCTGGCTTTTACCAGATCATTCCGGCGAATGAACGAATCAGAAGTCGTGAATCCAACCTCCCACATTCATCCCCACCTACATCTGAAAATTTTAAAAAGGGGTAATTTTTATTATTATTCAACTGAGTTAGTGTTCGCTGAACATTTCCTTTTTATTACATTTTTACGATGATGTTCATTTACTTTTTTCCCTCATGCATATTTTGCTCCATAGTTCTTTCGAATCGAGCGCCATATTATCAGCAGACTATATGACGTAACAGGGATCGCCCCTCCAACCTGTCAGCGTCCAGATAACGAAACCAAGCCAGCGGTGGAAGGGAAACTGAAATAGCGAAATATCTTAATAAGTTTTCTAAAATCTTTGGCTCCGAAAGAACAAAAGAAAAATTATAATTCCTCACAAATTGCGAGATGCAAGTTCTATTAATGATTCCTCTTCTAGTTCACCTAAATGTATTATTTCGTACATTTCTATTTACATACCGAGTATTCACGTCTTATCAACATTTCGTTTGCATGGGTTGTTTAAAAAACATTTATCTGAATCTTTTACAAACAGAGAAGTTTTTAACATCAAACGTGTCTAACTGCAAGTTCGAAATGACATTCTTCAAGTTTAGAAATTTCTCCGAAGGAGATAGCATTTTACTTTAGACCACATCGATTCTGAAAATAAACTTTCTCACTGATGCCTCCACATTCTTGTGAATTTTACATACACTCCGAATTAACATTTGGCTTGATTAATACACAAAATTTATCGCATTTGTTAGCTGCCCAGCAAATTGCTAAACAAACAAATAAAAGACTCTCCTTAAATACCAATCGGACTTTGTCTTATAATGTGAAACGAAACTTTCACAGGTTTCCTCTCTAAATACCGGTACCACTCAGGGTGAGAGCAGATGATTAAATGTCATTCCAAATATATTGTAAGACTAACTAAGAGTCCATAAATTGATAGATAAGACTTGGTGTAATTTATAAATTAAAAAAAACTTAAGAGCTGAGTTCAAAATTAAAATTGTTACATACATAAAAATTTCAGACATTATCTAATATAAAATTATAATTAGATGCTCCATGCATAAAATATTACTTTGGCTGCACATCACAAAAAACTCTTCAAAAAATGATAGTTAAATTCATTTAAAAGATACAAAAGCGAATATTAATCCAGTCTCGATATGAAGCCATAAAATATTTATTTATATATCATTATTCATATTTATTTCCTCAATTACAGAACACAGCAGATGTAAAAAAGAAACAGTAAAATCTTAAAAGTTAGTAAATATTAGGCAAGCACAAAAAAAACAAATTATTACATAACACACATTTCATAACACCCTTTCCTGCAGTATAAACAGGCATCATTTTTTTAACAGACTTTTTTTACTTCAATCTTTTTAGTAAGTTAAGCATGTCTCAGGGATCGTAGGTGACGACCGATATCGCATTGATATATTTAAAAAGTTTTAATAATGCCATAAAACACTATATTAATTCGAAACATAATTATGTGCGCTATCTCCTTTAAATGAACACCATCAAACCTCAGTTTGAATTCCAATTTCGAGGACATTTTCACCAAGGTGAGACAAAAATATTTCGTTCCGCCAAAAAGTTCCATTTCATACTATACTACAGAGTTGGTTACATTCCTGAATCGGTAGGGAGATGCGTTTTTCATCTGTTCTCAAACAATAAAACTATGTCTCATACAGTACAGATGAAACGATTTCTCTTTTTAAATTAACCTCTGCAGAAAATCTTTTCTATCACATAGTCAGGATGAAAGATTTCTCATCTGTGTAGGTACGAACTTTTTTTAAATGATCAAGTTAACAAAACCTTTTTTCACGTATCATGCAGACCAAAAGTCTTTCCTCCATGGATAAGGAGATACATTTTCAAAGTCCCTTGCAATGAAAATCTTCTCTCGCAGATAGTGCAGGCGACAGGTTTCTCTTACCCGTGGGTGCGGAGATTTCCTGTTAAATTACCTTATTCAGAAAATGTTTTCTCACGTACGGTGCAGGGAAAAGGTTTCTCTCCTGTGTGGGTGCGCAGATGTCTTGTTAAAGAACTCTGTTGAGAAAATACTTTCTCACATATAGAGCAGGCGAAAGGCTTCTCTCCTGTGTGGGTGCGGAGGTGAGATTTTACATGACCCTGATCAGAAAACATTTTCCCACATACAGTGCATGAGAAAGGTTTGTCTCCTGTGTGGGCGCGGAAATGTCTTATTAAATCCCCCTGTTGAGAAAATCTTTTCTCAGATACAGTGCATGCGAAAGGTTTCTCTCCTGTGTGGACGCGGAGATGACTTTTTAAACGACCCTGTTGAGAAAATGTTTTCCCGCACACAGTGCATGCGAAAGGTTTCTCTCCCGTGTGCGTACGAAGATGTATTTTTAAATGACCCTGTTCAGAAAATCTTTTCCCACATACAGTGCATGCGAAAGGTTTCTCTCCTGTGTGAGTTCGGAGATGAGATTTTAAATGACCCCGTTGAGAATATGAATTCTCACATATAGTGCATGCGAAAGGTTTCTCTCCCGTGTGAATGCGAAGATGATTTTTTACACGACGCTCTTCGGAAAATGTTTTCCCACACACAGTGCATGCGAAGGGTTTCTCTCCCGTGTGCGTACGAAGATGTATTTTTAAATGAAACTGTTCAGAAAATCTTTTCCCACATACAGAGCAGGGGAAAGGTTTCTCTCCTGTGTGCGTGCGGAGATGTACTGTTAAATGAATCTCTCGAGAAAATCTTTTCTCACATACAGTGCAGGCGAAAGGTTTCATTCCTGTGTGGGTGCGGAGATGTGCTGTTAAATGACCCTGTTGAGAAAATTTTTTCTCACATACAGTGCAAGCGAAAGGTTTCTCTCCTGTGTGGGTGCGCAGATGTGTTTTTAAATGATAAAGTTGAGAACATGTTTTCTCACATATAGTGCATGCGAAAGGTTTCTCTCCCGTGTGAATGCGGAGATGCCTTATTAAATGACCCCTGTCAGAAAATATTTTCCCACATACAGTGCATGCGAAAGATTTCTCTACCGTGTGGGTGCGGAGATGCAAGTTTAAAGTATATTGTTTAGAACACACTTTCCCACATGTAGTACATGAGAAAGTTTTCTCTCCCGCGTGAATGCGGAGATGTCTGATTAAATGACCTTGTACAGAAAATGTTTTCTCACATACAGTACATGCGAAAGGTTTATCTCCTGTGTGGGCGCGGAGATGTGTTTTTAAATGGTCCTGGCGAGAAAATCTTTTCTCACATTTCTTTTCGCTGGAATAGCTTTCATTGGAAGATCCTTTTAGAGTGGAAATATGCGTTTGCTCTTGTGCCATGACTATGATTATTTACACGGTTATTAGAAAACAACTGCCACCAATATCTTGGACTTCAAAAGTTGTGGATACGACAAGCATTTTAATTTCGTACCTAACAATCTTTACCGAGAACCTGCAAAGAGAGGAGAAAAGAATTTAAACGAGATAAATTAACACTGTACCCTCAAGCTTTTTTTGTTATTTTTCACGTGAAATCGCGATATACAAAAGTTTATCTACTAAGAACATAATTTATATTGTCCTAGTTATATATATATATATATATATAATATATATATATATATATATATAATATATATATATAATATATATATATATATAATATATATATATAATATATATATATATATATATATAATATATATATATATATATATATATAATATATATATATATATATATAATATATATATATATATATATATAATATATATATATATATAATATATATATATATATATATATAATATATATATATATATATATAATATATATATATATATAATATATATATATATATATAATATATATATATATATATATATATATATATATATATATATATATATATATATATATATATATATAGAACTAGGACGTTATAAATTATGTTTTGGATTAATAAAACTATTGAGCACTTTCAATTTATTGCAATTAGGATACGCGGTTCCTTAGCCATCCTCATACTTTTGTCCTGGTAGATCACAAGAACGAGCAGAGGTTTTATATGTTTCGGTTCGTAGGGATCACCACAAAACTAATGATACCGACCCGATTGATAATGGATAGGCATTATTTATATTTTTTCTCATAAAATTTATTTTAGTTGTCGGTAATTCAAAATAATTTCATCATTAATTATTGAGTTTACTGCTCCGAGATATTCCAGAGATTTACATCTGATTAAAGAGCTCCGATACCATCAGATTAAAAAGTTCATAAATCTATTAAAATGTATAAATTCATTTCGGGAAATAAAGAATACGTGGGTTATGGTTTTGCTTAGGCAGATTTGTTCTAATTGCAGTTTGGCGGCGACAGACATTTTTCACCACGCTCTCTCCACATTTTAATATATATGTCTGAGTATATAGTACATTCGAATTGACAATAGTAAAAATTCTTGAAATTCCATATCTAAAATCAGTAATTTCTTCAATATCTAAAAAACGAGAGCTCAACTTGCATTTTCATTATCATTTTCGTGTTCAGCACCCTTGAAAACATAGAGATGAACTGTTTTCATCAATGTTACAGAAAAAAAGTTAAATTTCGTTGGCTAGTGTAATGGATAAGAATTATTCATATTATTTTCACTTAAAATTTATTTTAGTTGTCGGTAATTCAAAATAATTTCATCATAAATTATTGAGATTACTGCTCCGAGATATTCCAGAGATTTACATCTCATTAAAGAGCTCCGTTATCATCTCATTAAAAAGTTCATAAATCTAATAAACGTATAAATTCATTTCAGGAAATAACAAAGAATATGTGGGTTATGGTTTTGCTTAGGCAGATTTGTTCTGATTGCAGTTTGGCGGCGACAGATATTTTTCACCACGCTCTCTCCACATTTTAATATATATGTCTGTGTATATAGTACATTCGAATTGACAATAGTAAAAATTCTTGAAATTTCCGTTAATCGATTGTGGAATAAGTGCTTTTATGTGATTCTTCAAATAATCTGAATGAAATATTTCAAAAGTTATCTGTGGACCTATTATAGTCTATGACAGCGCTGTCCAACTGGCGGCCCTCGAAGCTTTTTTTTTTTTACGGCCCTTGAGTTATAGTAAACCTTACATCAAATGTTAAATAAATATCTGTATACATTTAAAATATAAAATAAAAAAATATATGAGATTTTTAGATAATAGTTATAATTCAACCGTCTACAACAAGAATTATAAAAATGCTAATGATGAACAAATATGGTTGTTTTATGGTCATTCGATAAAATTAATTCACGCTCTATGCAAGTGTATCTGTTTACGCGCTCTCTACCACCACCAAGTCGCCCGCCCGAGCGCGCTTCTTTGCGCATTGTCCGTTTTTGTCCGTTTCGAGTTTACGTGGTGGCAGATGGAGCGGTGGGGATTGTAGCCGTGGCTGCATTCTGGTATCACTGTTGCCGAGAGCCTCTTATCTTGTCCAACAGTAGTTAACGGACTTTTATATTTACATCTACCGTGGGTTATTTGCCATTCTGTGAAATGCAATAAAACACAATTAAGGGGACTTTTACGTACCTTTAAAAGTACCATATTTAGACCTATGTTCGATTGTATGTACTACTCATGATTTTTGCTTGATTTACAAGAATTTTTTTGAGTAACTGTCTATAATACTGTTTATTTTATATATATATATATACAATTTTTCAAGGTAATTTTAAAAAATAATTTTTTATGCATAAATTAATAATTTTTTTAAATAGAGCATTTTGCAGTCAACTACTGTGCGCATTCTGTCAAAATAAATTATTAAGGTATTATAAAAATGCAACAAGAATTATAAAAATGCTAATGATGAACAAATATGGTTGTTTTATGGTCATTCGATAAAATTAATTCACGCTCTATGCAAGTGTATCTGTTTACGCGCTCTCTACCACCACCAAGTCGCCCGCCCGAGCGCGCTTCTTTGCGCATTGTCCGTTTTTGTCCGTTTCGAGTTTACGTGGTGGCAGATGGAGCGGTGGGGATTGTAGCCGTGGCTGCATTCTGGTATCACTGTTGCCGAGAGCCTCTTATCTTGTCCAACAGTAGTTAACGGACTTTTATGTTTACATCTACCGTGGGTTATTTGCCATTCTGTGAAATGCAATAAAACACAATTAAGGGGACTTTTACGTACCTTTAAAAGTACCATATTTAGACCTATGTTCGATTGTATGTACTACTCATGATTTTTGCTTGATTTACAAGAATTTTTTTGAGTAACTGCCTATAATACTGTTTATTTTATATATATATATATACAATTTTTCAAGGTAATTTTAAAAAATAATTTTTTATGCATAAATTAATAATTTTTTTAAATAGAGCATTTTGCAGTCAACTACTGTGCGCATTCTGTCAAAATAAATTATTAAGGTACAGTAATAATTATTTAATATATGTGATTACAATACTTCAGGCAACAAAATCCACCAACATTTTTTAACCTTAACATATTTTGATTTTTTTAAAGAATTTTTTTATAAGCTTTTACTCAGTCATTTTTGAAATTTCTAATTTAAAAAAGCACGTACTAAAATGATTTAATATATTTTAGAATAATGTTGGTGTATATTGTTGCCTGAAGTATTGCAATCACATATAGTAAACAATTATTACTATACCTTCATAATTTATTTTGACAGAATGCGCACAGCAGTTGACTGCAAAATGCTCGATTTTTAAAAAAATTATTCACTTTTTATGCAAAAAAAAAAAAAAATTTTAATTACCTTTAAATATTGTATATATATATAATAAACAGTATGTTAGATAATTACTCAAAAAATTTCATGTAAATCAAGCAAAAATCATGAGTAGTACATACAATCGAACATAGGTCTAAAAAAGATACATTTAAAGGTACTTAAAAGTGACCACTCCCCTTAACTGAATTTCATATTTATTCGTTAATTGAAACAATCCTTAATTATGAGTGCTTCTAAAAAAAGAAAGATTGATACTGAAAATCGAGAATTTCAAGAACGATGGGAGGTTGATTATTTATTTATTCTTAACAAGGGCAAGCCACAGTGTTTGGAATGTTTACAGACTGTAGCTGTGTGCAAAGAATACAAGTTAAAGCGCCATTACCAATCAATGCATGAAAAAAAATACTATTCGTGCACGGGAGACTCGAGAATAACATTAGTAAAAAAATTGAAAAAACTGCAGAACTATCAAACGAATTATTTTACCCAAGTAACAAATTCTCAAGAAGCATCAGTAGCTGCATCGTTTGAAGTTTGCTGAGAAATTGCAAAAGCAAAAAAGCCTTTTTCGGATGGAGAATTAATTGAAAAATGTGCCATAAAAATGGCTCAAGCTTTTAATAATAACGAAATGGCAAAACAATTTCAAACAGTTTCTCTTTCTCATCAAACTGTAAGCCGACGTGTAAACGAGATCAGTATACATGTCACTAATAAATTACAAAACCTAATGAATAATTGCTGCTATTTTTCCGTAGCACTGGACGAAAGTACAGACATTTCCGACACAAGTCAAATGCTTATTTTTATAAGAACCGTAAATGAAAACTATGATTATTCAGAAGAACTTTTAAAATTACGATCATTACACGGAACAACAAAAGGTGACGATATTTATAACGAATTAAAATGTGCAATAGCTCCGTATGGCGGATAACTGACGGCTCCAGAGCTATGACGGGCAAAAATATTGGGCTCGCAGGACTCTTACAAAAAGAAGGAATAAATTGTCGAATGTTCCATTGTATTGTGCATCAGGAGGCATTATGTGGTCTTTCACTAAAACTCTAAGACGTAATGGACGAGGTTTGCAAAATAACAAATTTAATTCGTGGCGGAAATCGTTCTCTTACACATCGAAAATTTAAAACTTTTTTGGACGAACTGCAAGCTGAGTATGGTGATTTGCGTTTACATAGTAATATTTGCTGGTTACGTGCGGGAAAATGCCTGAAGAGATTTTTTACACTTCGAAATGAAATTCATCATCTTCTAACGGAAGTTGGCATCGATGAAGATTTGACAGCAAATTTAGGTGATAAAAATTTTCTTCGTTCACTTGCTTTCCTAACAGACATTACAAATTATTTAAATATTTTGAATAAATGCTTGAAAGGAAAAGATCAAGATGTGTGTTGTCTTTATAAACATGTAACAGGATTCAGAAATAAATTAAAATTGTGGAAGTTAAATTTGCAGGAAAATAATTTATTTCATTTTGAATGTTGCAAAGAGATGTATGAAGAAATGAAGGCCTGTAACATAGAAGTGAATTTTGACATTTTTTTAGCTAAATTAGATATGCTTATTGAAGAATTTAATAGAAGATTTTCTCAATTTGAAGATTTAAAGATGAGTATTAATTTATTCAGTGATCCATTCAATATCGATATTACCTCCGTTGAACCTAAATATCAAATGGAATTATGCGACCTTCAGGCTGACCCATTCATTGCATCTAGTGGAGCAACTGGAATACAAGTGTTCAAACATTTAGATAAAGAAAAATATCCAAAAATGAGAGATTTTGGACTTCAAATCATTTCTATGTTCGGAAGTACATATATCTGCGAGCGTGCATTCTTTGACATGAAATATATACAATCAAAATTTAGAAACAGCTTGAAAGACTCCACTCTTGAAAATATAATTAGAGTTGCCACAACAAATATTGATATGGGCATAAAAGAAATTGTTGCTTAACAACTACGGCCACAATGCTCCCATAAAATAGCTTAGGCTTAATAATATTCCAATTTTATTGTGTTTTTATTATTTCTTGTTATGTATTATTTTTAAGAATAACATTGTTTTGTCCGTTACTATGTGATATTTCATTTTAACAATAAATATAACGCAATATTTATTATGCAAAAATATAAACCTTATTGTCGAAAAAATGTTATCTTTGACTTTATTTTTTCGTATAAATAAAATCACTTTTGAGTTGACATGAACTGACTTTTCATTTACCTATCCTTTTCGGCCCGCGAAATATTTGCTAAAGAAAAAATGGCCCGCTGCCTCAGAGAAGTTGAACAGAGCTGGTCTATGAGATATACGTTAGGTGCCTTCATTGCTTTATTTGTACATTTTTAAGACTTTTTTTCCTATTGTGAATATTTATTTTCCAGATTGAAAAAAGCTTTCGAAAGGGAGTGCTGGGTGATTGCTGCTAGTTAGTGTAATATAATTAAAGAAATTTTTGAAAAATACTGGTATTTTTTTACATTTCTATATTAAAAAATATTGATACATTCTAATCTTCATTTTTTGGTATCAATGTTTTAACTTTTTTTTTCGAGAGTGCATTGGGGTGGGAGTGTGCTTAAATTTAAGTAAGGTTTTCATTTAAAAATCAATTTTTATAAAATAATTAGGTTTCTGCATTTTTGTATTTCTACAAAACTTTGCATACAATTTTATATACCCTGATTTCGGCATGTCTTTCTCATTTACCCTTCATTTTCAAAATTTTCTCTATTTTACAGGATCGATATTAAAGGTTATGTAATCTTCTAAATAAAAGTTCTATATTAAATAAAATTATATTAAATAATAAAGTTCTATATTAAATAAGTTCTATATTAATAAAAGTACATTTCTATATTAAAAACTAATGTTATATTCAAATCTTTATTTTTTGTTATAAATTTTTTAATTTTTTTTCGTGAGTGGATTGGGGTGGGAGTGTGCTTAAATTCAAGTAAGGTTTTTATTTAAAATTCAAATTTTCTAAATAATTAGGTGTCTGCATTTCTACAAAACTTTCGATACAATTTTATATATCCCGATTTCGACACTTCTTTCTCATTTGTCCTTAGTTGTTAAAATTTTCTCTATTTTATAGGATCGATATTCAGCGTTACGTAAACTTCTAAATAAAAGTCTATTATTAAAAATCATCCTTTATGCATTTCCATGGAAAAAATTTCTTTATATTCAGTTGTATTTAGAACGGATGTTAGGCCAAAGAACCCGTAGCAAAGTCTATGATTATGTTAGGCCAAAGAGCCCTCTGCAAAGTTTTTAGCTAAAGAGCAATACTTGTGATTAATGACATTCTTTAAAATTAAGAGATTTAAATTAAGAGATTAAACACTTTTTCTAATTCTGATATGCATACATCCACTGAGCTAGATGTGTAAGCACTAAGGGTACCACTACATAATAAGTGCACCACAAATAAATATGCATGCCTATAAAAATATGCACTGTGAACAAAAATGCGAATTTGGAACTTATATTATCTTTTAAATACTCTTCAAACTTATTGTCGATAATATTTAGAGTTTCAATATAAATCTAGAAAACTTAAACTTTAAAATTATGAAAATTCAAAATATTTCAAATGGCATTCTGATTACCTCGAGTTACCTTCATACTGGATAATAAAATAAATAAAACTATTTTGTGATTCAGAAAATACTGGAAAACCATTTTGTTCTTACAGGATTCTCATAACATTTTCCATTTTGTGTATCAAGTCAAATTATTTCAAGATATTCAAATAGACTGAAATTCTTTTGGTCAGAACTCTACACAACACATTTCAGTACTACAGGAAATCAGATGAAGATTAAGCTATACCCATTATAACACTTCTTTGTTAGAGAAAATCACACCTACCTCTCCATCAACAATTAGATAGAAAATCAATTGTCTATAAAAAAGTTTTCCCGATACAGCATGAAATATTTTATACTTCAGTCATAAATGTATCCACTGAGAGAAACAGCAAAAGTTCAATACCATATTTAACAATACAGTGATTTAAGAAAAATATATGCATACTATACAAAACAGTAATTCTCACACGAACCAAATCTTTTAAAAGTATAAGTAAATTAAAACAAAATCTGCAATAGATTGTTGAGCTTAAACCATAATGCAAAAAATAAAATAAATGAATAAATAAATCACAAAACTCAAGATATCCGAGGATCCTAATTTAAACCATTCAGATCTGTACGGTTTAAATTAGGAGCATTTGGAACTACTGAATTATAACTATCCATTCCTAGAGGTTGACAATTGCAATCAATAACTTTTGTGATTAGATCAGTGAGTACAAGAGGCTAACTGCTATATGCCTTCACTGGACAGGAATCTATGAGAAGTATTGCACAGACTGTATTACCAACAGGTAACCGAGGAAGAGGAGGTGACTTTTAAGTCATCTATGACTAAATGCCAGGTGCATATATTGATATACTCCTTCATGTATTTCATCAAAGAATTTAAGTAGTTGTATTTAAATTCTATTAACTTGTATTCATTTAAAAAAATCAAGTTTCATTTAAAAACTTCTGATAAAATTCAAGTTTCTTGACAAAATCATCACTTAAAACTAGGTCAGGATATATAAAAGTGGTAATATGAGGTGCAAGAAAAGACCACACAATACCATGAATATGCTGACATAAAGCTGCTTTAAGTTGTGAACACAACTGCATAAATACCTATATAACATTCTGATACATTCAGAATCTCACATTTTGACAATTTTAATTACAATGTTCAGGAAATTCTAGATTTTCTAGGAGGTATTAAACATAATTCTAAATTATATTATTCCCCAACAAACGATTACTTCATTTTTGTTTTGAATTCATTTTTTACATCTTGAAGGCCTTCTGTCATCTTTATTTATTCCTACAGATCTAAAGTGAGAAATAATTCTTACATATTAGTCAGAAGCAAGAGGAAATTTATAATATCAAAAATCTAAAAATATTAAAAACTCTAAGATCTTGCATATCTGCAGTGTATATATTCTTTACAGAATAAACTGAAGGGAGAAAACTGATAAAATTTGCATTTTGGAATGAATTCTCACCACAACAGTATGAATATCATACTTTCAACATCTTTTTTAACAATAGACTTGGTGAATCAGAAATTATTGTATTCAGAGAACAAAGAAATGTGGAGACTAGGTCATAAAGTCTTTTCAGGCCTATAAATTTGTTACTTATCCTTGTAGCAAGTTAAGAGCAATTAAAACAAAAAGCTGAAAGTAGAAGATCTTCCACAGAGATTGTCTTGTGAAAAGAAGCTTGCAAATTTTGAATAAGTTTTGATAATTATAAAATATGTCTCAAAGGAAGTACTGTGATGTTTAGAAACCTTCTAGAATTCCTGGCAAAATATAGCCACTCTAGTTTCAAACAAGTTTTACTCAGAGCTCCAGAGCTTTCGACTTATCTAGAAGTTACACCAGAATTCATGGAAACACCTTTACGAAAATTAAAAAAGATAGTTAATTATGAGTATCAGGATGAACCAATATGTAATGGGAAAGATATGTTTGAGGGGCATTGCTTTTAACAAATACTGTAGAAAGCTAAGTAGGCTAGACAAGTTTATTCCATACGATTTGACAGAACAAACATCGAAAAAATGCATCAATACTAGAAACTGCCTTTATAGATGTAAAAATAATTTAGAATGATGACCAAATAAAATTTATAAAAGATGTAGACAGATATGCTTGTCAAAGAAATGGAAGTAATTAAACCTAATGTTTCGGAAACCTTATAAAAAGTCTACAATTGCTACAAATGATAGTTACTGGCTCTTCCAATGCATTTATATCTCTAAGGATATTTTAAACAATTTATGTAATTGTAACATTGGGAAAAAGAAGCTTTTTCTAGATTAAAACCAATTAAAACATTACTGGGGTTAATAATATTAGAAAGACCCAACAGACTTGCAATACTGTCTACAGAGCATGTAAACACAAGGAAATTAAAATTTCATCCATTTATAAATGAACTTGCTGATAAAAAATCTAGCAAAATTTGACTGTAAATAATTTTGTTCTGTGAATAAAATGTATGTAGTCTAGTTACTTGTTAGTTATCCTTTCTTATAAATGTGCATTAAAAAGGAAATATGATCCCCATCTTATATTTTGTCTTTTATGCATCACATTAAATTTTTATCATTTAATGTGTATTAGAATTTTGACACTTATACTGTAGTTAATTTATTATATTCAATAAATCTTTTTTTATCCCTAGGAGCATCGGAAGTGGGGGGGGGGGGGATGATACATAAATCCTAAAACAACAAACATCAATTTCAGTAAGTGATCTTATGGACAGAAACTATATATTTTAAAAAAATTACCAAAAACCTGCACAGCAAGAAAGCAGTTATAAATTCTTCCAGTATAAAATAATCTATTAAGTATAAAAACTATGCAGGTAAGACAGTATATAATTTAAATCTAGCTCTAAACTGACACAAATACAATTCTTACAATAGAAGATTTTTAAATATCATATCAAGGCAGTCATATATACCAGTTTATAAAGAATTTGTTTAATCTTGAAATGATTCTAACAAAAATATTTTTAGAATATATGGTGCAGAGAAAATTAAGCATTTTCATATAGAATATAATAATAACTGTGTACAGTTATGAAGAGTTAAATAATTAATCTTTGCTTTAAGAAGAATTTCAGTTTCAGATATCCAGTATTACTTTTAAATCAACCTCTTTGGAATACACTGATTTAAAATTTAAAACAAGCATATTATAATGAAAGATAAACCTAAAATGATGAATATTTAGGAGTATTGCATTTAATGCTGTTGCTGTTATATTTGTTGCAATGAAGGATGAGCATGAATGTTATTTATTAAATTTCATCCTGAACAATTTAAACACTGAATGAATATAGAAACAAATAACATAAAAAAATTATTTCAAATTTAATCATAAATAAAAAATTCCCTGAAACAAGAATGATACAAGAAAGCAACACCTAAACACCAGATAACTGCTCATGATGCGAAGTTGTAAAATCTTACCGAATTTGGTGGCAATTTATACTTTATGTTGAAAATTTAATTGTTTAATTAGTTCTATCTTAAAGTTTTACATGAAATTAACAATGTATATGAATTTAATTCTAATTTTTTTTAATTTAATGGGCAAAATGATGGTTTATTAAATCTGATAAGCGTTAGATATTTTAACAATTTTAATATATATATATATATATATATATTTTCCAATGTGGAGGCACTTGTCATCAAACATGTGCCTATTCTACGCCGCAATTTTACTGCCCATTTTATTGTGGGGGCACCATATAGGCAGACAGCATTACCCCCTATGAAGGGATGACACGAACGGAGGCATTTTTCGTGGCGCAATGCCAGGATTCGATCTGAGCACCCTCAGCACCGAAAATCAGGGTGCTGTACCACTGGGCCGCCACAAGCCCCAATTTTAATATATTAAGTATAGAATTAAATTATAAAAACACCAAAAGATGAATGTTGGGAAAAGTGCTGGATTTATTATAGCAACAAAGTTGGTTATTTTATAAGTGGTACTATTGTTTATATTCTGCTACAAATGGGTTGTAACCTCTATAATATATGTTTTTATTATTCAGTTTAATGTCTTAATACACTGCAAAGTTTTGACTAATTGAATTTGAATAATTATCATTTAGACGTTCAAAGCCAATGAAATTCGAAATTAGTTTCAGATTATGAATTATATGTTCAGTCAATGACGAAAATTTTGAATTATTTTCCACCTTTTCAAGGAATATAATCTAGAAAATGAAAGCTTACCCTTGGTTATTCATATTTTGATTATAGGTCTTACTCTAGGCCTGAGTACATCTGATACAATACTTCACAGTGCCAGCATTTTTTAATTCTAAATTTTTCAAAAATGAATATTTACACTAAACTTTTTTGTTAATATTGCACTCTTTACTAAAATATTTTTATTTTATTCTTAGTTTTATAAAGTGATTTTGATACTTAGGAAATATTTTTAATTTTAATTTTTGTTCTAAAAATTCATTGGTACTATTGCTACCATTGGTATTATTGCTACCATTAATACTATTGCTACCATTTTTTTTTTTTCATTCTTCTACATATATTGAAATTATCTTGCTGCAACCTTTTAAATTTTATGTACTTTATTTTTCACTCTTTTTATATTTTTATGTGTATTTATCTTTCTAATTCTTAAGAATTTTTTAAAAAAATAAAATTCATGCATTTTGAATATATTGTTTCCCTACAACATTTCCAATAAGATATCCTATGACATATTTTTGAAAAGTTTAAATGTTGACCTACTTTTTGAAACCAATTGATACTTTGCAAATATTTAGGCTGTTTTATTTATTCCAGATCAATGCTGTATTCCATATTTTTTTAATTAAAATATTCTAAGGTTGTTTAATAGCTACTTATTGTTGAATTTTCACACAAAGTGTTGATTGTCAGGCTAAAAGTTTTAAAACAGTGTTGAAAGGTATTTTCCTAAATTTCTCATTAGAACTCCACTTGGTGGAATTTGACAACTTTTCGCCCAGGATATAGAACTCTTCCCGGTATATTTTGTTTGTTGCTGCAATTAGTAACAGTTCAAGAACCGTTGCACAACTCTTCAAACCATTGTATATCAAACAGCAAAGTTGCTGTTACGTCTGACTTTATGATGATATATTTATAAATGTAGTATAAATATTGTAAATAAAATTATCAAATGGGCAACTTTTAGTAACTTCTTGAAATCGTGGAATATATATTTTAATAACATGCAAACATCCACTCTACCTTTATCTTTAACACCTTCAATGTTCTTTATCACAGCACTCTGTTTTCTAAAGGAATAATACTAAGAATATTAAATAACAGCATAAATGAACATTAAGAAAACTCATAATAAATTTATTGTTAAAAACGTGCATTTGATTTGTGAAAAGCTAAGTACAACAAATAGAAGTTTTAATTATTTATGAGATTAATATATTATCTATAATACTACTACATAACATAAGTATTAACCTACTTTTTACTGAAAAGAACATAACATGCAGTTTTTAACCGTTTAATAGTTATACGTATTGTATTAGCATTTAGTTTCACTCACAGAAATATAGCGTAAAACGTAGATATCATATATATCATTTTTAACATGTACACAACAAACAGTTCTCACACACAATACAGAAAAAATACGTGTAAATTAAACTTACTTGAATATCTGTTTACTTTTCCAGCTTTGCAATATTAAAGATATAAATTGATGGCTAGTTGAATTTCGGACTTTAATCATTAGAAAGTAGGAAGAGATAGGGATGGATCGGAAATACTGGACCTGTTATTTTATAACAGGTATGTGTTAACTGAACTTTGGACCTGTTACCGATTTTCAAAAGTAACAGGTACGTCGTACGTGTGAAACGATAGAATACTCACGCCAGGCGAATAGAATAGGGCCGCCAGGCGGGGAGCGGGGACGAAATAAGTATACGAGTATTTTTCCGTACCTGTTACCAGAAAATACTCCCTTGCCTGGGCGGGGACGAAATAAGTAAACGAGTATTTTTCCGTACCTGTTACCAGAAAATACTCCCTTGCCTGGGCGGGGACGAAATAAGTAAACGAGTATTTTTCCGTACCTGTTCCCAGAAAATACTCCCTTGCCTGGGAGGGGACGAAATAAGTATACGAGTATTTTTCCGTACCTGTTACCAGAAAATACTCCCTTGCTTAAAGGAGTATTTCCACACTCGTTTATAATTTATATTTCTACGTGGTACGTAGGAAGGGTCGTCGGGGGCATACAAAACAAATAGACAAGTATTTCTACTTGTCTTGTGACCTTCCCCACTAACTGTTTACCAGGAAATATTCGCTTACCTAAACATTTTCACGTTCGTTTATAACCATAATTTTCCAATAAAATTGACAGTTGATCTGAATTTCGTTGGACATATTCTTACCTTCTTCTTCATTTTAATTCATGACTATTATTAAATACTAATACATCCAAATGCCTTTATAAAAATATTTACTTTCATTGGTTTTGAAATAAAATAAACATTTTGGGGTTAATGTTGTTGATAAAATTCACTGATTATTCATTATATTATTCGTAATCATTTATGTGTTTTATGACAGGTGAAAAAAATTGTATCTACTCACTTGTCAGGATTTTGTGAATTAAATTGTTGATGATAATAAAAACAACGTCTCATGAAAAAAAATTTATTTTATAGTAAACAAGATTATCATTAGCAAAACATAAATATTTTTTAGAAAAAACAACTTCGCATAAATGTATTTATTGTACAATAGGTATACATATTTTATAAATAATCAACTGAACAATTGTAGTTTGCACATAAATATTAATTATCCCTTTATGTAAATATGAAATAAACTGTACCTAATACAATTATATTAATATTACAGAAAATCTATTTAATAAAGTTTTATTGAATAAAAAAAATAGAATATTATTTAATGTTCTAAGAATTAACAGTATTAACAGCTACCTTAATATTAATACTAACTTTTTGTATCCAAATCAAATAACAAAACTGAATAGGTATTTAAATATAACGCATTACATTAATTATTACGCATTATTGTTAAAATGTACATGGCATTTGTAAAAATATTACATTAATCTTTAAAAAAGTTGTTACACTTAAATTTTTGGTTTCGTTACTTATTTCTATATTTTCTTTATTTATTTTTAATCTTAAAATAATTGCTCACGATAGACGGTCAATCACCACAGAATTGGTCTATTAGTTTCTATTTTTTTATGAATACAAAATAGCTTAATAACTATCAATAAATAAAACAATGAAAAATAATGACAGTAAGTAATAAAAAGATTGGTAGTTAATTTCTAATGATAATTGCCAAATTTCGAAGCCCTTTATAAGAAAAATTGAGCTTTCGTGTTTAAAAATAAAAGTTGATGACTTTTTCGCCATCTAACCAAGAACGGTGATCGGATATTATTTAACCAGACTAGAAAAATATTCTCTCGCACGGGACAGAGGTTTCGAGGGCACAAAGCTTCTTGTTTGGCAATTGGCTAAGAGACGGGTAATTAAATTTTTGTTCCGCCCACTATTTCATAGCAGACTAGACACTAGGCGAAGAGTTAACAGGTACGGGGTATAGACCTCGGTAAATGAGTATGGAGGGGAGAGAGGATGGCGGGACCACGGGAATGAAACTGGAAGATGAAGTTAGGGTAACAGGTATTTTGTAACAGGTATTTGTAACAGGTATTTTTTTGGATCTGGATCGGTTGTACCTGTTCCTGAAAAATACTCGTTTTTGGCATCTCTAGGAAGAGAAACACAGTATGTCTTACTGCGTATATCAGGGATGGATCGGAAATACTGGACCTGTTACTTTTTAACAGGTATGTGCTAACTGAACTTTGGACCTGTTATCGGTTTTCAAAAGTAACGGTTACGGCGTATGTGTCAAACGATAGAATACGTGCTAGAAGTGTGACGTCACGTCCGCCATTAGGGCACATCCGCAATGGCGGCCCATGTTATTCTCCCATATTAAATTAATACATTTAATTTAATTTAAAAAATACAATTCTTGAAATTCAATGAATCAAAATTATTATTTAAAAAGAATTAATAAAAATTTAATTTAATATTATCAAAAATATAATTCTTGAAAATTAATGAATGGGCACGCCTTTGCCAGAGCAGTGAAGGGTCATTGTCTTGTTGTAAATACCTTGTCAAACATGATATTGGACGAAGTTGAACTCTCATAGCGCATACAGATTGGTACAGAGTTCTCTGCATCTGCCAGTGATTTATGTCTTTCTGTACTCTGTACTATGCGTGGATCGCCTCCTCTGGCGGTCCATCAAAGAAAGAGTGAGGGGTCAGCGGGTCAAATGGTGTCGAGCGGGGTCGGGGGAGACGCCAGATCAAAGAGCGGGAATAGGGGTGGTTCTAAATACCGTGTCTAATGTTACCGTGAGTAATGTGATGACAGGAGTCGGGGATCTGCAGGCAAAGAACTCTGTACCAATGTATATGCACCATCAGAGAAAGAGCAGACATGCATCAGCACCCTTACGTCAGATTTCCTCTCCGAGCCTCCCTCATTGAATTCTTTGAACCAAAACAAATTACTCGAATCAGTGGCTATCAAATTTTGAGAAACGATGGACAGGATCAGCAAATATGGACCCACTGCAATGCTATGGATCCAGGACTTCAAAATGGTGAATTTGATACAGAAAAATAAATTGTAGAAAATTATATGAAAAACACCTAGCTGCTGAAAAATGGAATGTTTCTGGTAATTTTTTTAAAGTTTCAATTTAAAATAATAATCTGAGGGTTGTAAAATTTATATCACAAGAAAGATCGTAAAAATTCCTTTAAAATGAAATCTGTTTCGAATCTTTACGTCTATTTTCAGATTTTTGGTGAATTTTTAAAGATTAATTTTTAGAATTTAATTTACTAAATGTTGATCATGTGTTTTCTTTTCTTTTTGTGATATTTTAAATTAATTTTGCATCACGTGCATTATGCACGTGATCTGCAGACTGTGGTTAGGATCTCTTCGACGTTCAGCTCATCCCTCTTTTATTATCAGTAACTAGGACCTAGTGCCTGCTTAAAATTCCTGGCCACAGAGAGTGATGTTATTTCATAAGTTGATGAGGTTTTCAATGGCTCCATTGGCGGTGATCTCGATTGTATTACGAATCCAGGACAATATTTGACTTGTTCAAACTTGATCAACACTTCAAATTAACGTTGAAGTAGTAGGTTAATCGGGACACTGAAAGTAAACATGTTCATTGTCACTCATTCGTTACTATGGGAATAATCGACAACCCCATTCGCAACGCACGGCTGAAGAATTTTGTCTGGATAAGAGCCTCTCAGAAGCAGAAATATGTCGGGCCGGGGGGGGGGGGAGATTTGAGAACATTGCAACCGCAGTAAATTCATTTTGTTTTAAAGTTGCGAAATTTTTGTACTACGAGTATTTATGACCGTTTCTGAAATCGGGAGATTGAATTCTCGCGTTTGACCTTTATCAAATCATTCTGAAGAAATGACCGAATCAGAAGTCGTGAATCCAACCTCTCACATTCACCCCCACCTACATCTGAAAAAATTTTAAAAATTGGTATTTTTTATTATTATTCAACTGAGTTGAGTGTTCGCCGCACATTTTCTATTTAATACATTTTTCCGATAATGTTGATTTACTCTTTTCTTACATGCATATTTTGTTCCATACTTCTTTCGAATCGAGCACCATATTATCGACAGTCTATAAGGCGTTATAGGGATCCCCTTGCAACCTGTCAGCTTCCCGATAATGAAACCACGCCATCCGTGGGAGGGAATCTGAAATAGCGAAGTCATATCTTAAAAAGTTTTCTAAAAATCTTTGGCTCCGAAACAGAAAAAAAATTATAATTCCTCACAAATTGGGAGAAGCAAGTTCTATTAATGGGGCTTGTGGCGGCCCAGTGGTACAGCGCGCTGGTTTTCGGTGCTGAGGGTGCTCAGATCGAATCCCGGCGTTGCACCACGAAAAAATGCCTCCGATTGTATTCGTTCCTTCATAGGGGGTAATGCTGTCCGCCTATACGGTGCCCCCATAATAAAATGGACAGTAAAACTGCGGCGTAGTATAGGCGAATGTTTAACGACAAGTGCCTCCGAAATTGAAAAAAAAAGTTCTATTAATGATTCCTCCTCTAGTTCACCTAAATGTATCATTTCGTACATTTCTATTTAACATACCGAGTATTCATACCGAGTATCACATTTCGTTTGCATGGATTGTTTAAAAAACATTCATCTGAATCTTTTACAAACATGGAAGTTTTTAACTTCAAACGTGTCTAAATGTAAGTTCGAAATGACATTCTTCAAGTTTAGAAATTTCTCCAAAGGAGATAGCATTTTCCTTTGGACCACGTCGTTTCTGCAAAGCAAATTTTCTCACTGATGCCTCTACATTCTTCTGAATTTTAGATAAACTCGTATTTTCGCGACGAAATTAAAATTTAGTTGGATTAATACACAAAATTTATCGCATTTGTTAGCTGCACAGCAAATTTCCAAACAAATTTTAAAAAAACTCTCTTTAAATACGAATCGGACTTCGTCTTATAATGTGAAACGTCACTTCCAAAGGTTTCCTCTCTGAATACCGGTAACACTCAGGTTAGAGAGCAGATGATTAAATGTCCTGTCGAAATATATTGCAAGACTCAATAGAGTCCATAAATTGATACATAACACTTGGTGTAATTTATAAATTTAAAAAAAATTAAGAGCTGAGTTCAAAATTAAAATTATTGCATACATAAAAATTTCAGACATTATCTATTATAAAAGTATAATTAGATGCTCCATGCATAAAATATTATTTTGGCTGCCCACCACAAAAAAAACCCTTGAAAAATTGACAATTAAATTCATTTAAAACAATTAAAAGATACAAAAGCTGATATTAATCCAGTTTCGATATGACGCCATAAAATATTTATTTATATATCATTATTCATATTTATTGCCTCAATTACAGAACACAGCAGATGTAAAAAAGAAACAGTAAAATCTTAAAAGTAATTATTAAATATTAGCCAAAAACAAAAACTAGAATTATTACATAACGGGCAATTCATAACACACTTTCCTGCAGTATAAACATGTATAATTCTTTTAACAGGCTTTTTTACTTCAATCACTTTAGTGGGTCAAGTATGTCTGGGAGGTCGTAGTTGATGACGGATATCGCATTGATATATTTGAAAAGTTTTAATAATGTCATAAAACACAAAATTAATTCCAAACATAATTATGTGCGACATCGCCTTTAAATGAACACCACCAAACCTCATTTGAATTCCATTTTCGAGGACATTTTCACCACGATGAGACAAAAATATTTCTTTGTACCAAAAAGTCCCATTTCATACGATAGTACAGAGTTCGCTACATCCCTGAATGTGTAGCGAGATGCGTTTTTCGTGTGTTTTCAAGTCATAAACCTATGTCTCATACAGTACATATGAAAAGGTTTCTCTTTTTAAATTAACCTCTGCAGAAAATCTTTTCTATCACATAGTAAGGATGAAATATTTCTCATCTGTGTAGGTATGAACTTTTTTAAATGATCAAGTTAACAAAACTTATTTACACGTATCTTGCAGACCAAAAGTTTTTCTTTCATAGATAAGGAGATGCGTTTTCAAAGTCCCTTGCCATGAAAATCTTCTCTGAAAGTCAGTGCAAGTCGCAGGTTCCTCTTACCTGTGGGTGCGGAGATGACTTTTTAAATTACCCTGGTCAGAAAATGATTTCCCACATACAGTGCATGCGAAAGGTTTTTCTCCTGTGTGGGTGCGGAGATGTCTTGTTAAATGACTCTGTTGAGAAAATCTTTTCTCACATATAATGCAGACGAAAGGTTTCTCTCCTGTGTGGGAGCGCAGATGTGTTTTTAAATGAGTCCGTTGAGAACATGTTTTCCCACACATAGTGCATGCGAAAGGTTTCTCTCCCGTGTGAATGCGGAGATGTGTTATTAAATGGGCCTTTTCAGAAAATGTTTTCCCACATACAGTGCAACCGAAAGGTTTCTCCCCTGTGTGGGCGCGGAGATGTTTTGTTAAATCACTTTGTTCAGGAAATGTTTTCCCACATACCGTGCATGCGAAAGGTTTCTCTCCTGTGTGGGTGCGGAGATGTCGTATCAAATCACCTTGTTGAGAAAATTTTTTCTCACATACAGTGCATGCGAAAGGTTTATCTCCTGTGTGGGTGCGGAGATGTGTTTTTAAATGAGTCATTTGAAAATATGCTTTATCACATATAGTGCATGCGAAAGGTTTCTCTCCCGTATGGATGCGGAGATGTCTTTTTAAAGAACCCTGCTGCGAAAACCTTTTTTCACATACAGTGCATGCGAAAGGTTTCTCTCCTGTGTGGTCGCGGACATGTGTTTTTAAATGGTCCTGAGGAGAAAATCTTTTCTCACATATCTTTTCGCTGGAATAGCTTTCATTGGAAGGTCCTTTTAGAGTGGAAATACACATTTGCTGTTGTTGCATGACTATGATTATTTACACGGTGATCAGAAAACAACTGCCAGCACTATCTTGATCTTCAAAAGTTGTGGATACCACAATCATTTTAATTTTTCACGCAACAATCTTTACGGAGAACCTGCAAAGAGAGAAAAGAATTTAAACGAGATAAATTAACACTGTACCCTCAATCTTTTTTGGTATTTTTCACGTGAAATCAATAGCTATATACAGTTGGTCTCTGTTTAACGACGTTCTACTTAACGACGATCTCTATTTAAAGGCGATATATTTCCCAGTCCCGGGCCCTGAGACGTTATGGGAAATGTTATTTTTTCACAAATTCTGTTTAAGGGCGATCTCTACTTCAGAACGATTTTTCACGGTCCCTTGAAAGTCGTTAAACAGAGAGCCGACTGTATAAAAGTTTGTCTGCTAAGAAATTATATATATAAACTAGGACGCTATAAATTATGTTTCGGATTAATAAAACTATTGAGCATTTTAATTTATTGCAATTAGGATACGCGGTTCCTTAGCCATCCTTATTCTTTTGTCCTGATAGATCACAAGGACGTGCCGAGATTTTATATGTATCGGGTTGTAGGAATCACCACAAAACTAATGATACCGGCCCTATCGATAACACTAGCCAACAATGTAACAAGAACAAAGTGAGTCATTCTGTACTAAATCAACCACGCTGATAACGAAAACGACCATGAAAATTCCCGATTTGCTCTAGTTTTCGATAAATGAGGGGGTGGAGCGTATCTGTTAATGATAAGCATTTCCTTTGAGCATTCCCGATATTGTTTTCGAAATTCAGTGGATGGTAAACAACATGACGTTATCCCCTTCCGAAAACATGCTGGGTGTATTGTTGAGTGTATTTGTGGACAAGTGACGTTAAAATCAAAAAACCGAACAATAATGCCAATGATTAAGAAGGCCTACAGCCTGTACTTTGGTTATGGAATCGGAGGCCAGGACAAGCGCCGAGCCCCGCATATAGGTTGCATTTCTTGTATCGCTAGTCTTAGTTCCTGGTTTAGGAATAAAAGATCATCAATGGGTTTTGCTATCCCCATGATCTGGAAAGAGTCATCAAACCACGTAAATGATTGTTATTTTTTGTATGACAACTCCAGTCACACATGGTATTTCAAAAAAGAAAAGGTTAGCCTTGACATATCCTAACATACCGTCGGCTATGCGACCAGTGCCTTACGGAGTCGGACTGCCTGTTCCAATCCCACCTGAGTCTTATACCGTAAGTGACGACAGCGGTAGGGATTCTAGTGCTATTTCTACACCTTCAAAACAGAGTACATCGAAGATCCTGATTTCTGGAGCAACGAGGAGTCAACACAGCAACATAAATTCACACAATGTGAGTTGAATGATCTGGTAAGAGATCTACAATTACTTAGAGGTAAAGCCGAACTGTTTGGCGTCTAGACTGCAGCAGTGGAATTGTCTTGACTAGAAGGTAAACGTGACTGCGTTCCGTGACCACCATATTCCCTTCCTTCAGTTTTTCAATAGTGAAAATAATTTGGTATTTTGTAGTAACATAGACGGTCTCATGGCAGCTATGAAAATTGACTACAAAATTGATGAATGGAGGCTGTTCAACGATTCATCAAAGTTAAGTCTAAAATCTGTTCTTATGCATAATGCAAATCTGTTTCCATCTGTTCCGAAAGGTTATGCAGCTTACATGAAAGAAACGTATGAGAACATGAAGCAACTGTTATGCACAGTAAACTATGACAAGTTTAAATGGCAAATCTCCGGTGATCTGAAAGTCATTGCCATATTACTTGGCCTGCAACAAGGTTATACCAAATTCTGTTTTTTTTTGTGTGTTTATGGGTTAGCCGAGCAAGGGCACGTTACTATAGACAAAAGGATTGGCCTATGCGTCAATCAGTTAAACCTGGAACACACAATGTTTTATATGAACCACTCGTCGAATCAAGCAAAATTATACTCCCTACTCTTCATGTCAAAATGGGCTGGGGAAAGCATTTTTGTATTTGTCCACGAAATTTCCACGTCTCAGTAAAGCCAAAATAAAAGAGGGGATTTTCGGTGGTCCAAAAACACGCAAACTGTTCAAGGACGAACATTTCAATAATCTCAAATGTAATGAGAAGTTAGCTTGGGATTCCTTTGTTCAAGTGTCCAAAAACTTCCTTGGAGATCATAAGGCAGAAAACTATAAGGATCTTTGTGGGAAATCTTCTGCAGTGCTACGATAGACTGGGGTGCAACATGTCTTTAAAGTTACACTTCTTGCATTCACACTTGGACTTCTTCCCTGAAAACAGTGGTGCTGTTAGCAACGAACATGGCGAACGCTTCCACAAGAAATTTCGGACATGGAAGAAAGATATCAGGGAAAGTGGAGTGAATCAATGCTAGCGGACTACTGTTGGACGCTCATCAGGGAATCAACAGCAACATAATACAAAAGGCAGGTAAAGCGATTGCGCCATTAGTGACCTTCCTCCGAGGGAGAACTACAAGGTAAATACATGAACAGGCTTCTAATGGCAATTCTGAAAAGCTTCAATATCTAAAAAACGAGAGCTCAACTTGCATGTTCATTATCATTTCCGTGTTCAGCACCCTTGAAAACTTAAAGATGAACTGTTTTCATCAATGCTACAGAAAAAAAGTTAAATTTCGTTGGCTAGTGTAATGGATAAGAATTATTCATATTATTTTCACTGAAAATTAATTTTAGTTGTCGGTAATTCAAAATAATTTCATCATAAATTATTGAGATTACTGCTCCGAGATATTCCTCCGAGATTATCATTTCCGTGTTCAGCACCCTTGAAAACTTAAAGATGAACTGTTTTCATCAATGCTACAGAAAAAAAGTTAAATTTCGTTGGCTAGTGTAATGGATAAGAATTATTCATATTATTTTCACTGAAAATTAATTTTAGTTGTCGGTAATTCAAAATAATTTCATCATAAATTATTGAGATTACTGCTCCGAGATATTCCAGAGATTTACATCTCATTAAAGAGCTCCGTTATCATCACATTAAAAAGTTCATAAATCTAATAAACGTATAAATTCATTTCAGGAAATAACAAAGAATATGTGGGTTATGGATTTGCTTAGGGATATTTGTTCTGATTGTAGTTTGGCGGCGACAGATATTTTTCACCACGTTCTCTCCACATTTTAACATATATGTCTGAGTATATAGTACATTAGAATTGGCAATAATAAAAATTCTTGAAATTTCCGTTAATCGATTGTAGAGTAAGTGTTTTTATGTGATTCTTCAAGTAATCTGAATCAAATATTTCAAAAGTTATCTGTGGACCTATTATAGACTATGAGATATACGTTAGGTGCCTTCTTTGTTTTGCTTGTACATTTTAAGACCTTTTTTCCAATTGTGAATATTTATTTTCCAGACTGAAAAAAGTTTTCGAGAGGGAGTGCTGGGTGATTGCTCCTAGTTACTGTAGTATAATTAAAGAATTTTTTAAAAAATACTGGTATTTTTTTACGCTTCTATATTTAAAAAATATTGGTATATTCTAATCCTCTTTTTTTGTTATCAATTTTTGAATTTTTTTTTTTCGGGAGTGTGCTAAAGTTTAAGGGAGGTTTTCATTTAAAATTCAATTTTTCTGGAAAATTAGGTTTCTGCATTTGTGTATTTCTACTAAACTTTGCATACAATTTTATATACCCTGATTTCGGCACGTCTTTCTCATTTGTCCTTTATTTTAAACTTTTCTCTATTTTACAGGATCGATATTCAAGGTTACGTAAGCTTCTAAATAAAAGTTTATTCTTAAAAATTCTCCATTATGCATTTCCATGGAAAAAATTCCTTTATATTCAATTGTATTTAGAGTGGATGTTAGATCAAAGAGCCCTTAGCAAAGTCTATGGCTATCTTAGGCCAAAGAGCCCTATGCAAAGATTATAGCTAAAGAGAAATACTAGTGATTTATGACATTCTTCAAAATTAAGAGATTAAGCATTTTTCTAATTCTGAAATGCATACATCCACTGAGCTAGATGTGTAAGCACTAAGGGTACCACTACATAATAAGTGCACCAGAAATAAATATGCATGTCTATAAAAAATATACACTGGGAACAAAAATGCGAATTTGGGACTTATATTATCTTTCAAATACTCTTCAGACTTGTTGTCGATAATGTTTAGAGTTTTATTATAAATATAGAAAACTTAAAATTTAAAATTATAAAAATTCAAATAGATAAATTTAAAATATTTTTAATTGCATTCTGATTATCTTCAGTTACCTTTATACTGGATAATAAAATAAATAAAACTATTGTGCGATTCAGAAAATACTGGAAAACAATTTTGATCTTACAGGAGTCTCATAACATTTTCCATTTTGTGTATCAAGTCAAATTATTTCAAGATATTCACATAGATTGAAATTCTTTTGGTCAGAACTCTACACAATACATTTCAGTACTACAGGAAATCAGATGAAGATTAAGCTATACCCATTATAACACTTGTTTGTTAGAGAAAATCACACCTACCTCTTCATTAACAATTAGATAGAAAATCAATTGTCAATATAAAAGTTTTCAAGATAGAGCATGAAATATTTTATTCTTCAGTCATAAATGTATGCACTGAGAGAAACAGCAAAAGTTCAATACCATATTTAACAATACAGTGATTTAAGAAAAATATATGCATACTATACAAAACAGTAATTCTCACACGAACCAAATCTTTTAAAAGTATATAAGTAAATTAAAACAAAATCTGCAATAGATTCTTGAGCTTAAACCATAATGCAAAAAATAAAATAAAATAAATCAGAAAACTCAGGATATCCGAGGTGTACGGTTTAAATTAGGAGCATTTGGAACTAATGAATTATAACTATCCATTCCTAGAGGTAGACAGTTGCAATCAATAACTTTTGTGATTAGATCAGTGAGTACAAGAGGCTAACTGCTATATGCCTTCACTGGAAAGGAGTCTATGAGAAGTATTGCACAGGATGGATTAGCACCAGGTACCTGAGGAAGAGGAGGTGACTTATAGTCATCTACGACTAAAAGCCAGGTGCATATATTATTACACTCTTTCATGTATTTCATCAAAGAATTTAAAGTAACTGTATTTAAATTCTATTAACTTGTATTCATTTAAAAAATTCAAGTTTAATTTAAAAGCTTCTAATAAAATTCAAGTTTCTCAACAAAATCATCACTTAAAACTAGGTCAGGAGATATGAAAGTGGTAATATGAGGTGCAAGAAAAGGCCACACAACACCATGAATATGCTGACATAAAGTTGCTTTAAGTTGTGAACACAAATGCATAAATACCTATATTACATTCTGATACATTCAGAATCTCACATTCTGACTATTTTAATTACAATGTCCAGGAAATGCTAGATTTTCAAGGAGGTACTAAACATAATTCTAAATTATATAGTTCCCCTACAAACGATTACTGTTTTTTCCCCCTTCGTTTTTTACACCTTGAAGGCCTTCTGTCATCTTTATTTATTCCTACAGGTCTAAAGTCAGAAATAATTCTCACATATTAGTCAGAAGCAAGGAGAGATTTATAATATTATCAAAAATCTAAAAATAGATAACCCCTAAAATCTTGCACACCTGTAGTGTATATATATTTTACAGTATAAACTGAAGTGAGAAAACTGACATAATTGGCATTTTGGAATGAAATCTCACCACAACAGTATGAATATCATACTTTAGACATATTTTTTAACAATAGACTTGGTGAATCAGAAATTATTGTATTCAGAGTTCAAAGAAATGTAGAGGCTAGGTCATAAAGTGTTTTCAGGCTATAAATTTGTTACTTATTCTTGTAGCAAGTTAAGAGCAATTAAAACCAAAAGCTGAAAAAAGATCTTCCACAGAGATTCTCTTGTGAAAAGAAGAATGCAAATTTTGAAGGCTTCTGAAAAACTCCTTTTAGTAGATCAGGGGTGACCAACCTTTTTGGGAAGAGTGCCACTATCTGAAAAAAAAACATTATGCTTGCCACTTCCAACTTTTCCAGCATACAAGAAATATAATAAGGTGCGCTGTTATAGGGTAACTGTTATAGGCTTAAAGGTGCATTTATTCCTGCGCTGTTATTTTCAGTAGCGTATGAGTAGGGTTTTTACAGATTTTGACAAATTATTATTTTTTCAAATTTCTTAATTTTTCAATAAGTCTCCGTGTGCCACACTGTGGCACGCGTGCCGTGGGTTGGCCACCCCTGAAGTAGATGAAGGGTTTAATAGAGCTAAATACCTAAGCTAAACACCTACCAAAACTTAAGTTACCAAATGATGATTCATTGAGATAACATGCAATGCGAAAGATACAAAATATCCATAAAATTTCGACCCTGATTTACCTGTCTATATTGAGAGAATAAATTCTGGCTACTAGTCAATGTTGTCTTCATAAATTTTTTTTAAGTCTGATAAACCAAACTCAACACAGAATTAAAATATCATTAATCATAAGATAGCCTTAGGAACAGCATGAGGGAAAGGTTAGAAAATATGTAAGGAATTAATTAAGAAAGGAAGGACTGTTTTCAATCCGATTGGATTTATTGGAAGCAATTGGGCCTCATGCTAGTACAGAGCCTCATACAAAGAAAATTTTAAAATACGCCTCACAGGAAATAATGTGATGTTTAGGAACTTTCTAGATTTCCTGGCAAAATATAGCCACTCAGGTTTCAAACAAGCTTTAGTCAGAGCCACAGAGCTTGCGACTTATCTAGAAGTCAGTCCAGAATTTATGGAAACACCTTTACGAAAATTAAAAAGGATATTTAATGATAAGGATCAGGATGAACCAATATGAAACTTGAAAGATATGTTTGAGGCGCATCATTTTTAAAAAATACTGTAAAAAGCTAAGTAAGCTAGACAAGTTAATTTCATAAGATTCCCCAGAACAAACATCAAAAACATGCATAAATACTAGAAATTGCCTTGATAGATGTAAAAATGATTCAGAATGATGACCAAATAAAGTCTATAAAAGATGTAGACATAGATATGCTGGTCAAAGCAATGGAAGTAATTAAAAATAATGTTTTGGAAACCCTAGAAAAACTCTACAATTGCTACAAATGATAGCTACTGGGTCTTCAAATGCATTTATATCTCTAAGGAAATTTTAAACAATGTATGTAATTGTAAATCTGGGAAAAAGAAGCTTTTCTAGCTTAAAATAAATTTAAACATTCCTGGGGTTAATAATATTGGAAAGACTCAACAGACTTGCAATACTGTCTACAGAGCATGTAGAAACAAGGATATCAAAATTTCATCCATTTATAAATGATCTTGCTGATAAAAAATCTAGCAAAATTTGATTATAAATAATTTTGTTCGTGAATAAAATGTATGTAGACTAGCTACTTGTTAGTTATTCTTTCTTATAAATGTGCATTAAAAAGGAAATATGACCACCATCTAAAATTTTGTCTTTTATGTATCAAATTAAATTTTTATCATTTAATGTGTATTAGAATTTTGAAGGCCCCCTCCCCCCACCTAAAAAAAATTTCTGCAATTGGACCCAACGCTGACTAAGACCAACCCTGATCAAATGTAGAAATAACAAGAACTCAGATGTCAAATTTTCCAGTACAAAATAATTAACCGTTATACTCTATAACCTTAATATATTCAGTTAAAAGAAATTTCCAAATTTTAACATATTAAAATGCAGAATTCATATAAAATCCACCAATTTCTTATTTAACAGATTTCTATAAATTATATTTCTATTTCTGTTCTATAAATTATGTTTAAAACACAGTAATATGTAACTAACTGTGAGTAAGAAACGTTAGCATGTAATGCAAAGTTATCAAAATGACTGCAAAGGGAAGAAAAAACCTCTGGTAAATCACTGACTTCTATTTAGAAAATTTATTCAAACAGTTATCATGAAATAGCTTGTACAAAATGTTTAAGTATACCTCCCTTAGGCAAAATAAAAACTTACCAGCCTACATTTTCATATTTTGTTCAAAGTTATCTTTTACATAAATGGTTTAATATAATCCTTTAATATCAGTTTTAGCTTTTTTCATATAGAATTATAATTCATGTGATGCATATTTCCTCACAGCATAATTATACAACACTTTTCTAGAGCACTGAGAAAAATAACGAGCACCAGAACTTTCAAACTCTATTTTTGACACTTATATTGCAGTTAATTTATTATATTCAATAAATTTTTTTTTATCCCTAGGAGAAGGTGAAGGGGGGATATATAAATCCTAAAACAACAAACATCAATTTCAGTAAGTGATCTCATGGACAGAAACTACGTATATTAAAAAATTACTGAAGACATAAACAGCAAGAAAGCAGTTATAAATTTTGCCAGTATAAAATAATCTATTAAGTATAAAGACTATGCAGGTAAAACAGCAGATAATTTAAATCTAGCTCTTAACTGACACAAGTACAATTTTTACAATAAAAATTTTTGAAATACCATATCATGGCAGTCATAAATGCCAGTTAATAAAGAATTTGTAAATCTTGAAATGTTTCTAACAAAAAAATCTTTAGAATATATGGTGCAGAGAAAATTAAGCATTTCCATATAGAATATAATAATAACTGAGTACAGTTAAGAAGAGTTAAATATTTAATCTTTGCTTTAATAAGAATTTCAGTTTCAGATGTCCAGTATTACTTTTAAATCATCCTCTTTGAAACACATTGATTTCAAATTTAAACAATCATAAACCTAAAATGATGAATATATTTAGGAGTATTGCATTTAATGCTGTTGTTGTTATATTTGTTGCAATGAAGAATGAGCAGGAATGTTATTTATTAAATTTCATCCTGAACAATTTTAACACTGAATGAATACAGAAATAAAACATATAAAAAAAATTATTTCAAATGTAATCATAAGTAAAATATTCCCTGAAAAAAGAATGATACAAGAAAGCAACACCTAAACAGCAGATAACTGCTCATGATGCGAAGTTGTAAAATCTTACCGAATTTGGTGGCAATTTATACTTTATGTGGAAAATTTAATTGTTTAATTAGTTCTATCTAAATGTTTCACATGAAATTAACAATGTATATCAATTTAATTCTATTTATTTTTAAATTTAAAGCGCAAAAATGATGGTTTATTAACTTTGATAAGCTTTAGATATTTTAATAATTTTAATATATTAAGCATAGAATTAAATTATAAAAACACCAACACATGAATGATGGGAAAAGTGTTGGATTTTCATAGCAACAAAGTTGGTTATTTTGTATGTGGTACTATTGTTTATATTCTGCTACAAATGGGTTGTAATCTTTATAATATATGTTTTTATTATTCAGTTTAATGACTTAATATACTGCAAACCTGATCTAGCTAAACTTCACTCATACGTCACTAAAAGTCAGTTAGTATATCTCAGAAATGTCACTTGGAGTTTTTCAGTTTCGATTAATTGAATTTGAATAATTTTCATTTAGATGTTCAAAGCCAATGAAATTCAAAAGTAGCTTCAGATTATGAATTATACATTCAGTCAATGACGAAAATTTTGAATTATTTTCAAATTTTTATTCCCAAAAGTGTTCATACACTTACGATTTTGAATGAAATAGGGGTCTATCCATAAATAAAAATGAATATTTCAGAATGGGTATTTAATAATAAGATCTAAAATCTATTCTTAACAAAACTACATGAAATATTTTCAAAACACAGTAAAACTTTATTTTTAAGAAACCAGTTATCAAAAAGTAACAAAAACTTTATCTCACAAAAGTCATCGTACAGTGAAATATTTTCAGATAAATTCATAATTAAAATTATCATCTGGCAATTTATTTTTATTTTTGAATTGTGGTGGCATTTAAAATATCATTTGGTTTTAATCTTTATTTGCCTACTCCGTAATATGCTATTTATTAATTAAAAATGGCTCGTAGTCATAAATAAACAACAAACAACATTCGAAAATTGATTATTTTTCATCATAGTAGTGGTAAATCTGTTAGGAAAATTGGTAAATTACTTAATTTTTCCATTCTACTGTGTATTATGTGATAATATGCTTTAAAGAAGAAAATTGGATTGAAAAGAAGGTAAGAAAATGTCGTCCAGCAAAATTAACAAAACGCGATCAGAGATTTATAATTAGAAAATTTGTGAAAAATTCACGTTTGAGTGCTGTAAAAGTTTCTGCAGAATTTAATGAAACATTTTCTACTTCAATTTCACCTGAAACTGTTCGACGAGTTATCAGAGCAGCTGGATTACATGGGCGTTATGCCCGTAGAAAATTTTTTTTTAGTGAGAAAAACAGAAAGTTTAGGCTTTCCTTTGCACTATCAATGATAAATAAGCCCTAAACGTATTGGAATAATGTCTTATTTGCCGATGAAAGCAAGTTTAACATTTTTGGTCTGGATGGACGTATAATTCTATGGAGTAGAAAAAAATGAGGAACTTAATCCCAAGAACTTAGTAGGAACAGTTAAGCATGACGTTGGAGGTGTCCTTCTGTGGGGGTGCATGTCGGCATCAGGACTAGGAAATTTGGTATTTATTGATGGCATAATGAATCATAGTGTTTATATAAATATTTTAAGAGACAATTTAAAATTATCAGCCCAAAATTTGGGTATTGGAAACCACTTTGTTCTTTTATCAAGATAACGATCCTAAGTACACAGCTCTCAGCATTCGCCTCTGGTGTCTCTATAATTGTCCAGAAGTTTTGAAAACACCACCTCAATCGAAAGATTTAAACCAAATAGAATATATTTGTAGAGAACTGGAGGTTCGAGTACGAAGGCACGACATTCACACGAAAAACGAACTAAAAACAAGTATGATGTAAGAATGGATGAACATTGGTGCAGAAATTACAAAAGAACTAGTGCACTCTATTCCCAGATGTTTGAAATTTGTTGTGGATGGAAAAGGATATTCTACTAAATATTAATTTAATGAAAAATTAGAATATTTACTAATATGTAGAGATATTTTAGAAGTGTACAATG
Organism: Dolomedes plantarius; assembly: GCA_907164885.2. Taxonomy (NCBI): domain Eukaryota; kingdom Metazoa; phylum Arthropoda; class Arachnida; order Araneae; family Dolomedidae; genus Dolomedes; species Dolomedes plantarius. The sequence goes on from OU015499.1 coordinate 147,027,913, forward strand.
ACTTTTGTGAATTAAAGTTTTTGTTACTTTTTGAGTATTGGTTTCTTAAAAATAAAGTTTTACTATGTTATTAAAATATTTCATGTAGTTTTGTTAAGAAAAGATTATAGATCATATTATTAAATACCCATTCTGAAATATTCATTTTAATTAATGGATATACCCCTATTTCATTGAAAATCATAAGAGTACCAAAATTTTTGGGAGCCACTGTATATTGAAATTATCTTGCTACAAACTTTTAAATTTTATGTACTTTATTTATTTTTCACTGTTTTTGTATTTTTATGTGTCTTTATCTTCCTAATTCTTAACTATTTTTTTAAAATAAAATTCATTCATTTTGAATATATTGTTACCTTACAACATTTCCAATAAGATATCCTATGACATATTTTTGAAAAATTTAAATGTTGACCTACTTTTTGAAACCAATTGAAACTTTGAAAATATTTAGGCTGTTTTATTTATGCCACATAAATGCTGTATTCCATACTTTTTTAATTAAAATATTCTAAGGTTGTTTAATAGCTACTTATTGTTGAACTTTCACACAAACTGTTGATTGTGAGGCTAAAAGTTTTAAAACAGTGTGGAAAGGCATTTTTCTAAATTTCTCATTAGAACTCCACTTGGTGGAATTTGACAGCTTTTCGCTCAGGATATGGAATTCTTCACCGTATATTTTGTCTGTTACTGCAATTAGTAACAGTTCAAGAACCGTTGCACAACTCATCAAACCGTTGTATATCTAAGTGCAAAGTTGCTTAACACGTTACGTCTGACTTGTATGATAATATATTTATAAATGTAGTATAAATATTGTAAATAAAATTATCAGATGGCCAACTTTTAGTAATCTCTTGAAATAGTGGAGCATATATTTTAATAACAGGCAACTTTTAGTAACCTCTTGAAATAGTGGAGCATATATTTTAATAACATTCAAACATTGACCACAGAGTATTAACTGAATTTTTACTGAAAACAACATACCATGCAGTTTTTAACCGTTTAATAGTTATACGTATTGTATTAGCATCATGCTTCACTCACCAAAAAAATAGTGTAAAACATATATATATATATAAAATTTTGGGACATGTAAACAACAATCAGTTCTTTCATACAATACAGAAAAAAATACCTGTAAATTAAACTTACTTGAACAGTTGTTTATTTTTCTCGCATCATCTGGAAGTCTGAATTTGAGTAATAACAAGCGACTAGGATCTGCCTTTCCACAAACGCACTGGGACTGTGATTGGTCGATGGGCGAAGTCTCCCATTTGACGTTTTTTCGTCCCTTTAACCCTCGAGTAGTCAAGTCTCGAAATGTAATACGAAAGGTCGCGGCAGGGAGGGGGGGGGGACACGGGTCACCCACTTCTATGTCGGTGTTATTTCCATGTATTTAACTCAGCGTCCTCTGGCACCTTTTTTCCTCTTGAAGTACACTATTTCAAATATATTCCTTATGGGAGCAAACTTATAAAATTCTCGTCGAAATGCCCTATCCGAATGTCATCAAAACGAAGGCACCTGTGAAGAAACGAAAACATGTTTTTCCTATGTGCAGCATTGATGCACATAGTTAAATAATGTGAATTTACTCAAAGCATAACTCAAAAACTGAAGTCTGAACTCTGAATCGGGGCTGTATAATAGCTTCTCGAGAGTCTGGGGATTTCAAGAAATTTCCTGAAAATACCAGTCTTGGAAACACCAAACATGGCGCAAAAAATCAGTCGCCAACAACTCGCTAATTTAGCGGGATACCATAGAAACCCTATGTTAAATGCATGGTACTGCAGAAATTTAGCTAATACGATTATTTACATGGAACAAACGATGATGATGCATTATTTTACAAGCAGAATGAGAATTTTAACGGTAATTTAAGCTAAAGACATACTACAGTCATTCCGTCAGAAGAGACCTGGAACTGGTTTTAAGGTTGCTGCCTCGGAGAGGTCGATTCTCGAAATGATGGGTCTCAGGATAATCAATACCCCAATACTATTTCCCGCGGAAATGTTATATGGGTATAATACCATTTATCGCTCTTTAGGCATTAAGAAAATTATGAAGGTTTTAACTATTTAGGCTTTTGACAAGCTCAAAGCATAACTCAAAAATCGAAGTCTGAACTCTGAATCGGGGTTGTATTATAGCTTCTCGAGAGTCTGGGGATTTCAAGAAATTTCCAGAAAATATCAGTCTTGGAAAAGTTGCCAGATTTGACGCCAAGTCACCAAATATGGCGCAAAAAATCAGTCGCCAACAAGCCAATAACTCGCTGATTTAGCGGGATACCATAGAAACTCTATGTTAAATGCATGGTACTGCAGAAATTTATCTAATAGGATTATTTACATGGAACAAACGATGATGATGCATTATTTTACAAGCAGAATAAGAATTTTAACGGTAATTTAAGCTAAAGACATACTACAGACATTCCGTCAGAAGAGACATGGAACTGGATTTAAGGTTGCTGCCTCGGAGAGGTTGATTCTCGAAATGAGGGGTCTCCGGATAATCAATACCCCAATACCATTTCCCGCGGCAATGTTATTGGGGTATAATACCATTTATCGCTCCCCAATAGCATTTATCGCTCTTTAGGCATTAAGAAAATTATGAATGTTTTAACTATTTAAGCATTTAGAAAACCATTGTTTGTTTTGATTTCTATTTTCATGTAATCAACGTATTTTGAGCCTTTTCACCTTGCTTCGTATTACTTACTATTTCCCGAAGTAATGGGAGGGAGTTTCAGAAATCCTCAAAAAAATTTAGAGTCATGTTTACTTCTATAAATACTGGATCATACAAATATTTATTATTATCGATACAGATTTCTGGGTATTTGGGTTTTTGCAACTGTTAGTTTTTTCTTTCACCACAGGAGACGCGATCTTTTTCGGTAATTTTGTTTTCATTAAAAATAATAAGTGTGGCCTGTTATTTTAACAAATAATTAAAATATAAAACATTTTTGGGGTAAAAGTGGTTAGTTCTAGAAATGAGGGATTAAACATAAAACGATTATACATAAGACCTTAAAGTTATGGAAAAAATATTCGAGCCTAGTTTAAAAACATACCCCACTGCTTCATTTTACACAGGCGGATTTTGTTACATGCTCCTGGAGTTGACGGGGTGAGTTTTACGGCTCCGTTTTTACGATTGAATCTTTTTATTCACTGTCGTCTCGAAGAAGTTGAATTCCATCTATATCACTATCATCATCTACATTGTCCCCACAGTCGCTCTTTTCACTGGTTTCGTCGTCTGAATCTTCTTCGCCAAAAGTTAATATTAATTCGTCTACCACATTTTCGATGATACCGTCGTGTTTCCATTAATTTTCCTTTATGTACTGAACGTGACTACAGTAACTTTTCCAACTGCCAGCATCAATCCTGTCTAATCCCTCTTCAGTCAGTTCTCGCAGTTTCTTTAAATGTAAATTTGCACTAACATTCCGTTCCTGTATAAACTTCTTTAAATCCCCCCCCCCCCACACACACACACGCGAGTTCAATGCGATTTAAACCGCAGTGATACGGTGGGAGTCTGATAACTTTATGTCTACAATGTTAAAGTAACTGATCAACTCTGTATATTGGTGTTGGAGATGAGTTTTCTGTGATCAGTTAAAAAAGTTCTGGTTTTCTCATGCGTTCTTCATATTTCACATTTTTGTGTTAACCATTCTATCATATCTCTCTTATGAATGTAGAATTCATTTATTGTGTCCCTTATTACACACGTCAGTCATCCACAATTACTTTAACGTTACCTGGTCGCGACGATTTTTTCCAGGGGTTGAGAGTTTTTCATTCTTAACATCCGCACTTTTCCTCTCCTTTCTAATCCTTTTAACTGTTGCAACATAAACTCCAGTCGCCGCAGCGTTGATTGAACATCAGGAATTTGAAGTTCTTTCCTGCTTCAGAATCGCAAAAGTGGGTAACAGCACTTAAAATTTGTCTAGTCTGAGAATGAAGAGTTTTCCCAATAGCAATATTATTAAATTAAAATGACTATGAAACGATTTTACTTATAAGCAAACAAATTAAAAGTAGCAATAAATGTCAAAGAAGCTCGCTAGGTAGCACAACTAAATGACACCTTTAAAGGTGTCAAGTACGGCAGCAAGATGTGTAAATCGTCCTTTATAATAAGAAATATTCACCAACTTCTTTATCTGGGATTATTTCAACTTATCTGGGATTTTCCAATTACCCCGCTTACGTACGAGACGTTATGTCTGCAGTATTTTATTGAAGGAGTGAGAGATATAGAAATTCAGACAGCTTTGAGGTTGACTGAATTGAAAGATTTTAGGTCAGCGTTAGTGTACGCCATGAGGTTTGAGGTTGTCCATCAAGCTTCGAGGAGAGATCGACACAAGGTATTGGGTGCGGAAATAAACCCTACGGATCCTGCGCTTGGAGTAATGAAAGAATTGTGACCTGATTATCGCACTAGGTGCGAAAACGGAATAAAAACAAAGATTTCTTTACAGGAAGTCAAAACACTACAGCGTACAGATCATCAGAAACTGACTACAATCCTTGTAACACAATCTCTAGATAGCAGAAGTACGGAAAAACTCAACACAAAAGACGTGGCATGAAGTCGCACTTACCACGGCATAAACCTCAGCAATTCTCCGAAGAAAATCTCGGAGCTAACAGCAACGCTTTTGACAAGCTAAAAGCACAACTCAAAAAAGTCTAAAATCTGAATAGGGGCTGTATTTATAGCTTCTTGAGAGTCTGAGGATTTCAAGAATGTTCCAGAAAATACCAGACATGGAAACCAGACTTGATGCCAAGTCGCCAAAATTGGCGCAAAATAAATAGTCGCCAACAAGCCAATATCTCGCTAATTTAAACAAATGTTCATTTTCTACATTCTGTTTAAGTATTATTGTACGCAAGGTGTCTTTTCATACTAAATCGATGACGGTGAACAACTTTGTAATGGACTTTTTTCCTGTATCTCGTACTGTTTTTCAGATAAAAACGCTAATTCCAAAATTTGCCGATAGATGGCGTTGTAAGTTATCTCCTCGAGTAGCGCATACACAAGTCTTTATTAAGACCTCCTATTTCTATTTACAAGCATGAACAATTCACATAGTTACATTTCATCATGATGTAGTGGCTAGCAAAAGCCAAAGGAAGTATACGTCACAGGTGTCTGCCTCAAAAAGAGCAGCAGTTCGTTCGACATTCGGCTAAGGTCTCTCCCTCTTTTCCGAGGAACCGCCTTTTTATCACCTTTCTTCTTTTCTCGAAATATCTGGAACATTCTCGATTCTTTTAATAACCCCAAGTTCCGGGTCCGCCGTACCCACGATCGGTGCTTGCGGTTCACTTCTCTAGATAGCCGAAAGCCTTTTCCATTCTCTCAACTGGACAGACTGTTCGGAACAATTGAATGGGTCATCAATAGTACTTCCCTAATTGGGAACCTGGAAACTAAACGATGCTCCGCTGGCCGCTTGCCATGGGGTCTCGATTAGAGTAAACGAATTTCCGGTCCTTGCCGAAAGCTCTCCTGGAAAAGATCACACACAAGACAACACACGTACACTGATAAAAAAAAATATACACTTCTTCCCGACATCATAAGGGTAATGCATTGTGAATAGTATTATTAACGCGAGGTGAATATTGTGTAAAATTTGATAACTTGTATTTATAATGAATTGTAATATAATAATAGTTGACTTTTAACAAAAACTTGCATGAATTTGAAGAATCTGAGTTTATACTTATCGTTGAAACTGAAATGTTACTTAAACTGAATTGCAGATATGGTGATTGAATTGAAACTGAAACTTGTATTGAACTAGCGAACCTGTGAGTATATATGATATTGAAACTAATATGGTATTTATGCTGAGTAGGAAAGTAATTTTGTAGGTAAATTAAACTTATTCTAATGTATATTATTCATGAAATGTACTTATTCTAATATATTGACACTTTAAAACAAATCTGCTCAGCTGGGACCGCAGTGTCAAGTGTTGGGGCTTGCGGGGACTGGTCAAGCGGATAATATTGCAGCTATCAAATGTTTCGTGTGCCTAACGGCGGGATGATATTTATAATTGAGTTATAATAAATTATAAGTTTCTTATTATTATCACATAACTCTGATGCTAGAGTTGTTTGTAGGAGGAAAGAAGGAAAAAAAAGCATACAACTAGCATCATTAAATGATCAGAGCAAATTCTCGTATTACAGGTCTGAACCATCCACATATATGTCTAATAAATTTAGATAACATATCACCTTAACCCCTTCCGCCTCGTTCCCGTCAAAATTACGGGTTGAGGCTTCGCCTTCTATTTCTCGTGCCCGTGATATTTCCAGGCTAGAGTGATTAAAAGTGACTCACCAAAATGATTAAAACAATCCATTTCATTTACCCTGAAAATTTTTTATTTCTTATTTTACATACCAGATGACAGCATCAGACTATTTATAATGTAATTAGGGATGACTTTTTTAAAAGTAGATGTGGCAGATCAAGAAATAAATGGAATCCTCCGGAAAAAAATAGGCACTTCTATTACCGTTTTCTGGAAAATTATGCGATCGTTAAGGGGTAAAAAGAATATATATTAAAATCTGAATAAAAGAAACAACTATAAAAAAATTAAATAAAATAAAAATGCTGTTCATAATATCAAATATATATCAGAAATAAACAAAAAATCTATAATCTAGAAAAAAAATTAAAGTAAGGAATCTTACGAGTACTATCCTCATAATTTTTTCTTATCACATAATTAAAACACAATTAAAATGTCGTTAAATTTGTCGCATTCATTAAGTCATTCTCATAACATTAATTCGGTAAACAAAGTCCTTTTCTTCTGAAACCAAACCAAATAAATAATAAATTAAAAAATTTTCTATGACAAATTCAGAACTGAATGTAAACATTCCTGAGAAACCTTAGTGTTCCCAAACATACATTACTGATACTTACACATTCTCAATAACAAAGAGTGAATAAAAGGAAAAAACAAACTTTCTGGAGGGCCACCGATTATTATTGGTTCTGTGCAAAGGCTTTACATTTTGCAAGCGTACTATTCAAGACATGGGGGAACGGTTTACTTGAAAAATTATTTAGTTCCTGAAATCACCGATAAAGGGCGCTGTATAACTGGACATATGCTGAAAATACATAAAAACACATTTTATTTGAACTACCAAACATTCACGTAACAAACACCTTACCGACGCATGGAATGCTGTTCATTATGGTTCCCTTCTTGTAGATGTAAAATCTGCAGTATGTGGACAGCTTTTTCAACTGAAGATCGTAACTGGTCGACTGAAATGCTTCTCACATGCTGAGTGATACCTTCAAGTTTACCAAGGTTACTAGAAGTCCTCGATGAACAACATTTAAGTGTCCCCGTAGCTAAATATCACACAATTAAAGATCCGGAAAACGAGATGGCCAGGTTGTTGGAAACGCATGACTGAATATTTTGTCATCAGTGAAACGTTGCGGAAGAAACTGTTGTACACAGAGTCCAATGTGTAGAGGCGCTCCATCTTGCTTAAAGGTAACTGAAGATATTGCCGCTGTTGCAAATGGGGTACAACAAGAGTTTCAAGCATCCTTTTGTACCTGTTGGTCGTCACGGTGCATGTCACACGGCCATTGCGAGTAGCTTCTTCGAAAAAGAAAGGTCCAAGAAGGAATGTGCCTGCGAATCCCCACCAGACTGTAACTTTCGGTGAGTGGAGTGGAATTTCTTGGAAATACGGGGATTTTCCGTATTCCAAATGCGACAGGTATGGGTGTTCACTGTTCCTCTGAGTTGAAAATGGACCTCGTCACTCCACAAAATTTGCCATAGCTACGATGCATCCACTTCAATTCTAGCAAGAAATGTCAATGCAGTCAGTCACTTCTCCCTGTCGATGCGACTTCCACCTGCCTTTGCAATCCCTTTTTATACCAGTACCAACCACAAGCGGCAATAGCGTTACGTCATAGATAAAACTGTCAGCTGGTTATCTCGGCCACTCAGTGTAAACTAGCCTTTATTCTAGGAAAACCTATATTACAGTTTTACCTCGCCGTAATGTTGCTGAATGCGACAAAATACAAATTTTGAAGTTTGTTAAGCGTTTGTAGTCAAACGCAAATATGTTTATATGACTCTTTCATAAAATACTGATGTTAGCGAAAGAACCCCGATGTGTTCAAGAAATCATAATTATTTCAGTCTTTCAGGAATTTGAAGAAAACTTCCATGCTGTTCACATATGCTATTACTTTACGCCGATAATTTTAAGCAGGTATTCAAAAGCTTCTAATAATACTATAAAATATATCCACTTACGAAATCCGAGATTAGGTCAACTATGAACAAAACTTGTGAGATGAAAAATCAACCCCAAAGCAGCCTAAATAAATAATATTAAATTCATGATTCGACAACGAACTGCTTACATTTAATTATTCACTAATAGCAGCTTAAAATATAATTTTCTAAATAAATCTTTTTCAATTTATAAAAAATTCTCTATGCATGAAATAACTTCGTTTTTGAATGTTCGGTCCATATAACAAAATTTCATTGTCATTTGCTGGTAATTTTGAGAGTTCGAAAAATTTCTCTTTTTCTAAAATCATACATTTTCAATGTGCTTACAGCAAAGTGTCTTCCCTGTACTGCCCATGTCTAAATTTCCTGGTGTATTTAATCGAGGGACAGCTGGAAAACGAGATCGCGCACACCAGAACAGCGAACGTTCTTCACGATCTGCAGACTGTGGTTAGGATCTCTTGGACGTGCAGCTCGTCGCTCTATTGTCAGTAGCTAGACCTAGTGCCTGCTTACGATTCCTGGCCACAGAGCGTGATTTTATTTCCCTAAGTTGATCAGGTTTTCAATGGCTCCATTGGCGGTGATCTCGCTTGTATTACGAATCCAGGGCAATCTTTGACTTGTTCAAACTTGATCAACACTTTAAATTAACGTTGAAGTAGTAGGTTAATCGGGACACTGAAAGTAAACATGTTCGTTGTCATCTCATTCGTTGCTATGGGAATAATCGGCAACCCCATTCGCAAGGCACGGCTGAAGAATTTTGTCTGGATAAGATCCTCTGAGAAGCATAAATATGTCTGACAACGGGGGGGGGGGGAGCTTTGGGTACATTGCAACCGCAGTAAATTCATTTTGTTTTAAAGTTGCGAAATTTTTGTACTACGAGTATTTATGACTGTTTCTGAAATCAGGAGATTGAATTCTCGCGTTTGATCTTTACCAAATCATTCCGGGGAAATGAAAGAATCAGAAGTCGTGAATACAACCTCTCACATTCACCCCCACCTACATCTCAAAAAAATTTAAAAAGTGGTATTTCTTAATATTATTCAACTGAGTTGAGTGTTCGCCGCACATTTTCTATTTAATACATTTTCCCGATAATGTTGATTTACTTCTCCTTTCATGCATATTTTGTTCCATACTTCTTTCGAATCGAGCACCATATTATCAGCAGTCTATAGCTGCGTTTACATGGACAACAATAATACCCGGGATTTACCCGCTAATAGGGAAAACCTTCGAAATCCGTTTACATGGGACCACATTTTCATCCTGCTTTTACCCGTCTTACCGGAAGTAAAGGCCGTCACATGATTCGGCGGAAGTGATCCTCATACACCATCATTCCTTGTAAATCACGTTATGGGTTCGATCCCAGCCGGTGTCATACTTTTCCAAATTCACTGTATTGCTATTTTTAGCTTTCCATCTTCGAACTCCGCATTTATCTCGTTACGAAGTGTATGGTCCTGGGGAAGGCCTTTTTTTTCCAATTGTTGTTCTTTTGACCTCGTATTCTTAAATTTTAAAAATAACAACAACAAAAAAATCATAAAACTTTAAAAATCCAAAAAGATTGAAAAACTTACAAAAATATTTTTTGTATTCTTATGTTATGTGCTTTTCTGGGCCTCTTAATATTATTACTTTTTTGTTTTCCGTGGATCATTAGTCTTATCTAATTTTTCTTCTAAATTTTCTTAACTTGTAACTCTATATTTTCTTCTCTTAAAATTAACTTTTTTGTTTTAATTTAACTTTACTGTTAAATTTGTTTTCCTTTTACCCGCGTTATTCTTACCTTAATATTTTAATTCATTACTTAAAATTTTAACTACTGAGCACTCCCACCTTGATTACATATATCTTGCTTACAGGAGATAAAGTCGACACGACCAATGCACTCCTCTTCTAAAACACAATTACGTCTGCGTCTCTTTGTTATTTAAATGCAGCACATGTCAGTCGCTGTTGATAATTATAGAACGTTTACGATTGTTTTCTGTTGTTTTTAAAAATAAATTTAGAAAATAGATAGGAAAAAAGGAATATAAGAACTAGAAGATTGATGCGGATATTAGATATAATCGTACGATCTATGGCTTCATCGCTAAATTTAGTTTTTCCACAACAAAGAATGTGGGCAAAATTACGAAGCTCTGTTTGGTGGGAAGAAATTGTTTTAAATTCCTTAAGTAATAAAGACTGGAAAGAAAATTTTCCAATCGATAGGTGCATTTTTTTAAATTATAAGATTAATTGTAAGATACTTATTGTTTTAATAAATCCTTTTATAAAATCAAAATGTAATTTTGATTTCAATTTTGTTTCAGTAATTTTTAGTCATGTATAAATAAAAAAATCATAAATAGATATAAATAAATTTTTATCTGTGAATTCTAAAATAATTAATTTATAAATAAATTTAATGTTACGTTTAATTATTGATTATACTTATTAAATTTATTAATTTTACCATAACACTTTAAATGAAAATGTTATTGGAATTTATTGAAATGAAATTTTATTTCTTATTTTACATACCAGATGGCAGTACCATTCTATTTATAATAATATTGGGGATGTTTTTTTTTTTTTTTTAAACTTGATGGGCAGAAATAAATGAAATCCTCCGGAAGAAAATAGGCACTTTTCTACTGTTTTCTTGAAAATTATGCGATCGTTAAGGGGTTCCAGATCCTTCCATCGATCATTTAGCTGCATTTTCATGGATTCACACAAGTTCAAACCCGCCATGTTATTTACTCCCAGCTTCGAAATGCATCATGGGTAATTAGCGGGTTTTATCCTGGGTCGAAGCAGGGTCGAAAATCCACCCTGCATTTTTCCCTATCGTAGGGAAAAAGTAAGAAACGACCCTGCTTTTACCCAGGTTTTTGGCACATGTAAACGGCACTTATAAGGCGTTATAGGGATCCCCCTGCAACCTGCCAACGTCCCGATAATGAAACCACGCCAGCGGTGGGAAGGGAATCTGAAATAGCGAAGTCATATCTTAATAAGTTTTCTAAAAATCTTTGGCTCCGAAACAGAAAAAAAATTATAATTCTTCACAAATTGGTAGAAGCAAGTTCTATTAATGGGGCTTGTGGCGGCCCAGTGGTACAGCGCGCTGGTTTTCGGTGCTGAGGATGCTCAGATCGAATCCCGGCGTTGCACCACGAAAAAATGCCTCCGTTTGTATTCGTTCCTTCATAGGGGGTAATGCTGTCTGCCTATACGGTGCCCCCATAATAAAATGGACAGTAAAGCTGCGGCGTAGTATAGGCGAATGTTTAACAAGTGCCTCCGCATTGAAAAAAAAAGTTCTATTAATGATTCCTCCTCTAGTTCACCTAAATGTATCATTTCGTATATTTCTATTTAACATACCGAGTATTCACGTCTTTGCATTTTTCGTTTGCATGGGTTGTTTAAAAAACATTCATCTGAATCTTTTACAAACATGGAAGTTTTTAACCTCAAACGTGTCTAAATGTAAGTTCGAAATGACATTCTTCAAGTTTAGAAATTTCTCCAAAGGAGATAGCATTTTCCTTTAGACCACGTCGTTTCTGCAAAGTAAATTTTCTCACTGATGCCTCTACAGTCTTCTGAATTTTAGATACACTCGTATTTTCGCGAGGAAATTAAAATTTAGTTTGATTAATACACAAAATTTATCGCATTTATTAGCTGCACAGCAAATTTCTAAACAAATTTTTAAAAAACTCTCTTTAAATACGAATCGGACTTCGTCTTATAATGTGAAACGACACTTCCAAAGGTTTCCTCTCTGAATACCGGTAACACTCAGGGTGAGAGCAGATGATTAAATGTCCTGTCGAAATATATTGCAAGACTCAATAGAGTCCATAAATTGATACATAAGACTTGGTGTAATTTATAAATTAAAAAAAATTAAGAGCTGAGTTCAAAATTAAAATTATTGCATACATAAATATTTCAGACGTTATCTAATATAAAAGTTTAATTCGATGCTCTATGCAAAAAATATTTCTTTGGCTGCACATCACAAAACCCCTTAAAAAATGAAAATTAAATTAATTTAAAACAATTAAATGATACAAAAGCGAATATTAATCCAGTCTCGATATGAAGCCATAAAATAATTTATATATCCTTATTCATATTTATTTCCTCAATTACAGAACACAGTAGATGTAAAAAAGAAACAGCAAAATCTTAAGTTATTATTAAATATTAGCCAAAAACAAAAACTAGAATTATTACATAACAGGCATTTCATAACACTCTTTCCTGCAGTATAAGCACGCATAATTCTTATAACAGGCTTTTTTTACTTCAATCACTCAGTGGGTCAAGTATGTCTCAGGGATCGTAGGTGATGACCGATATCGCATTGATATATAAAAAAAGTTTTAATAATATCATAAAACACTAAATTAATTCCAAACATAATTATGTGCGATATCTCCTTTAAATGAACACCATCAAACCTCAGTTTGAAATCCATTTTCGAGGACATTTTCACCACGGTGAGACAAAAATATTTCTTTGTTCCAAAAAGTCCCATTTCATACGATAGTACAGAGTTCGCTACATCCCTGAATGGGTAGCGAGATGCGTTATTCATGTGTTTTCAAGTCATAAACCTATGTCTCATTCAGTACATATGAAAAGGTTTCTCTTTTTAAATTAACCTCTGCAGAAAATCTTTTCTATCACATAGTCAGGATGAAATATTTCATCTGTGTAGGTATGAACTTTTTTTAAATGATCAAGTTAACAAAACCTATTTTCACGTATCTTGCAGACCAAAAGTCTATCCTCCATAGATAAGGAGATACGTTTTGAAAGTCCCTTGCCATGAAAATCTTCTCTCACAGACAGTGCAAGTCGCAGGTTCCTCTTACCTGTGGGTGCGGATATGTGCTGTTAAATTACCTTAATCAGAAAATGTTTTCTCACGTACAGTGCAGGCGAAACGTTAATCTCCTGTGTGGGTGCGCAGATGTCTTGTTAAAGAACTCTGTTGAGAAAATACTTTCTTACATATAGTGCAGGCGAAAGGCTTCTCTCCTGTGTGGGTGCGGAGATGAGATTTTACATGACCCTGATCAGAAAACATTTTCCCACATACAGTGCATGAGAAAGGTTTCTCTCCTGTATGGGCGCGGAAATGTCTTATTAAATCCCCCTTGTTAGAAAATCTTTTCTCACATTCAGTGCATGCGAAAGGTTTATCTCCTGTGTGGACGCGTAGATGAGTTTTTAAAGAAGACTGTTGAGAAAATGTTTTCCCGCACACATTGCATGCGAAAGGTTTCTCTCCCGTGTGCGTACGAAGATGTTTTTTTAAATGATCCTGTTCAGAAAATGTTTTTCCACATACCGTGCAACCGAGAGGTTTCTCTCCTGTGTGGGTGCGGAGATGTCGTATCAAGTCACCTTGTTGAGAAAACCTTTTTTCACATACAGTGCATGTGAAAGGTTTCTCACCTGTGTGGTCACGGACATGTGTTTTTAAATAGTCCTGAGAAGAAAATGTTTTCTCACATATCTTTTCGCTGGAATAGATTTCATTGGAAGGTCCTTTTAGAGTGGAAATACACATTTGCTCTTGTTGCATGACTATGATTATTTACACGGTGATCAGAAAACAACTGCCAACAATATCTTCAACTTGAAAAGTTGTGGACACCACAAGCAGTTTAATTTCCCACGTATCAATCTTTATGAAGAACCTGCAAAGAGAAAAAAGAATTTAAACGAGATAAATTAACACTGTACCCTCAATCTTTTTTGGTATTTTTCACGTGAAATCAATAGCTATATACAGTTGGCTCTCAGTTTAACTACGCTCTGCTTAACGACGCTCTCTATTTAAAGGCGATATATTTCCCAGTCCCGGCCCCTCCGACGTTATGGGAAATGTTACTTTTTCAAATTCTGTTTAAGGGCGATCTCTACTTAAGGACGAATTTTCACGGTCCCTTGAAAGTCGTTAAAGAGAGAGCCGACTGTATAAAAGTTTGTCTGCTAAGAAATTATATATATAAACTAGGACGCTATAAATTATGTTTTGGATTAATAAAACTATTGAGCATTTTCATTTATTGCAATTAGGATACGAGGTTCCTTAGCCATCCTTATTCTTTTGTCCTGATAGATCACAAGGACGTGCAGGGATTTTATATGTATCGGGTTGTAGGAATCACCACAAAACTAATGATACCGGTCCTATCGATAACACTAGCCAACAATGTAACAAGAACAAAGTGAGTTGTTCTGTACTGAATCAACCACGCTGATAACGAAAACGACCATGAAAATCTCCGATTTGCTCTAGTTTTCGATAAATGAGGGAGTGGGGCGTATCAGTTAATGATAAGCATTTCTTTTGAGCATTCCCGATATTGGTTTCGAAATTCCGTGGATGGTAAACAACATGACGTTATCCCCTTCCGAAAACATGGTGTATTGTTCAGTGTATTTGTAGACAAGTGACGTTAAAATCCCAAAAGGGAACAATAATGCCAATGATTAAGAAGGCCTACAGCCTGTACTTTGGTTGTGGAATCGGAGGCCAGGACAAGCGCTGAGCCCCGCATATAGGTTACATTTCTTGTATCGCTAGTCTTAGTTTCTGGTTGAAGAATAAAAGATCATCAACGGGTTTTGCTATCCCCATGATCTGGAAAGAGTCATCAAACCACGTAAATGATTGTTATTTTTGTATGACAACTCCAGTCACACATGGTATTTCAAAAAAGAAAAGGTTAGCCTTGACATATCCTAACATACCGTCGGCTACGCGACCAGTGCCTCACGGAGTCGGACTGCCTGTTCCAATCCCACCTGGTTGGTTGGTTGGTTGGTTAGGGTTTAATGGCGCAAGGTCCAGAAAGGACATGCTGCGCCAAACACAAGGTAAAGTCTGAGATATCCAATCCCACCTGAGTCTTATACAGTAAGTGACGACAGCGGTAGTGATTCTGATGCTATTTCTACACCTTCAAAACAGAGTACATCGAAGATCCTGATTTCTGGAGCAACGAGGAGTCAACACAGCAACATAAATTCACACAATGTGAGTTGAATGATCTGGTAAGAGATCTACAATTACTTAGAGGTAAAGCTGAACTGTTTGGCGTCTAGACTGCAGCAATGGAATTGTCTTGACTAGAAGGTAAATGTGACTGCGTTCCGTGACCGCTATACTCCCTTCCTTCAGTTTTTCAATAGTGAAACTAATTTGGTATTTTGTAGTAACATAGACGGTCTCATGGCAGCTATGAAAATTGACTACAAAATTGATGAATGGAGACTGTTCATCGATTCATCAAAGTTAAGACTAAAAGCTGTTCTTCTGCATAATGCAAATCTGTTTCCATCTGTTCCGAAAGGTTACGCAGCTTACATGAAAGAAACGTATGAGAACATGAAGCAACTGTTATGCACAGTAAACTATGACAAGTTTAAGTGGCAAATCTCCGGTGATCTGAAAGTCATTGCCATATTACTTTGCCTGCAATAAGGTTATACCAAATTCTGTATTCTTTGTGTATTTATGGGTTAGCCGTGCAAGGGCACGTTACTATACACAAAAGGATTGGCCTGTGCGTCAATCAGTTAAACCTGGAACACACAATGTTTTATATGAACAACTCGTCGAATCAAGCAAAATTATACTCCCTGCGCTTCATGTCAAACTGGGCTCGGGAAAGCATTTTTGTATTTGTCCACGAAATTTCCACGTCTCAGTAAACCCAAAATAAAAGAGGGTGATTTTCGGTGGTCCAAAGACATGCAAACTGTTTAAGGACGAACATTTCAATAATATTCTCAAATGTAATGAGAAGTTAGCTTGGGATTCCTTTGTTCAAGTGTCCAACAACTTCCTTGGAGATCATAAGGCAGAAAACTATAAGGATCTTTGTGGGAAATCTTCTGCAGTGCTACGATAGACTGGGGTGCAACATGTCTTTAAAGTTACACTTCTTACATTCACACTTGGACTTCTTCCCTGAAAACAGTGGTGCTGTTACCAACGAACATGGCGAACGCTTCCACAAGAAATTTCGGACATGGAAGAAAGATACCAGGGAAAGTGGAGTGAATCAATGCTAGCGGATTACTGTTGGACGATCATCAGGGAATCACCAGCAACATAATACAAAAGGCAGGTAAAGCTATTGCGCCATTAGTGACTTTCCTCCGAGGGTGAACTACAAGGTAAATACATGCACAGGCTTCTAATGGCAATTCTGAAAAGCTTCAATATCTAAAAAACGAGAGCGCAACTTGCATTTTCATTATCATTTCCGTGTTCAGCTCCCTTGAAAACAAAGATAAACTGTTTTCATCAATGTTACAGAAAAAAAGTTAAATTTCGTTGGCTAGTGTAATGGATAAGAATTATTCATATTTTTTTCACTTAAAATTTATTTTAGTTGTCGGTAATTCAAAATAATTTCATCATAAATTATTGAGATTACTGCTCCGAGATTTCCAGAGATTTACATCTCATTAAAGAGCTCCGTTATCATCACATTAAAAAGTTCATGAATTTAATAAACGTATAAATTCATTTCAGGAAATAACAAAGAATATGTGGGTTATGGATTTGCTTAGGCATATTTGTTCTGATTGTAGTTTGGCGGCGACAGATATTCTTCACCACGTTCTCTCCACATTTCAATATATATGTCTGTGTATATAGTACATTAGAATTGACAATAGTAAAAATTCTTGAAATTTCCGTTTACCGTTTGTGGAATAAGTGCTTTTATGTGATTCTTCAAATAATCTTAATCAAATATTTCAAAAGTTATCTGTGGACCTATTATAGTCTATGAGATATACGTTAGGTGCCTTCTTTGTTTTGCTTGTACATTTTAAGACTTTTTTTCCAATTGTGAATATTTATCTTCCAGACTGAAAAAAGTTTTCGAGAGGGAGTGCTGGGTGATTGCTCCTAGTTACTGCAATATAATTAAAGAATTTTTTGAAAAATACTGGTATTTTTTTACGCTTCTATATTTAAAAATATTGGTATATTCTAATCTTCATTTTTTGTTATCAATTTTTGAAATTTTTTTTTTCGGGAGTGTGCTAAAGTTTAAGGGAGGTTTTCAATTAAAAAGGAAATTTTTTGAAAAATTAGGTTTCTGCATTTGTGCATTTCTACAAAACTTTGCATACAATTTTTTATACCCTGATTTCGGCACGTCTTTCTCATTTGTCCTTAATTTTAAAATTTTCTCTATTTTACAGGATCGATATTCAACGTTACATAAGCTTCTAAATAAAAGTTTATTCTTAATAATTCTCCATTATGCATTTCCATGGAAAAAATTCCTTTATATTCAATTGTATTTAGAGTGGATGTTAGATCATAGAGCCCTTAGCAAAGTCTATGGCTATGTTAAGCCAAAGAGCCCTCTGCAAAGTTTATAGCTAAAGAGAAATACTAGTGATTTATGACATTCTTCAAAATTAAGAGATTAAACATTTTTCTAATTCTGATATGCATACATCCAATGAGCTAGATGTGTACGCACTAAGGGTACCACTACATAATAAGTGCACCAGAAATAAATATGCATGTCTATAAAAAAATATACACTGGGAACAAAAATGCGAATTTGGGACTTATATTATCTTTCAAATATTCTTCAGACTTGTTGTCGATAATGTTTAGAGTTTTATTATAAGTATAGAAAACTTAAAATTTAAAATTATAAAAATTCAAATAGATAAATTTAAAATAAATTTAATTGCATTCTGATTATCTTGAGTTACCTTTATACTGGATAATAAAATAAATAAAACTATTGTGTGATTTAGAAAATACTGGAAAACAATTTTGTTCTTACAGGAGTCTCATAACATTTTCCATTTTGTGTATCAAGTCAAATTATTTCAAGATATTCACATAGTCTGAAATTCTTTTGGTCAGAACTCTACATCATACATTTTAGTACTACAGGAAATCAGATGAAGATTAAGCTATACCCATTATAACACTTCTTTGTTAGAGAAAATCACACCTACCTCTTCATTAACAATTAGATAGAAAATCAATTGTCAATAAAAAAAAAATTTCATGATAGAGCATGAAATATTTTATACTTCAGTCATAAATGTATGCACTGAGAGAAACAGCAAAAGTTCAATACCATATTTAACAATACAGTGAATTAAGAAAAATATATGCATACTATACAAAACAGTAATTCTCACACAAACCAAATCTTTTAAAAGTATAAGTAAAATAAAACAAAATCTGCAATAGATTGTTGAGCTTAAACCATTATGCAAAAAAATAAAATAAATAAATAAATCAGAAAACTCAAGATATCTGAGTTGTACGGTTTAAATTAGGAGCATTTGGAACTACTGAATTATAACTACCCATTTCTAGTGGTAGAGAGTTACAATCAATAACATTTGTGATTTGATCAGTGAATATAAGAGGCTAACTGATATATGCCTTCACTGGAAAGGAATCTATGAGAAGTATTGCACAGGCTGGATTACCAACAGGTACCTGAGGAAGAGGAGGTGACTTATAGTCATCTATGACTAAAAGCCAGGTGCATATATTGATACACTCTTTCATGCATTTCATCAAAGAATTTAAAGTAACTGTATTTAAATTCTATTAACTTGTTTTCATTTAAAATATTCAAGTTTCATTTAAAAGCTTCTGATAAAATTCAAGTTTCTCAACAAAATCATCACTTAAAACTAGGTCAAGAGATATGAGTGGTAATATGAGGTGCAAGAAAAGGCCACACAACACCATGAATATGCTGACATAAAGTTGCTTTAAGTTGTGAACACAACTGCATAAATACCTATATTACATTCTGATACATTCAGAATCTCACATTCTGACTATTTTAATTACAATGTCAGGAAATGCTAGATTTTCAAGGAGGTACTAAACATAATTCTAAATTATATAGTTCCCCGACAAATGATTACTTTTTTTCTCCCCCTTTGCTTTTTACACCTTGAAGGCCTTCTGTCATCTTTATTTATTCCTACAGGTCTAAAGTCAGAAATAATTCTCACATATTAGTCAGAAGCGAGGGGAGATTTATAATATTATCAAAAATCTAAAAATAGATAACCCCTAAAATCTTGCACACCTGCAGTGTATATATTCTTTACAGAATAAACTGAAGAACTCAAGAGAGAAAACTGACAAAATTGGCATTTTTGAATGAAATCTCACCACAACAGCATGAATATCATACTTCAGACATATTTTTTAGTAATAGACTTGGTGAATTAGAAATTATTGTATTCAGAGTACATAGAAATGTGGAGACTAAGTCATAAAGTGTTTACAGGCTATAAATTTGTTACTTATTCTTGTAGCAAGTTAAGAGCAATTAAAACCAAAAGCTGAAAAAAGATCTTCCACAGAGATTCTCTTGTGAAAAGAAGCCTGCAAATTTTGAAGGCTTCTGAAAAACTCCTATAAGTAGATGAAGGGTTTAATAGAGCTAAATACCTACCAAAACTTGAGTTACCAAATGATGATTCATTGAGATAATATGCAATGTGAAAGATACAAAATATCCATAAAAATTCTACCCTGATTTACCTGTCTATATTAAGAGAATAAATTCTGGCTACTAGTCAGTGTTCTCTTCATAATTTTTTTTTAAGTCTGACAAACCAAACTCAACACAGAATTAAAATATCATTAATCATAAGAAAGGCTTAGGAACAGCAGGAGGGAAAGGATAAAAAATATGTAAGGAATTAATTAAGAAAGGCAGGACTGGATTTAATCCGATTGGATTTATTGGAAGCATTTGGGCCTAATGCTAGTACAGAGCCTCATACAAAGGAAATTTTAAAATACGCCTCACAGGAAGTAATGTGATGTTTCGGAATTTTCTAGATTTCCTGGCAAAATATAGCCACTCAGGTTTCAAACAAGTTTTAGTCAGAGCCACAGAGCTTGCGACTTATCTAGAAGTCAGTCCAGAATTTATGGAAACACCTTTACGAAAATTAAAAAGGATATTTAATGATAAGGATCAGGATGAACCAATATGTAACTTGAAAGATATGTTTGAGGCGCATTGTTTTTAAGAAATACTGTAAAAAGCTAAGTAAGCTAGACAAGTTAATTCCATAAGATTCCCCAGAACAAACATCAAAAACATGCATCAATACTAGAAATTGCCTTGATAGATGTAAAAATGATTCAGAAGGATGACCAAATAAAGTCTATAAAAGATGTAGACATAGATATGCTGGTCAAAGCAATGGAAGTAATTAAAACTAATGTTTTGGAAACCCTATAAAAACTCTACAATTGCTACAAATGATAGCTACTGGGTCTTCAAATGCATTTATATCTCTAAGGAAATTTTAAACAATTTATGTAATTGTAAATCTGGGAAAAAGAAGCTTTTCTAGCTTAAAATCAATTCAAACATTCCCGGGGTTAATAATATTGGAAAGACTCAACAGACTTGCAATACTGTCTACAGAACATGTAGAAACAAGGATATCAAAATTTCATCCATTTATAAATGATTTTGCTGATAAAAAATCTAGCAAAATTTGATTATAAATAATTTTGTTCTGTGAATAAAATGTATGTAGTCTAGCTACTTGTTAGTTATTCTTTCTTATAAATGTGCATTAAAAAGGAAATATGACCACCATCTAAAATTTTGTCTTTTATGTATCAAATTAAATTTTTATCATTTAATGTGTATTAGAATTTTGAAGCCCCCCTCCCCCCCACCTCAAAAAAAATTCTGCAATTGGACCCAACGTTGACTAAGACCAACCCTGATCAAATATAGAAATAACAAGAACTCAGATGTCAAATTTTCCAGTACAAAATAATTAACCAATATATTCTATTACCTTAATATATTCAGTTAAAAAGAAATTTCCAAATTTTAACATATTAAAATGCAGAATTCATATAAAATCTACCAATTTCTTATTTAACAGATTTCTATAAATTATATTTCTATTTATGTTCTATAAATTATGTTTAAAACACAGTTATATGTAACTAACTGTGAGTAAGAAACTTTATCATGTAATGCAAAGTTATCAAAATGACTGCAAAGGGAAGAAAAAAACCCTGGTAAATCACTGACTTCTATTCAGAAAATTTATTCAAACAGTTATCATGAAATAGCCTGTACAAAATGTTTAAGTATACCTCCCTTAGGCAAAATAAAAACTTACAAGCATACATTTTCATATTTTGTTCAAAGTTATCTTTTACATAAATGGTTTAATATAATCCTCTAATATCTGTTTTAGCTTTTTTCATCTAGAATTATAATTCATGTGATGCATATTTCCTCACAGCATAATTATACAACACTTTTCTGGAGCACTGAGAAAAATAAAGAGCACCAGAACTTTCATTTTTGACACTTATATTGCAGTAAATTTATTATATTCAATAAATCTTTTTTATCCCTAGGAGAAGGTGAAGGGGGGATATATAAATTCTAAAACAACAAACATCAATTTCAGCAAGTGATCTCATGGACAGAAACTATGTATATTAAAAAATTACTGAAGACATGAACAGCAAGAAAGCAGTTATAAATTTTGCCAGTATAAAATAATCTATTAAGTATAAAGACTATGCAGGTAAAACAGCAGATAATTTAAGTACAATTTTTGAGTACAAATGACAAGTACAAATGACATTTAAGTACAAATGACACAAGTACAATTTTTACAATAAAAATTTTTGAAATACCATATCACGGCAGTCATAAATGCCAGTTTATAAAGAATTTGTAAATCTTGAAATGTTTCTAACAAAAAAATCTTTAGAATATACGGTGCAGAGAAAATTAATCATTTCCATATAGAATATAATAATAACTGTGTACAGTTAAGAAGAGTTAAATATTTAATCTTTGCTTTAATAAGAATTTCAGCTTCAGATGTCCAGTATTACTTTTAAATCATCCTCTTTGAAATACATTGATTTCAAATTTGAACAAGCATAAACCTAAAATGATGAATATATTTAGGAATATTGCATTTAATGCTGTTGCTGTTATATTTGTTGCAATGAAGGATGAGCATGAATGTTATTTATTAAATTTCATCCTGAACAATTTTCACACTGAATGAATACTGAAACAAAACATATAAAAAAATTATTTCAAATGTAATCATAAGTAAAATATTCCCTGAAAAAAGAATGATACAAGAAAGCAACACCTAAACAGCAGATAACTGCTCATGATGCGAAGTTGTAAAATCTTACCGAATTTGGTGGCAATTTATACTTTATGTGGAAAATTTAATTGTTTAATTAGTTCTATCTAAATGTTTCACATGAAATTAACAATGTATATCAATTTAATTCTATTTTTTTTAATTTAATGCGCAAAAATGATGGTTTATTAACTTTGAAAAGCTTTAGATATTTTAACAATTTTAATATATTAAGCATAGAATTAAATTATAAAAACACCAACACTTGAATGTTGGGAAAAGTGTTGGATTTTTATAGTAACAAAGTTGGTTATTTTGTATGTGGTACTATTGCTTATATTCTGCTACAAATGGGTTGCAATCTTTATAATATATGCTTCTATTATTCAGTTTAATGATTTAATACACTGCAAACATGATCTAGCTAAACTTCACTCTTACGTCACTAAAAGTCAGTGATTATATCTCAGAAATGTCACTTGACGTTTTTCAGTTTCGATTAATTGAATTTGAATAATTTTCATTTAGATGTTCAAAGCCAATGAAATTCGAAATTAGCTTCAGATTATGAATTATACATTCAGTCAATCACGAAAATTTTGAATTATTTTCAAATTTTTATTCCCAAAAGTGTTCATACACTTACGATTTTGAATGAAATAGGGGTCTATCCATTAATTAAAATGAATATTTCAGAATGGGTATTTAATAATAAGATCTAAAATCTATTCTTAACAAAACTACATGAAATATTTTGAAAACACAGTAAAACTTTATTTTTAAGAAACCAGTTATCAAAAAGTAACAAAAACTTTATCTCACAAAAGTCATCGTACACTGAAATATTTTCAGATAAATTCATAATTAAAATTATCATCTGGCACTTTAATTTTATTTTTGAATTGTGGTGGCATTTAAAATATTATTTGGCTTTAATCTTTACTTGCATACTCCGTAATATGCGATTTATTAATTAAAAATGGCTCGTAGTCCCAAATAAATAACAAACAACATTCGAAAATTGATTATTTTTCATCATAGTAGTGGTAAATCTGTTAGGAATATTGCTAAATTCTTAATTTTTCCATTCTACTGTGTAGTATGTGATAATATGCTTTAAAGAAGAAAATTGGATCGAAAACAAGGTAAGAAAATGTCGTCCGGTAAATTTAACAAAACGTGATCAGAGATTTATAATTAGAAAATTTGTGAAAAATCCCCGTTTGAGTGCTGTAAAAGTTTCTGCAGAATTTAATGAAACATTTTCTACTTCAATTTCACCTGAAACTGTTCGACGAGTTCTCAGAGCAGCTGGATTACATGGGCATTGTGCCCGTAGGAAATTTTTTTTTAGTGAGAAAAACAGAAAGTTTAGGCTTTCCTTTGCACTATCAATGATAAATATGCCCTAAATGTATTGGAATAATGTCTAATTTGCCGATAAAAGTAAGTTTAACATTTTTGGGCTGGATGGACGTATAATTCTATGGAGTAGAAAAAAATGAGGAACTTAATCCCAAGAACTTAGTAGGAACAGTGAAGCATGACGTTGGAGGTGTCCTTGTGTGGGGGTGCATGTCGGCATCAGGACTAGGAAATTTGGTATTTATTGATGGCATAATGAATCATGCTGTTTATATAAATATTTTAAGAGACAATTTAAAATTATCAGCCCAAAATTTAGGTATTGGAAACCAGTTTGTCTTTTTATCAAGATAACGATCCTAAGTACACGGCTCTCCGCATTCGCCTCTGGTGTCTCTATAATTGTCCACAAGTTTTGAAAACACCACCTCAATCGAAAGATTTAAACCAAATAGAACATATTTGTAGAGAACTGGAGGATCGAGTACATAGACACGACATTCACATGAAAAGCGAACTAAAAACAATTATGATGTAAGAATGAATGAACACTGAAGCAGAAATTACAAAAGAACTAGTGCACTCTATTCCCAGACGTTTGAAAGCTGTTGTGGATGCAAAAGGATATTCTACTAAATATTAATTTAACAAAAAATTAGAATATTTACTAATATGTAGAGATTTTTTACAAGTATACGATGACTTTTGTGAGATAAAGTTTTTGTTACTTTTTGAGTATTGGTTTCTTAAAAATAAAGATTTACTATGTTATTAAAATATTTCATGTAGTTTTGTTAAGAAAAGATTATAGATCATATTATTAACTACCCATTCTGAAATATTCATTTTAATTAATGGATATACCCCTATTTCATTGAAAATCGTAAGTGTACGAAACACTTTTGGGAGCCACTGTATATTGAAATTATCTTGCTACAATCTTTTAAATTTTATGTACTTTATTTATTTTTCACTCTTTTTGTATTTTTATGTGTCTTTATCTTTCTAATTCTTAAGTATTTTTTTTAAATAAAATTTATTCATTTTGAATATATTGTTTCCTTACAACATTTCCAATAAGATATCCTATGACATATTTTTGAAAAATTTAAATGTTGACCTACTTTTTGAAACCAATTGAAACTTTGCAAATATTTAGGCTGTTTTATTTATGGCACATAAATGCTGTATTCCATACTTTTTTAATTAAAATATTCTAAGGTTGTTTAATAGCTACTTATTGTTGAACTTTCACACAAACTATTGATTGTCAGGCTAAAAGTTTTAAAATAGTGTGGAATGGTATTTTCCTAAATTTCTCATTAGAACTCCACTTGGTAGAATTTGACAACTTTTCGCCCAGGATATGGAACTCTTCCCCGTATATTTTGTCTGTTACTGCAATTAGTAACAGTTCAAGAACCGTTGCACAACTCATCAAACCGTTGTATATCAAACAGCAAAGTTGCTTAACACGTTACGTCTGACTTGTATGATAATATATTTATAAATGTAGTATTAATATTGTAAATAAAATCAGATGGTCAACTTTTAGTAATCTCTTGACATAGTGGGGCATATATTTTAATAACAGGCAACTTTTAGTAACCTCTTGAAATAGTGGAGCATATATTTTAATAACATGCAAACATTGACCACAGAGTATTAACTGAATTGTTACTGAAAACAACATATCATGCAGTTTTTAACCGTTTAATAGTTATACGTATTTTATTAGCATCATGCTTCACTCACAAAAAAAATAGTGTAAAACATATATATATATATATATATATATATATATATATATATATATATATATAAAATTTTCAACATGTAAACAACAATCAGTTCTCTCATACAATACAGAAAAAAATACCTGTAAATTAAACTTACTTGAACAGTTACTTATTTTTGTCGCATCATCTGGAAGTTTGGATTTGTGTAATGACAGGCGACTAGAATACGCCTTTCGACAATCGCTCTCGGACTGTGATTGGTCGATGGGCGAAGCCTCCCATTTGACGTTATTTCGTCCCTTTAACCCTCGAATAGTCCACAATTAGCACAGATCATTCTCAGAGTCCTACTCCCTATGTATGAACACTCGTCACATCTCTTGCCAAGCAGTCTGCCTAAACTACGTCTCTGAGTTTGTGCTAAGACGATCTGCCTCTCTTACATTGTAAAGCACTGTGCCCTCAGAAGACTTCCATCTTTAGGTAATACCATCATTCATTTTGGGGTAAAGCTGGGTTCTTCGAACCCTACTTTGCCTGAAGTTTGGCAACTTATCCAAGCCTGGTATTTTCTGGAAAATTCTTGAAATCACCAGCCTCTCGAGATGCTATAAATACCCTATTCAGAGTTCAGACTTTTTTCAGTTGTGCTTTGAGCTTGTCAAAAGCGTCGATGTTAGCTGTGAAATTTTCTTCGGAAAATTGCTGAGGCTTATGTCGCGATAAGTGCGACTTCGTTCCACGTCTTTTGTGTTAAGTTTTTCCGTATTTCTGTTATCTAGAGGTTGTGTTAGAAGCCCTGTAGTGATTTTCTGATGATCTGTAAGCTGAAGTATTTCGACTTCCTGTAAATAAATCTTTGTTTGTATACTGTCTTATTCAAAGTCCCTTCAATCGCCGAAACCGAACTGGAAATTCATAACAAATTGGTGTCAGAAGTACATTTCGATCCCAAGCCCATATTCGCGGACCAGAAAATACCAAACTTGGAATTTTCGGTGATCAAAATCAATGCCATCGTTAAACTTTCGGAAGACACGTTTGATATCTAGTGGAAACTTTTCTCAATACAGGTGACTTGGGCACATGTGGCTAATACATCACCTTTCTTAATAATTTTCGGTTTATCATTTACGTTGACAATTCTAACTGGTATGGAGTACTGGTAATTTGAATACTGGTAATTTGAGAGATCTACAAGCACCGAAGCTACTATAACTCCTTTAGGAAAACCCTCGGAATCAGGAAATTCAAGGTGTGCAAGCCAAAAATTTTTATCTTTGTCGGTAGATCCCTCCATTATCACCTCTTGCATAGCTGGAAAAACGTCCTGGCAAGTATACTAGACGCAGTTTTCTAGCGTCGCCGAAGCGAATGGCTCGGGATCGCTTATAAAAGCTCGCCAATTGGCTGCCTCTTTGCGGGCCGAGGCTGCGGATATTTTAAGAACTATTCCAGAGGACCAGCAATAAAACTTCACAATGTTTTCAGGTGCCCTCGAGTTAAGCTTTGGTGAGAAATGCTTGAAAGACTACAGACAACTGCAATTGAAATTTCGCTAACAAAGGCACAATGAGATCCTCCAAGAACTGGAGACAGATGTGGATAGGCTCTCTTATCTCGGATTTTCCAATTGCCCAGCTGACGTGCGAGACACTTTGTCTCTGCAGTATTTTAATGATGAAATGAGAGATGTAGAAATTCAGAGAACTTTGAGGTTGGCCGAATTGAAAGATTTGAGGTCAGCGTTAGTGTACGCCATGGTAAGGGGTGCGGATATAAACCATACGGATTCTGCGCTTCGAGTAATGAAAGAATTGCGTGACCTGATTATCACACTAGGTGCGAAACCGGAATAAAAATGAAGATTTATTTACAGGAAGTCGAAATACTACAGCTTACAGATCATCCGAAATTCACTAAAGTGCTTTTAAGGCAGTCTCTAAATCACAGAAGTACAGAAAAACTCAACACAAAAGACGCGGTACGAAGTCGCACTTATCACGGCAAAACCTCAGCACTTCTCCGAAGAAAATCTCACAGTTAATAGCGACGCTTTTGACAAGCTCAAAGCATAACTCAAAAACCGAAGTCTGAACTCTGAATCGGGGCTGTATTATAGCTTCTCGAGAGTCTGGGGATTTCAAGAAATTTCCAGAAAATATCAGTCTTGGAAAAGTTGCCAGATTTGACGCCAAGTCACCAAATATGGCGCAAAAAATCAGTCGCCAACAAGCCAATAACTCGCTGATTTAGCGGGATACCATAGAAACTCTATGTTAAATGCATGGTACTGCAGAAATTTAGCTAATAGGATTATTTACATGGAACAAACGATGATGATGCATTATTTTACAAGCAGAATAAGAATTTTAACGGTAATTTAAGCTAAAGACATACTACAGTCATTCCGTCAGAAGAGACCTGGAACTGGTTTTAAGGTTGCTGCCTCGGAGAGGTCGATTCTCGAGATGAGGGGTCTCAGGATAATCAATACCCCAATACTATTTTCCGCGGAAATGTTATATGGGTATAATACCATTTATCGCTCCCCAATACCATTTATCGCTCTTTAGGCATTAAGAAAATTATGAAGGTTTTAATTATTTAGGCTTTTAGAAAACCATTGTCTGTTTTGATTTCTATTTTCATGTAATCAACGTATTTTGAGCCTTTTTACCTTGCATCGTATTACTTACTATTTCCCGAAGTAATGGGAGGGAGTTTCAGAAATCCTCAAAAAATTTTAGTCATGTTTACTTTTAGAAATACTGGATCATACAAATATTTGTTATTATCGATACAGATTTCTGGGTATTTGGGTTTTTGCAACTGTTAGTTTTTTCTTTCACCACAGGAGACGCGATCTTTTTCGGTAATTTTGTTTTCATTAAAAATAATAAGTGTGGCCTGTTATTTTAACAAATAATTCAAATATAAAACATTTTTGGGGATAAAAGTGGTTAGTTCTAGAAATGGGGGATTAAACATAAGACGATTATATAAGACCTTAAATTTATCGAAAAAATACTCAAGCTTAGTTTAAAAACTTGCCACACTGCTTCATTTTATACAGGCGGATTTTGTTACGTGCTCCTGGAATTGACTTGGTGAGTTTTACGGCTCCGTTTTTACGATTGAATCTTTTTATTCACTGTCGTATCGAAGAAGTTGAATTCCATCTATATCACTATCATCATCTACATTGTCCCCACAGTCGCTGTTTACACTGGTTTCGATGCCTGAATCTTCTTCGCCAAAAGTTAATATTAATTCGTCTACCACATTTTCGATGATACCGTCGTGTTTCCATTAATTTTCCTTTATGTACTGAACGTGACTACAGTAACTTTTCCAACTGCCAGCATCAATCCTGTCTAATCCCTCTTCAGTCAGTTCTCGCAGTTTCTTTAAATGTAAATTTGCACTAACATTCCGTTCCTGTATAAACGTCTTTAAATACCCCCCCCCCCCCCACACACACACACACGCGCGAGTTCAATGGGATTTAAACCGCAGTGATACGGTGGGAGTCTGATAACTTTATGTCCACAATGTTCAAGCAACTGATCAACTCTGTATATTGGTGTTGGAGAAAAGTTTTCTGTGATCAGTTGAAAAAGTTTTGGTTTTCTCATGCGTTCTTCATATTTCACATTTTTGTATTAACCATTCTATCATATCTCTCTTATGAATGTAGAATTCATTTATTGTGTCCCTTATTACACACGTCAGTCATCCACAATTACTTTAACGTTATCAGGTCGCGACGATTTTTTCCAGGGGTTCAAAGTTTTTCGTTCTTAACATCCGCACTTTTCCTCTCCTTTCTAATCCTTTTAACTGTTGCAACATAAACTCCAGTCGCCGCAGCGTTGATTAAACATCAGGAATTTGAAGTTCTTTCCAGGTTCGGAATCGCAAAAGTGGGTAACAGCACTTAAAATTTGTCTAGTCTGAGAATGAAGAGTTTTCCCAATAGCAATATTATTAAATTAAAATGACTATGAAACAATTTTACTTATAAGCAAACAAATTAAAAGTAGCAATAAATGTCAAAGAAGCTCGCTAGGTAGCACAACTAAATGACACCTTTAAAGGTTTCAAGTACGGCAGCAAGATGTGTAAATCGTCCTTTATAATAAGAAATATTCACCAACTTCTTTCCTCCAGTGAAAGAATGATGGTCACTTATGGGATCACGTATAAGAGGTGCTAAATATTTTCCCACGGTCCGTGGGATATACATGATGCAGGTATTTTGTTTACCGTAGTCTCCTGAAATATGAAGTCTGTTGTTAACAAACTACAGATGTGAAAAAACAGCTGATTCCTTTATAATGACAAGACTTAGTATTTAAAAGTTTTAATGGTGTTTATATTTTACTCCTGGGAAAATTTTGAGGATAATAGCTAAAATAGAAATAAATTTCCCGAAAATGAAATAATTTTTCGGACGACCATAGCGAGTTCTTTCTAATACCCAATGACCCATATTTTGTGAATTGATTTTCCCGAAATTTGTGACGGCTGAAAAGCTGAAATTCGGCATACTTGCTCTAAATTTAATGTATATTTGCAGAACTTAATAGTATTTCTAACTTTTATCTTTAAAAAGATATTTTTAGGGTCTCTTTTCGCGAGAAAGTTACGAGAATGTAGAATATAACGTTTTTTTAACGTCAAAACAAAATCGTTATAAAAACGGCTTTACTCGAGAACGAATAGCAAAATCGCAAACAATTTATGTTAAATACGGACAATAATTTTTAGTATCCCTGCCTACGTAAAAATTGATTGCGAAAAAGACACAACTGTAGTATTACTTTACCCCAATTTCCCCCTCCAAATATCGGAGGAATAGAACTGTACTTTAAAAGAGCCGGCATTAGCTATTGCGGGGCCCAACTGCAGAAATTTTGATAAAAATATAATGTAAAGCTTGACAATATAGGAAAGCTGTCAAATTTCTTTTTTTATTCAACCCAGAGTCTTCGCCGCACATTTTCTTTTTAATACATTTTTCCGATGATGCTGAGTTACTTTTTTCCGTCATGCATATTTCATTCCATACTTCACTCGAATGGAGCGCCATATAATCTGCAGTCAACATAGCGTAATAGGGATCCCCCCCCCCCCCTCCAGCATGTCAGCGTCCCGATAACGACACCACGCCAGCGGTGGGAAGGAATCTGAAATAGCGAAATGATATCTTAATAAGTTTTCTAAAAATCTTTGGCTCCGAAATAGCAAAAAAAATCATAATTCCTCACAAATTACGAGATGAAAGTTCTATTAATGAATCCTCCTCTAGTTCACCTAAATGTATCATTTCGTAAATTTCTTTTTTTATGTAACAAAATTCGCCTCTTATCCACATTTCGTTTCCATGGGTTGTTTCGAAAACATTCATTTAAATATTTAACAAACACAGAAGTTTTTAACCTCAAATGTGTCTAACTGTAAGTTCGAAATGACATTCTTCTAGTTTAGAAATTTCTCCAAAGGAGATAGCATTTTCCTTTAGAAAGTCGTTTCTAGAAAATGAATTTTGTAACTGATGCCTCCACATTCTTGTGAATTTTACATACACTCGTATTTTCGCGTACGACAAAATTAAAATTTAGTTTGATTAATACACAAAATGTATCGCATTTGTTAGCTGCCCAGCAAATTGCTAAACAAACAAATTTTTAAAAAAAACTCTGTTTAAATACCAATCGGACTTCGTCTTATAATATGAAACGACACTTCCAGAGGTTTCCCCTCTGAATACCGGTACCACTAAGGGTGAGAGCAGATGATTAAATGTCCTGTCCAAATATATTGAAAGACTAAATAGAGTCCATTAATTGATAGATGAGTCTTGGTGTAATTTTTATGGACTCTGTGGACTAAATAGAGTCCATAAATCGATAGATAAGACTTGGTGTAAATTTCTTCTATAAATTTAAATAAAAATTAAGAGCTGAATTCAGACATTATCTATTATAAAAGTATAATTAGATGCTCCATGCATAAAATATTATTTTGGCTGCACATCACAAAAAACCCTTGAAAAATTGACAATTAAATTCATTTAAAACAATTAAAAGATACAAAAGCGGATATTAATCCAGTTTCGATATGACGCCATAAAATATTTATTTATATATCATTATTCATATTTATTTCCTCAATTACAGAACACAGCAGATGTAAAGAAGAAACAGTTAAATCTTAAAAATTATTATTAAACATTAGGCAAAAACAAAAACAAGAATTATTACATAACAGGCATTTTATAACACACTTTCCTGCAGTATAAACATGTATAATTCTTATAACAGGCTTTTTTTACTTCAATCACTTTGGTAGGTCAAGAATGTCTCAGGGATCGTAGGTGACGACCGATATAGCATTGATATATTTAAAAAGTTTTAATAATGCCATAAAACACTATATTAATTCGAAACATAATTATGTGCGTTATCTCTTTTAAATGAACACCATGAAACCTCAGTTTGAATTCCAATTTCGAGGACATTTTCACCACGGTGGGAACAAAAATATTTCTTTGCACCAAAAAGTCCCATTTCATACGATAGTACAGAGTTGGTTACATCCCTGAATGGGTAGCGATATGCGTTTTTCATCTGTTCTCAAGCCATAAACCTATGCCTCACACAGTACAGATAAAACGGTCTCTCTTTTTAAATTAACCTCTGCAGAAAATCTTTTCTATTAAGGCGGCCACATACATCTGCACTGCACAGTATACAGGGGGAAAACGAGTGATTTATGGGGTGCGCTCTGCAGCTAACCTCCCCTCAGTCAGTTTTTCACAGATCACCAAAGAGATTCGAGGAACCTTGGGGGGAGGATCGTGACTAATCGACTCCAAAATGTGTCAACAGGTGTCGGGGTTGCGCACTGTAGAATTGTCTAGCTGTGTGTGACTGCAGCATATCACAGTCAGGATGAAAGATTTCTCATCTGTGTAGGTACGAACTGTTTTTAAATAATCAAGTTAACAAAACTTTTTTCACGTATCTTGCAGACCAAGTCTTTCTTCCATGGAGAAGGAGATACGTTTTCAAAGTCCCTTGCCATGAGAATCTTTTCTCACACAGTGCAGGCGACAGTTCCTCTTACCTGTGGATGCGGAGATGTGCTGCTAAATTACCCTGTTCAGAAAATGTTTTCTAACGTACAGTGCAGGCGAAAGATTTCTCTCCTGTGTGGGTGCTAAGATGTATTGTTAAATGACTCTGTTGAGAAAATTTTTTCTCACATATAGTGCAGGCGAAAGGTTTCTCTCCCGAATGGATGCGGAGGTGTCTTTTTAAATGACCCTGTTCAGAAAATGTTTTCCCACATACAGTGCAGGCGAAAGGTTTATCTCCTGTGTGGGTGCGGACATGTGTTTTTAAATCATCATGTCGAGAAAATCTTTTCTCACATAGATTGCAGGAAAAAGGTTTCTCTCCCGTGTGGTTACGGAGATGTGTTTTTAAATTACCCTGTTCAGAAAACGTTTTCCCACATACAGTGCATGCGAAAGGTTTCTCTCCTGTGTGGGAGCGGAGATGTCTTATTAAATCCCCCTGTTGATAAAATCTTTTCTCACATACAGTGCAACCGAAAGGTTTCTCTCCTGTGTGGACGCGGAAATGACTTTTTAAACGACCTTGTGCAGAAAATGTTTTCTCACACACAGTGCATGCGAAAGGTTTCTCTTCTGTGTGGCCGCGGAGATGTTTTGTTAAATCCCCCTGCTCAGAAAATGTTTTCCCGCATACAGTGCATGCGAAAGGTTTCTCTCCTGTGTGGGCGCGGAGATGTCGTATCAAATCACCCTGTTGAAAAAATCTTTTCTCACATACAGTGCACGCGAAAGGTTTCTCTCCTGTGTGGCTGCGGAGATGTGT
Source organism: Dolomedes plantarius (assembly GCA_907164885.2). Classification (NCBI taxonomy): domain Eukaryota; kingdom Metazoa; phylum Arthropoda; class Arachnida; order Araneae; family Dolomedidae; genus Dolomedes; species Dolomedes plantarius. The sequence continues at coordinate 147,061,539 of OU015499.1, forward strand.
CTTTAAATGAGTCCGTTGAGAATATGTTTTCTCACATATAGTGCATGCAAAAGGTTTCTCTCCCGTGTGGATGCGGAGATGTCTTTTTAAAGAACCCTGCTGAGAAAATCTTTTTTCACATACAGTGCATGCGAAATGTTTCTCTCCTGTGTGGTCACGGATACGTAGTTTTAAATATTCCTGAGCAGAAAATCTTTTCTCGGATCTCTTTTCGCTGGAGTAGCTTTCATTGGAAGGTCCATTTAGGGTGGAAATATACATTTGCTCTTGTGGCATGACTATAATTATTTACACTGTGATCAGAAAACAACTGCCAGCAATATCTTGAACTTCAAAAGTTGTGGATACCACAAGCATTTTAATTCCTCACCTAACAATCTTTACCGAGAACCTGCAAAGAGAGGAGAAAAGAATTTAAACGAGATATATTAACACAATATCCTCCAGCTTTTTTGGTATTTTTCACGTGAAATCAATAGCAATATATAAAAATTTATGTCTGCTAAGAAATTATATATATATATATATATATATATATATATATATATATATATATATATATATATAAACGCAATATTCATATTTTTTCCCTTAAAATTTATTTAAGTTGTCGGTAATTCAAAATAATTTTATCATTAATTATTGAGTTTTCTACTCCGAGATATTCCAGAGATTTATATCTGATTAAAGTGCTCCGTTACCATCAGATTAAAAATTCATAAATCTAATAAAATGTATAAATTCATTTCAGGAAATAAAGAATATGTGGGTTATGGTATTGCTTAGGCAGATTTGTTCTGATTTCAGTTTGGGGGCGACAGATATTTTTCACCACGCTCTCTCCACATTTTAATATATATGTCTATGTATATAGAACATTAGAATTGACAATTGTAAAAACTCTTGAAATTTCCGTTAATCGATTGTGCAATAACTGCTTTTATGTGATTCTTCAAATAATCTGAATCAAATATTTCAAAAGTTATCTGTGGACCTCTTATAGACTATGAGATATACGTTAGGTGCCTTCATTGCTTTATTTGTACATTTTTAAGACCTTTTTTCCTATTGTGAATATTTATTTTCCAGATTGAAAAAAGTTTTCGAGGGGGAGTGCTGGGTGATTGCTCGTAGTTAGTGTAATATAGTTAAAGAAATTTTTGAAAAATACTGGTTTTTATTATATTTCTATATTAAAAAATATTGATATATTCAAATCTTCATTTTTTGTTATCAATGTTTTAATTTTTTTTTTCGAGAGTGGATTGGGGTGGGAGTGTGCTTAAATTTAAGTAAGTTTTTATTTAAAAATAAATTTTTATAAAAAAAATTAGGTTTCTGCATTTTTGTATTTCTATAAAACTTTGCATACGATTTTATATACCCTGATTTCGGCATGTCTTTCTCATTTATCCTTCATTTTCAAAATTTTCTCAATTTTACAGGATCGATATTCAAGGTTACATAAGCTTCTAAATAAAAGTTTATTTTAAAAAATACTCCTTTATGCATTTCTATGGGAAAATTTCTTTATATTCAGTTGTATTTAGTTCGTGGGTTAGGCCAAAGATCTCTTAGCAAAGTCTACGGCTATGTTAGGCCAAAGAGCCGTCAGCAAAGTTCATGGCTAAAGAGAAATACTTGTGATTTATGACATTCTTCAAAATGAAGAGATTTAAATTAAGGGATTATACATTTTTCTAATTCTGATATGCATACATCCACTGAGCTAGATGTGTAAACACTAAGGGTACCATTACAGAATAAGTGCACTAGAGATAAATATGCATGCCTATAAAAATATACACTGGGACCAAAAATGCGAATTTGGGACTTATATTATCTTTCAAATACTCTTCAGACTTGTTGTCGATAATGTTTAGTGCTTTATTATAAATCTAGAAAACTTAAAATTTAAAATTATAAAAATTCAAATAGATAAATTTAAAATATTTCTAATTGCATTCTGATTATCTTGAGTTACCTTTATACTGGATAATAAAATAAATAAAACTATTGTGTGATTCAGAAAATACTGGAAAACCATTTTGTTCTTACAGGATGCTCATAACATTTTACATTTTGTGTATCAAGTCAAATTATTTCAAGATATTCACATAGACTGAAATTCATTTGGTCAGAACTCTACATAATATGTTTCAGTACTACAGGAAATCAGGTGAAGATTAAGCTATACCCATTATAACACTTCTTTGTTAGAGAAAATCACACCTACCTCTTCATTAACAATGAGATAGAAAACTAATTGTCAATTAAAAAAAAAATTCATGATAGAGTATGAAATATTTTATTCTTCAGTCATAAATGTATGCACTGAGAAAAACCGCAAAAGTTCAATACCATATTTAATAATACAGTGATTTAAGAAAAATATATGCAGAGTATACAAAACAGTAATTCTCACACAAATCAAATCTTTTAAAAGTATAACTAAATTAAAAAAAAATCTGCAGTCATTATATCTACATGAAATTTAAACTGTTTAGTTCATATACCAACATGTTATGGTCTTTATATAAATAACTTCCTATAAACTATTTTTCCTTCCTATCTCTTTCCAAATTAAGGAAATTTCACACATTATATATAATAAATTTAACTCCTTAGAAGTAATATACCTCACAGCAATAAGAAAAAGCAGTTTTTCTCTATTTTGAACACATCAGCTCAGGTGAGGATACTGGAAAAACATTGTCTTTATTTTCACCAAATGTGTTAAAAAGAAAAGGATATTGCCTAGCAAACGAGTGATTGTTACTATCAAAATAAATTGTAAGGCAAAATTCTTTTATATAAATCTCATTCGAGTAAAAAATATTTACAGACTGGTAAAGGCAGTTAACAATTATGGATTGTTGAGCTTAAACCAGAATGCCAAAAAAATAAAAAATAAATAAAAAATGGAAATCTAATCATATCTGAGGTGTACAGTTTCAATTAAGAGCATTTGGAACTATTTAAACATAACTACCTATTTCTACAGGAAGAGAGTTACAAAAGGCTAATTATTATAAGCCATCACTGGAAAAGAATTTATGAGAAGTACTGCACAGACTGGAATACTAACAGGTGTTTGAGGAGGAGGTGGTGGCTTTTAGTCAATTATGACTAAAAGCCAGGTGCATATATTGATACACCCCTGCATGCATTTCATCAAAGAATTTAAAGCAATTGTATTTAAATTCTATTAACTTGCATTCATTTAAAAAATTCAAGTTTCATTTAAAAGCTTCTGATGAAATTCAGAGCTACTTGCAAGGTTCTCAACAAAACCATCACTTAAAACTAGGTCAGGAGATATAAAAGTGATAAAAAGAGGTGCAAGAAAAGGCAACACAACACCATGAATATGCTAACATAAAGTTGTGTTAAGTTCTGAACACAACTGCATAAATACCTATGGATACAAATATCACATTCTGACAATTTTAATTACAATGTCAGGATATGTTAGATTTTCAAGGTGGTACTAAACATAATTCAAAATTATATGATTTCCCAACAAACGATTATTTTTTCCCTTGGTTTTTTACATCTTAAAGACCTTCTATCATCTTCATTTATTCCTACAGAACTAAAATAAGAAATAATACTCACATAGTCAGAAGCGAGAGAATATTTATAATATTATCAAAAATCTAAAAATAGAAAACCTCCAAAAATCTTGCACACCTGCAGTGTATATATTCTTTATAGAATAAACTGAATGGAGAAAAATGCCCAAATTGGCATTTTGAATGAAATCTCACCCCAACAGTACGAATATCGTACTTCAGACATATTATTTAGAAACAGACTTGGTGAATCAGAAATCATTGTATTCAGAGTACAAAGAAATGTGGAGGGTACGTCAGAAAGCTTTTTCAGACTATGAATTTGTTACTTATTCCTGTAGCAAGTTAAGAGCAATTAAACCAAAAGCTGAAAATGGAAGATCTTCCACAAAGATTCTCTTGTGAAAAGACGCCTGCATATTTTGAAGGCCTCTGAAAAACTCCTGTAAATAGATGAAATGTTTAATAGAGCTAAATACCTACCAAAACTTGACTTACCAAATGATGATTCAGTGAGATAACATACAATGTGAAAGATACAAAATACCCATAAAATTTCTTCCCTGATTTACCTGTCTATATTGAGACGAATTCTGGTTACCAGTCAGTGTTCTCTTCATAAATTTTTAATAAGTTTGGGAAACCAAACTCAACACAGAATTAAAATATCATTAATCATAAGACAGCCTTAGGAACACCATGAATGAAAGGATAGAAAATATGTATGGAATTAAGAAAGGTAGGACTGAATTAAATCTGATTGGATTTATTGAAAAGCAATTTGGCCCCATACTAGTACAGAGCCCCACAGAAAGAAAATTTTAAAATGTGATTAAAAGAAGTACTGTGATCTTTAGAAACCTTCTAGAATTCCAGATAAAATATAGACACTCTGGTTTCAAACAAGTTTTAGTTACAGCCACAGAGCTTAAGACTTATCTAGAAGTCACTCAAGAATTTATGGAAGCACCTTTACGAAAATTAAAAAGGATATTTAATTGTAAGTATCAGGATGAACCAATATGTACAATGCTAAGCAGGCAAGAAAAATTAATTCCATATGATTCCACATAACAAACATTGAAAACATGCATCAATACTAGAAATAGCTTTGATCGATATCAAAATGATTCAGAGAGATGACCAAATAAAGTCTATAAAAGATGTAGATGTAGATATGGTGGTTAAAGAAATGGAAGTAATTAAACCTAATGTTTCGGAAATACTATAAAAACTCTACAATTGCTACAAATGACAGCTACTGGCTCTTCAAATGCATTTATATATGTAAGGATATTTTTAACAATTAATGTAACTGTAACATTGGGAAAAAGATGCTTTTCTAGATTAAAATCAATTAAAGTATTCCTGAGGTTAATAATATTGGAAAGACTCAACAGACTTGCAATACTGTCATCTACAGAGCATGTAGAAACAAGGAAATTAAAATTTCATCCATTTATAAATGATCTTGCTAATAAAAAATGGAAAAAAATCTGATTGTAAATAATTTTGTTCTGTCAATAAAATGGATATAGTCTAGCTGCTTTTGAGTAATTCTTCCTTATAAAGGCAAAATGACCACCTTCCGAAATTTTGTCTTTTATGCATTACATTAAATTTTTATCATTTAATATACATTACAATTTAGAACAACCCGCACCCCAAAAAAATTCTGTAATTGGACCTAACATTGACTAAGGCCAACCCTGATCAAAGGTAGGAATAACAAGAACTCAGATGTCAAATTTTTCAGTGCAAAGTAATTAACTGTTATACTCTGTTACCGTAATATATTAAGTTAATGTAGAAATTTCCAAATTTTTAAACACAGAATTCATGTAAAATCTTCCAATCTCTTATTTAACAGATGTCTATAAATTATATTTCTATTTATGTTCTATAAATTATGTTTAAAACACAGTTATATGTAACTAACTGTGAGTAAACAGGTAGTAAGTAAGAAACTTCTTTATGTAATGCAAAGCTATCAAAATGACTGCAAAGGGAAGAAAAACCTTTGGTAAATCACCAAATTCTATTTAGAATATTTATCCAAACAATTTTCATGAAAGAGCTTGTACAAAATGTTTATGTATACTTCCCATAGGCAAAATAAAAACTTACCAGCCTACATTTTCACATTTTGTAGAAAGTTATTTTTTACATAAATGGTTTAATATAACCCTCTAATATCTGTTTTAACTTTTTTTCATCTAGAATTATAATGCATGTGATGCATATTTCTTCACAGCATAATTATACAACACTTTTCTGGAGCACTGAGAAAAATAAAGAGCACCAGAATTCTCAAACTCTATTTTTGACACTTATATTGCAGTTGTTTTCTATTCAATAAATCTTTTTTATCTCTAGGAGGAAGGTACAGGCGAATACAAAAATCCTAAAACAACAAATATCAATTTCAGTAAGTGAACTTACGGACAGAAACTATATATATTAAAAGATTGCCGAAGACATGAACAGCAAGAAAGCAGTTATAAATTTTACCAGTATAACATAATCTATTAAGTATAAAGACTATGCAGGTAAGAGAGCAGATAATTTAAAGCTATAAGCTGACACAAGTACAATTTTTACAACAAAAAATTTTAAATATCACATCAAGGCGGTCATAAATATCAGTTTATAAAGAATTTGTAAATCTTGAAATGTATCTAACAAAAAAAAGTTTTAGAATATATGGTGCAGATAAAATTAAGCATTTTCATATAGAATATAATAATAATTGTGTACAGTTATGAAGAGTTAAATAATTAATCTTTGCTTTAATAAGACTTTCAGTTTCAGATATCCGGTATTACTTTTAAATCATCCACTTTGAAATACATTGATTTCAAACTTTAAACAAGCATATTATAATGAATGATAAACCTAATATGATGAATATTTAGGAGTATTGCATTTAATGCTGTTGCTGTTATATTTGTTGCAATGAAGGATGAGCATGAATGTTATTTAATAAATTTCATCCTGAACAATTTTAACACTGAATGAATACAGAAACAAATAACATATAAAAAATAATTTCAAATGTGATCATAAATAAATTCTCTGATAAAAGAATGATACAATAAAGCAACACCTAAACAGAAGATAACTGCTCATAATCTTACAGAATTTGGTGCCAGTGTAACCTTTATGTGGAAAATTTAATTGTTTAATTAGTTCTATCAAAAAGTTTCATGTGAAATTAACGATGTACATCTATTTAATTGTAATTTTAAAAAATTTAATGCACAAAAATGATGGTTTATTAACTTTGATAAGCTTTAGATATTTAAACAATTAACCAATATACTAAGCATAGAATTAAATTATAAAAACATCAACACATGAATGTTGGGAAAAGTGCTGGAATTTTTACAGCAACAAAGTTGGTTATTATATAAGTGGTACCTTTGTTTATGTTCTGCTACAATTGGGTTGTAACCTTTATAATACATGTTTTTATTATTCAGTTTAATGGCTTAATACACACCTGGTCAAGTTAAGCTTCATTCTGACGTCACCAAAGGTCAGTGATTATACCTCAGAAATGTCACTTGGTTTTTTACAGTTCCAACTAATTAAATTTGAATAATTATCATTTAGATGTTTTAAGTCAAAGAAATTAGCAATTAGCTTCAGCTTATACATTCAGTGAATGAAAAGAATTTTGTATTATTTTCATATTTTTATTTTCCTCCTTTTAAAGGAATACAATCCAGAAAATGAGAATTACCCTTGGGTATTCATATCTTGATTATAGGTCTTACTCTAGGCCTGAGTACATCTGTCACAATACTTCACCGTGCCAGTGTATTTGAATTCTAAATCTTTCAAAAATGAATATTCATAATAGTTTTTTTGTTAATATTGCCCTCTTTTCTAAAATATTGTTATTTTATTCTGAGTTTTATAGAGTGATTTTGAAACACAGGAAATATTTTTAATTTTAATTTTTGTTCTAAATACTATCATCAATTTTTTTTCATTCTTCTATATATATTGAAATTATCTCGCTACAATCTTTTAAATTTAAGCACTTTATTTATTTTTTAATCTTTTGAATTTTTATGTGTCTATCTTGAAGTACTTTAATGTTTATTTTCTAGTCCTTAAGAATTTCTTTTAAAAAAATTCTTATATTCTGAATATATTGCTTCCCTACAACATTTCTAATAAGATATCCAATGACGTATTTTTGAAAAATTTCAATGTTGACCTACTTTTTGAAACCAATTGATACTTTGCAAATATTTAGGCTGTTTTATTTACTCCAGATAAATGCTGTATTCAATATTTTATTAATTAAAATATTCTAAGGTTGTTTAATAGCTACTTATTGTTGAATTTTCATACAAAGTGTTGATTGTCAGGCTAAAAGTTTTAAAATAGTGTGGAATGGTATTTTCCTAAATTTCTCATTAGAACTCCACTTGGTGGAATTTGACAACTTTTTGCCCAGGATATGGAACTCTTTCCCGTCTATTTTGTCTGTTACTGCAATTAGTAACAGTTCAACAACCGTTGTATAACTCATAAAACCGTCGTATATCAACCAGCAAAGTTGCTTAACACGTTGTGTCTCACATGTATGATGATATATTTATAAATGTAGTATAAATATTGTAAATAAAATTATCAGATGGTCAACTTTTAGTAATCTTTTGAAATCGTGGAGCATATATTTTAATAGCACGCAAACATCAACCAGAAAGTATTAATTTACTTTTTACTGAAAACAACATACCATGCCTTGCATGTAGTTTTTAAACGTTTAAAGTTATACGTATTGTATTAGCATCTTGCTTCACTCACAAAAAAATAGTGTAAAACATAGATATATCATTTTCAACATGTAAACAACAATCAGTTCTCTCATTCAATGCAGAAAAAAATACCTGTAAATTAAACTTACTTGAACAGTTGTTTATTTTTCTCGCATCATCTGGAAGTCTGGATTTGTGTAATGACAGGCGACTAGAATACGCCTTTCGACAATCGCTCTCGGACTGTGATTGGTCGATGGGCGAAGCCGCTCATTTGACGTTGTTTTCGTCCCTTTAACCCTCGAATAGTCAGTCTCTAGCATTAACACGAACGGTTACTGTTATGTATCTGGCAACAGCCAGATTAGAGAACCTTCCAAGCTGTGTGACGCGCTCGTGCTTTTTTACCTTTTTGGGTTCCGTAGTTTCGTATTGTACATGTTCGGTGTAGTTGTTGTTATGCTCGTTCGTGCCTGTGTATCTTAATGCTAATAAATGTTCTTTGCGTGTATGTAAAACGAATCGTATCGTCTCTCGGTCTACCTGGCATACATGACAAAAGAGTTGGCGACGAGGATGGGATCTTCGAACATTAATTTTGAATCTTATGATGCGTCTGTGGAAGACTGGTCCAGTTATGTGGAACGTTTAGAATCTTACTTCGTTGTTAATGGGATCGAAGATAAAATGAAAGTCCCTGCTATTTTAAGCCTTATGGGAGCAACAACGTATAAATTGTTAAAGAATCTGGCCACTCCGAACATTCCTTCTGAATTGACTTATCAAGATATCGTAAAATTACTTTCGGAACATTTGAATCCTAAACCACTAGAGATGACAGAACGGTTTCGTTTCTACAAGAGGAAGCAATTTGAAGGTGAGTCCATTGCAAATTATTGTGCCGAATTACAAAAACTGTCGATACACTGTAACTTTGGGAACAATTTAAGTACGATGCTTCGTAATAAATTGGTGATGGGTCTCAAAAACGAAAATATACAGAAAAAGCTGTTGGCAGAGGATAAGTTAACATACGAAAAAGCTAAGAGCATTGCATTCGCAATGGAATCTGCTCAGAGAGATGTGTGTGAAATTCAGAATCAAATGGTATCGATAAAAAAATTACATAGTTCGCAAGATAAAACTATCAAAAAAGATTTTTCTAAATTTAAGAAATCTGAACCTACAAAGAAGTTTGATAAATCTCGGAAATGTTACAGATGTGATAGTACTCAACATTTAGCTCACGAATGTAAGCACAAGAACACTCAGTGTAGGAATTGCTTAAAGAACGGGCATTTGGCAAAAGTCTGCCGCTCAAAACGTAACGAAACAGTTAAACAAATAGAATCTTGTTCTGAAACTGTACCAGTTAATAGCGTTAAATCACCACGACATGCAAGGGATAAGATTTTATTAGAAATTTTTGTTGAAGGGAATAAATGTTTATTTGAATTAGATACTGGAGCTGCTATTAGTTGAATGAATGTGAATGAATTTAAGAAACTTTGTCCGGATGTAGCCATTAAGCCTACCAAATTATTGCTTAGGAATTTCGATAATTCTATGATAACATCAGCTGGCCAAGCAGTGGTGCAAATTCAATACAAAGATCAAATTAATACAGAAACTATTTATTTGGTACATGCAAAAGTAAACGCAGTTTTTGGTCGTGAATGGTTGAGAAATTTCCAATTAGACTGGAGCTCAATTAAAGCAGTTCGGGTTGAAAATTGTAATTCTCGAACCAATAAATTAAATATCTTGCTTCAAAAGTATGAAAAAAATTTTTCTCCGGGTATCGGGAAACTGGAAAAGTTTTGTTGCCGTCTTCAAATGAAACCTAATTACAAACCGGTATTTTTTAAACCTCGACCAGTACCATTTGCTTTAAAAGAAAGAATAGAAACTGAACTTAATAGATTAGTTGCAGAAGACATCATTGAGCCGGCGACATATAGTGATTGGGCTACACCAATTGTTCCTGTTATCAAACAGAATGGGAACCTACGAATCTGTGGTGATTATAAGGTGACTATCAACCCGGGACTAAAAATTGAGCAGTATCCTTTACCCCGTATCGAGGACATTTTTGCTGAACTGTCAGGAGGGGCGTTCTTTACTAAAATCGACTTCCCACATTTCCTTATTTGATCTACGTGTCTCTTCCAAATTTCATTTCCAACTTGTATGCTATAACTCAAAGTTCCATCTCGGTTTATAATTGTTCCAATTTTCCATTTGTTAGGTCCGGAATAATTACGAGGGGGACAAGTGTCACCCACTTTTAAGTCGGTGTTATTTCCATATGTATTTTAACTCAGCGCTCTCTGGCACCTTCTTTTCCTCTTGAAGTACACTATTTCAAATATATTCCTTATGGGAGCAAACTTATCAAATTCTCGCGGAGATGCCCTACTCTAGACTGAAGGAACAAGAAAATTCGGTTTGTCACAGAAATAACATCCTAATTTTAAAACATAGAGGAGCTAAATTTGGAAGAATCGATCTGCAACTAACTAAAATGGTTGATCAAAAAATTGAATACTGGAGAAATGTGTTACACAGCGTGGTTGTAGTAATTAAAGCTCTTGCTTCGCGTGGCTTGCCATTTAGAGGTCGAAATGAAATATTTGGTTCTAATAATAATGGAAACTACATGCTGATGTTGGAGACAATTTCTGTGTTTGATCCATTTTTGGCTGATCACATCAGGAAATTCGGGAATCCAGGTAGTGGACAGACATCCTATCTCTCATCTACTATTTGTGATGAGTTCATCGAGTTCCTAGCTAAAAAAGTACTGACGTATATTGCTAATGAAGCTAAAACATCAAACTACTATTCCCTTGTCGAAAATTCAACTCCTGATATCTTACATGTAGATCACCTGTCGTTTGTTTTGCGATATGTCAAAGAAAAATGGGAAACCTGTTGAGAGATTTATAAAATTTTTACCTAACGTTGGCCACAAAGCTCATGAAATGTTTGAAGTTGATATTAAGACTCACTGATCTCCACCTTGATATCCTGAAATGTCGTGGTCAATCATATGACAATGCAGCTAATATGGCTGGTGTTTACTCAGGTCTTCAGGCTAGGATAATTGAAGTTTCTCCTCTTGCATCCTTCATACCTTGTGCAGGAAACTCTTCAAATTTAGTGGGCACACATGCTGTAGATTGCTGCATTGATGCCACATCGTTTATTAATTTTCTTTTAGAGCTTTATATTTTTTTCTCGTTATCTACAGCGAGGTGGGAAGCATTGAAGAAAAATAGCCTTACCGCAAAAAGTCTCTCCACGACACGATGGTCGGCAAGATATGAAGCTTGTAGAGCATTAAAAGAAGATTGGTTTGCAGTCATAAAAGCTGTAAAATACTTTGAAAGTGACGAAAGTCGAAAATCAGGAACAAGAGCAGAAGCTAGAGGTTTACTAAAGAAGTTGCAAAGGCTCAACACAGTATTCATAGCCAAGTTTTGGGGAACGCTGCTGATTGGACTTCACCAAGTCAATAAGTATGTACAAAACGTAGAACTTGATGTTTCAGAAGTTGCCACAGTTCTTCATCCACTCGTAAAGTTCTTGTTAGAACTGCGAGAACAATTTGATATATATGAAAACAAAGCTCTGGATATTTCTGAAAAGAAAGTTTATGAGCGTGATGAAAAGCTTCGGGTTTTCAGATAACTACAAGCTGACGAAAAACGTGAAGGCGAAGTTAATTTAAACTGGCTTGATATATTTAGAGTTAATACCTATTTCACGATTGTGGACAAACTTAAAGCAGAGTTTGAGAAGAGGTCATAAACTTATAGAGAGCTCCGTGATAAATTTAAAGGAATTTAAAAAATCTGGTCACTGACTTCTCCTGAGCTTGAAGAAGAGGGAAGAAAACTACATGCAATTTTTAAAGATGATTTGGAGCCTTCATTATGTGATGAACTGCAACATCTAAAATCTCACTGAGTGCAGCATTGGTTCGAAAAGTCCCATAATAATTTGCAAGTGGCCACGCGAAAGTGGATTCAAACAGTGTATCCAAATGTTGATATCGTATTGAGAATGTTTGTGTGCACACCTGACACAAATGGCTCTGTAGAAAGATCTTTTTCTGCACTAAAAAGAATCAAAGATCATTTAAGATCTTTGCTGCAACAAGACTAACTAAATGCCTTGGTACTTCTTTGCATTGAAGCAGATTTAACAAGATCTGTTGACTTCAATGAAACTATTGAAGAATTTTCATGGGCAAAAGCACGAAGGAAAAAATTTTGATTGTAATGTTTAGATAAATTAAAAGAAATTATGAAGAAAATTTTTATTAAAATTGTGTTATTGAAATGTTTATTAAGTATATATGTTTCAAAAACTCTTACTGTATATTAAATGTAATGTTATAAGTCAAAAATTTAAATGGAAGGAAGGGGGCGCAAAATGGTGCTTTGGCCTAGGGCATAAAAATATGTAAATTCGTCCCTGCCTCAATGTTAACCCCATGGAGAAAATGTATCCACTTGGATTGAGAGATTTAAAAAAAAAAACTGTACTCCATAATAGAGAAAGAAATATTACCCCTTGGAGCATTTTTCGTTTTTTTTAATGCAAATTTTTAAAATTTAAATTTTTCTTTGGGAAAATCAGGTAGTGTGTTTTAAACATCCATAAATTCCTTTTGTGAACGAAATTTATAAAAGGAATCCTGTTTCAAAGTGCAGAAATGTTCAGGCTACCTGAAAGTATATTTTTATTGGATTATAAGCGTTTATGTAGCTGTAAATAGTAGACACATTTTCTCCATAGGTTAGCATTGATGAAGTGAATCCAATAGGGTTAGTACACAGCAGCCTTAAAGCTTGTGACAAAAAGGCGTGATTCAAGTGGAAAACTGGCTCCACAGTTTCCGATTTCCATACTAATTTTGAAATTTTATTTATTTATTTATTTTTTTTTTGTATATTTCTATTTTGTCCGTTTGCATGCAAATTTAACTTAAACCTAAAATTATTTAAGTAGATAATAAAATAAACGTGTTCATTTTTATTATATACTTGTTTTCAGCATATATGTATATATACAGGGCTTTTTTCTGGGGGTAAGCGGGGATACGGTGTATCCCCACCTTTTTAAAAAGTATTATTTTGGCTTAACTTAACCGGAATTATAAGAAACTGTAAACACTCCAGTAAAATAGCAAATTTGATGCGTGGGGAAATTCCGGGAAGACCAATCAACGCGCGGTGTGTGGACATAATTGATTTAGACGGCTGGAGACAGACAGTCCTGGCGACATAAAGGCCGGAAGTGCTACCGACAGCTCGCGGAACAGTTCGTCAGCTACAAAAGGGAAGTTGCCGATCGGAGACGCCTAGTCGTCTGAGAACGTAACTGAATAAAGAAAAGCGACATTTTCCAGACCTTTCGAGAACGTTCAGCAGTGGTATATAAAGTCGCCGAACGCGGATTCGTTGTTGCTGAGAGTCAGTGATTCAGAGACTAAGTTATTCAGAGTGACGCTGGAGCCGGACACAAGGAGATACTGTCGGGCCTAAATGGACTTGAAAGGATTTTTAATATAATATTCTAATAGAATTAAACTATAGCATCTCTAAAAGTCGTATGATTAAAATGTACTAAACAGTCAAACTTTGAAATTTTGCAAAATCTACTAATTTTACTCATTTTGTACTATGTTGCGCGACCGGAAGAAATGAAACAAATGTATAATAAGTGCATATATATTGATTTTACATACTTTTAGTAGTTAATTCATGATATAGGAACGCAATTAAAACCATCTGGCGTGCTTAAAAAGATTATGAAAAATTAAGGTTTTTCACAATTTTTTGCTAACTTCGATGGTATTGCGCGACCGGAAGACAAATTAATAAAAAAATAATAATTAGTGCTTTTTTAACGTCTATACCAATGGCAACTTTTGTGCACTCTAACGATCTGAAATAAAAAAAGTTTTTTTTGAACCACCCTAATATATATATATATAACATGTGGCTGCACAAAATTTGGCAAAGGGCAGTTAAAATAAAAGGCAGCCACGGTAAAATTAGGCTTTGGAAAGCTCATATTGTGCAATGCCCGAAAAGCTGCCAAATTTAAGTCATACGTAAGTTTTTTTTTTTTTTCCTTTCCTTTTTTTTTTTTTTGGTGTGTGTGTGTGTCTGTGCCATGAAGCAAAAACATACTTTCAATAGATGTTTAAAAAATTAACCACAGATTTGAAAAGTCAGTAACTACTTTAGTGAAATTTGCAGTAAAGGTCTAAAACTAGACACTTAAATATCCTCAAAAGCTTACTGACTTGACTGACGCGCATGAAACCTAGTGTAAAAGCCTTTAACACTAGAAAAACGGCTGCCGTCATTTTGATGGTTTCGGACATACTATTAAGCGCTATGTCTGTATTTATGTACTCAGGCTTCTGAAATTGTATGACTTTTTCTAATTTTACGCTAAATATGCACACACATTTACAAAATTATATTCGATAGTAAAGAGAGGGAGAAAATGTGATGTATACCCACTAAGACGGAAAGCCGTCAATTTGACGGTGTGACGTATTGATCGAGGTAGCGATCGAATCAACTAATGTTCCAGCCAAGTAAATTAAAAGAGTTACTTTATTAACAAACAGTTGAAGAAAAAAATGAAGAGTGATGCACTGTAAATAAGGTTACAGGAAGAATGACGATTTAGACCAGCGGTTCTCAATCTTTCAGGCTCTGTGCCCCCTTTGAACACTGAAGTGAGGTCACGCCTCCCCCACCACCATTACCATATGTGGTCAATACAAGTAGTACAATAGGAATTTGATACTGAAGCTAGTTATCAAAGGAAAATGTAGAGTAGATAATTTCATACACAAAAATTTAATAATACTACACATATCTTAATTTGGAACATATTAGTATTAGAACATATGAAATCAAAGAATTAAATACAGATCAAATATATTTGAGGCGATCAAGGATCTAGGTGAGTCACAACATTAATGTGAGGACTGACACTGTTTGTCCGTGACAAGTTTTAGAATATTAGGTTGTAACTGTGACAAAGCACACCGCAGGTAACTTTCAACGTCCAGACGTACGACAATTATCGTGTTTTTACGATTACAACAATTACTGTGTACGACAATTATCGTGTTCGTATGTCGAAAATTCATTACGGTTACACTGACCGCAAAACTGAGTACAGTAAATTACAGTCAGTTTCACTTTTTATTTTACTTTTTTTTAAACTCACGCCTCCCTTGAAATTCTTCTACGCCCCCCCCCAGGGGGGGCGCGCCTCCCAGGTTGAGAACCACTGATTTAGACAGTCCGTTAAGATGAATTGTCAGCTTCACTTATCACAACAATATCGAGTCCGACAGGGCCCTCGATTACTTTACCGGCAGAGCGGATGACTGCGAGGTAAGTCTCTATTACCAGGACGATCGGTACAGATATCTCGTCTTGAGATACCTTCCGAAAAATAGGAAACCAAGCTTCCTAACTGAAACTGAAAAATCTCTTCTTGAGATTAAGACCACTGACTTCGCAAGTCCGCGTTATAGCTATCTCGACCCTGGATGGTCGGAGTAGTTCTCTCAGCTCAGGAGATCGCTAACTAACTTTTTTTAGCTCTTTCGTCTTATTTTGGACTTTGTCGCTTCCTCCAGAGAACTCGTCTCTCATTGGCTCTTCTAACGGTGATGTCATTTTTTAGCCTTCTTATTTGCTGAAACGCAAGCTGCAATTCTTGCAACTTCCCGGTCTCGGGGGCTGTCTCGTGTCATCAATATGGCAAGACGTGGCGAATTCCTATTTAGACTAGATGTCACGTTTTACAAGCGGTCTGGCGCCCCTTTTCTTCCGAGTTTACCCTCACCTGCGACACGTACAATGGGGCAGGTTAGCGGTGCAGCGGTGTTAGCAGCTGCGAAGATTTTATTTGTACGATCCCTTTTTCTTCCGAGTTTACCCTCACCTGCGACAGGTAGAATGGGCGCTGGTCTGACGGTCGTTAGCTGTGCAGCGGTGTCAGCTGCGGAGATTTTAATTAAGCGAATTATTTTTAATTCGTCACAACGGCAATATAGAAAACAGGCAGAAATCTTTAAAATGATACCGGAAAATGTAAGTTACTTTTCGTCTCTTCCCCCTTTTGCAAATAACAGAAATATTGGCTCTTCGGAAATATTGGTGTTGAAAAATAAGGACTGCACAAACCATGCATATTCTTTTACGGATAAACCATACCAGGTTGTCAGCTCGGCATACCTGCATAAAAATATATCTAAATATATACTAATTTATTATATATTGGTAAGAAATAGTTCAAATTTTAAAGTATTTAATCATTTAAAAAATTAAATATTTTAAATTCTTGATTTTATTTTTAACCGTCAAAATGACGGCGTTCAGTCTTATTAGTAATGTTTACGCCTGGTTAAAGGTTGAACTGTAACCGTCGTTACTTGGCGCCTATGAGTTGGCTGCAACAAGTGTTTGCGCAGTTGAATTTTGTCTTTCGCTCGAGTAGGAAGCTTCATTCGGAAGCATCCCTAAATAAATGAGCCATATCGTTGGCTAACGTCAATAAATCTTTGATAACTGAAACTTGCCAGTTTATTTGAACTTTCTTCGTACAGTCCAGATCGACCATTATGGTCCTGTTACGGCCGGAGAAACGGCTAAAATTTGATTAATTTTTATTAACACTAGAACCGCGGGACTTTCGATATACCTAGAACCGCGGAGCGGGTCATTTTGACCCTAGATTGTAAACTTATAAAATAAGCACAAGCGCTTAATTTATTTAACTAAAACATTTGATTTTTAAAATAATAATCAATATTTCTCAGAATTTACATTAAATAATTTATATAATTCAAGAGAAATTAACTTGATTTTTACAAAATCGTATTATTTAAAATTTTATATCCTGGAATATAATAACATGTCTGTTTAACCAAATATGACATAAATTTTCTAATTTCAATGGAAAAACAGAGTATCTCTTTTCAATATGTTTAGACATAATTTCAAAAAATTAAAAATTAAAAATTTTATCAGTTACTAAAAATTTTATCAGTACTTAGTTTTACAGATTATAAAATCCAATTTACTGTATGCATTTTGTACAAAATTGAGTAATCAGTTTTGTACATTTTCCACAGATGGGTGCTTTACATTTTGAACAGATATCTAGAGTTTTATTTTCACGTTTCGAAATGTGGCATCGGGCTCGTTTACGCTTAATTTTTGGTTGTCCGTCGTTTTCATTGGTTGCTTCACATGCTCTTTTTGCCACCTTTTTAAGTCGGAAGAGAACAAACTTTTCTCGCAATTCTTCAACTAAGTTTTGGGTGAATTGCCGTCTATTAATAGATTTTCCAGTTACAGCTTTATATAAAACCCAGGCATTGATTGCAGCAAGGTCCAAAATATTCCAAAAAAACCTGCACTGGCCACCTACGTGAAGCAGACTTGACTGTATATTTCCTTGCCATTTGTTCAATCACGTCCACACCGTATTTAGTTGCGTTGTAGAAAGCGATTGTATCAGGTAGTTTTTTTGGGTTATCTGCAATTTCTACGTTTGGATGGAGACTACTTAGCAACAAAACGTTTTTATCTTTTTTACCTTTGACCACAAGCTATACAGTTCAAGTCCTTTTGCACAATATATACCACGTGCATATAAACATTATATAAAAGCATCTATTTCTTCTAATGTTATATTCCATTCTGCTTCCTGAATCTGCCGATGAGCTTCATCTTCAGTACATTTCTTTAGCTATTTCAATATCCATTCATCTATAAAATATCTCCAAGCACTTGAAGGACTATTGTCGATAACATTGCGTTTAGCATGTGGTGTTGCCCCCCCCTACTTCTTTCAAAACATTACACTTTGATTTTCTTCCTCTATCGTTTGTTCCTATTTGAGCGACATTCCAAATTGTCCTATCTTTGCCATCTTCATTATTTCCAACTTTGAATGTTATTGTCTATTTCTTTTTCAAATTTCTTTGCATGTGTATATTTTTCTTGGAATGTTTGATTTTTATTTTTTATAAGATAAATTATCATCAGTATTGCGATGAGAAGGACCAGGGATTGTTAGAGTATTGCCAGAGTCATCTTCACTTTAATGTTCTTCATCCGAATCCAAATTTTATTCAATAGCAGGCAGGTATTCATCCTCACTACTCAAAATCGAATCTTGAGAAACCTTCTTTTTTTTAACCCTCCGAATCATTTTCAGATAATTGTTTTAAATATTCTAAAGCTTCCTGGACAGGAAGATTACGGCGTCTTCACATAGTTTTTATACATATACTAATTACAGAATAAAAGGAACTTCAAAAAGTCTTCTAAATATTCGCAGTAATTTTTCACTGCATTCAAACGTAGTTCGTGCTTCAAACATAATATAATGACCTTGACTGAAAAACCTTCACTATCACCCCTTTTGGTACAGTCTATTTAAGGAATTCTAGGGTGGGATAGAAGTATTTTACAGTTACAGTTCGAGAAAATATATCTGTTTTTCGTCATTTGTGCTATAACAATTCTTACGGGTCAAATTGACCCGCTCCGCGGTTCTAGGTATAAGTGTTAATAATCGGAAAATTATTTATGTTACGAATTTTTAAATTTGGTAAATTGTTGTTCACCTTAAAATATTAAGTCATAAAAGGAATTTTTTTTCAATCGATACTTTTCGCGTGGTGATAAATTAAACATCGTTTTGGGTCAAATTGACCCGCTCCGCGGTTCTAGTGTTAATAACTTTCAATTTCGACTTACTTTGTGTTTGCAAGAACATTGGAACTGTTTTCGATATGTCTGATTCAGATGAAAGTGAACCTGTGGATACATTAAAAACTTTGAACCGTCGAAAAGGTAACTTTAAATCTCGAATTACGAAATTAAATTCGTTTTTAAATGAAAAGGCTGCATCGGCAGATAGTTATAAGCTGCAGAGCAAGCTCGATGGCGTCAAGGACATTTCTTCTAAGCTAGATGAACTAAAGTTTCGTTACTATGAGCTTTTAGAGGATGAACAATTAGCGGATATTGATTCTCAATTCGACCTCATGGAAGAAGAGCTAGAGGATATCAAAGTAAGCTTCCAAAAATTCTTATTTGAATTAAAAGAAAATAATCGTTCTAATTTAAGTAATATTAATAAACAAAGTTCTAGTTCTGTAAAATTGCCTGATGTAAGCTTACCTGAATTCCTTGGTAATATCGAAAACTGACATTGTTTTAAGGCCCAGTTTGATAGTTTAATAACGAATAACTGTTCTTTAACTGATTCTCAAAAGCTGTTTTATTTACGTTCTGCTTTGAAAGGTGAAGTAGCCTTTATTGAAACTCCTGAGGATACATTTAATTCTTTAATGAAAGTTTTGATCGATAGATATGAGAATAAACGCTTGATTGTCAATAAGCATGTGCAAAATATTTTGAATATTGAAAAACTTACTACTGAATCAGCTAAACAGCTGCGAAATATTGTTGATGTTGTTAATAAAAACTTGAGAGGTTTAAAATTATTAGAATTAGAAGCAAATGAGTTAACACAACAATTTTTAATGAATATCCTGTTACAAAAATTAGATAAGGAATCTCGCAAACTTTATGAAATGAGTTTAACTTCAACTGATTTGCCTAATTAGGATACTTTTATTGAATTCCTGCAGAAAAGATCACAAATTTTAGAAAACATGCAAGGAGCGCAAAGTTTCTCTTTTAAAGTTAAAGCTTCGAACATACCAAAAAATAAAACCTTTTTGTTAAAGTCTAATAGCGACTTGTGTTCTTTGTGTAAACAATCACATATGATTTATAGATGTCCTTCGTTTCTGAAAATGACTCCTATGCAGCGATTTAATGTGGTTAAAAGGAATAAACTTTGTTTAAACTGTTTAAGTGTATCCCACAAATTAACATGTTGCTCCTCTAAATACTCTTGCCGCTTATGTCAAGGCAAGCATAATTATCTGTTGTGTCGGAATGAAAATAATCAGTTCAATGAAACAAATTCGCCGGTGAAAGATTCCTCGCCAAGCTGGCAACCACCGGCCCAGACGTCTTTTTCGCCAGCTCCAATTGCAACCCCTCGGGTCTCCGATGATGTAAACATTTCAAATAACCAGGAAGTGTTGAGTTCTTTCTCGACCATCAATGAAACTTTGAACAAAACAGTGCTGCTGACGACAGCTAATGTATGGGTTTGGTCTCCTACTAGACATAACTATATTCGGGGAAGAGCGATGCTCGACAGTGCTGCTATGTCATGCTTCATAACAACAAATTTTGCCTCGGAATTGGGTCTGGTAAAGAAAAAAGTAAACATTCCTGTTTGCGGTTTAGGTGGAATTTCAACTTGCGTCAAATGGAAAACGAGAGCATTAATCAGTAATAAAAATAATTCTTTTAAGCAGTTTATGGATCTATGTGTTGTATCGAAGATTACCGATGTCATCCCGCACTCGGTTCTTGACATTAAAGAAGTAAACATCCCACCGCGCTTGACACTGGCAGATCCGCAGTTCGATCAGCCTGGACCGATAGACTTGATAATTGGTGCAGAATTCTTTTTTAATGTAATTAAAGATGGTAAACAAATTGTGTCAGATAATTTAATATTTCAAGATTCGGTTTTTGGTCTCCTTGCCAGTGGTTCGGTTATGACAAAATCTTCTAAAGAATATTGTGGGTTGATTTCTAATTCTGAAAACCTAGAGGATAGTATTCGAAAGTTTTGGGAGGTAGAAGAAGGGTCTTGTGATCGACCATTAAGTAAGGAAGAAGAATTCTGTGAAATTCATTTTCAGAAAACTCATAAGCGAAATGAAACTGGTAGATTTGTCGTTAAGATGCCAATTCAAGAAGAATTGAATATGTTAGGAGATTCTCGAAACTTAGCTGAAAAAAGACTGAAACAAACAATTTGTAGACTCCACAAGAATCCGGATATGCATAGGCTCTATGATGACTTTCTTAAAGATTACGAGTCTCTTGGGCATATGGAAAAGGTTTCGAACGAAAATTCGTCTGCTGTAGTGTATTATTTACCACATCATGGAATTTACAAACCGGAAAAAAGTACAACGAAACTTAGAGTAGTGTTTAACGCGTCGGCCCCTACCACTTCGGGTAGAAGTTTAAATGATCTACTACTTACAGGCGAAGTTAAAGAGGATATATTCGATATCATGATACGATTTCGTAAACATAAAATAGTGATAACTGCTGACATAAAGCAAATGTTCAGACAGATAATAATAGATCAAAGTCAGAGGGATCTATTGAGAATACTTTGGAAAGATAAAGAAAATCAAAAAACCGTTGTCTTTAACTTAAACACGGTGACTTATGGCACAAAAAGTGCTCCGTTCCTGGCAACAAGGGTTATTAAACAACTTGCCCGAGATGAATCTGCAAAATTCCCATTAGCTTCAGAAGTTGCGTTATCAGATGTTTATATGGACGATATCGTTACTGGTTGCCCAGACGTTACTTCAGCCAAACTTTTGAAGGTTGAACTAATTGAAATGTTTCAAACATGCGGTATGAGCCTTCACAAATGGAATTCGAACTGTGAAGAACTTCTTGAAAATCAAAAACAAATTCGAGACGAGCATTCATTTGCTCCAGAGTCAGAAGCTACGATCAAAACCTTGGGAATGGTCTGGAAATCTAAGGAAGACCAGTTTATCTATAAGGTATCTGTAAAGCCACAAAATTTCTATACTAAACGAGATGTATTATCAACGATTGCTAAGTTATATGACCCATTTGGATTAATCGGACCTGTTATTTGCAGAGCTAAAATTTTTATGCAGAAACTTTGGTTAGAAAAACTGAACTGGGATGATAAATTACCAGAAGAATTCGTCAATGAATGGCATTATTTTGTTAGCTCTTTAAAAGAAATTGAGCATATCACAATCAACAGATATGTCTTAAAAGAGGAGGTTGAAGTTATCGCACTTTTTGGATTTTGTGATGCCTCAATCTCTGCCTATGGAGCTGTTGTTTACCTAACTTGTTACACTCGAACTAGATCTCATACCTCTAAAGTACTCGCTAGCAAATCTAGAGTCGCCCCGTTGAAGACTTTATCGATACCTCATTTAGAATTATGTTCTTGCTGGTTACTTGCGCAACTGGTCAACAAAGTTCTTGTTTCTTTGAAAATTACTATTGACAAGGTAGTTTTATTCTCGGACTCTACCATCGCCTTGGCATGGATCAGATCACTTCCTCATCAGCTAAAAACCTTTGTTGGCAACCGAGTTTCCAAAATACAATCTTTAACCTCAAATCATCAGTGGAAACACATCTCTTCCAGTGACAACCCTGCGGATGTTCTTTCCCGTGGTGTTGATCCTAAAGAACTTAAAACCTTGGAATTGTGGTGGAATGGACCACAGCTTGCCTTTGAAGAAATTCTAAATTCTCCGAATGAAAGTGGAATGGACTCTCCTGATAAAGAACTATATTTAAGTGAACTAAAACAATCTTCGAACGCTAACTTGATTCTCACATCTAATAATGGCTTTATTAACCAAATTCTTGATTTAAGTAATAGCTATGTTAAATTAATTAGAATTCTTAGCTTTATTTTTAGGTTTCAATACAATTGCAGAAATAAAGAGAAAAAACGTGGACCTATCACTAAGGAGGAATTTAATGAGGCTAAACGATATTTATTCAAATCAGTACAGGTAAAAGTATTTTTTCAAAGAATTAAGTTCTTTAAAGAAAAAGGAAAGGTTGAAGGACAATCATGTAAGTAATTTAAATATTTTTCTAGACAATGATGGATTAATTCGTGTTGGAGGTCGACTTAATTATTCAAATTTGTCATTTGACCAAAAGCATCCTATTTTGTTACCAAGAGATCATAAGCTAACTATTTTAATAATGCAATATTTCCACCTAAAGAATTTGCACGTTGGTGCTCAAACATTACTTAATTCTGTTAGACAAGAATTTTGGCCTTTAAATGGCAGAAATAACGCTAGGAAAATTGTCCATAATTGCATTACTTGTTTTAAAAATAAACCTAAAATAGAAGAACAATTAATGTCATCATTACCAAGGGAAAGAGTGACGATTAGCCCTACCTTTTTTAACACGGGTATTGATCTATGTGACCCATTTTTTATAAAATATAAAAACCAACGTAAAGGTGTTGTAAGCAAAATTTATGTTGCTATTTTTGTGTGTTTTTCAACTAGAGCTATTCATTTAGATATTTTAACTGATTTGACCTCGGATGCTTTAATTTCAACTTTGAAGAGATTTTTTGCCCGACGTGGTGTTCCCGCGACAATATTTTCAGACATCGCTACGAATTTTGTCGGAGCTAATTCTGAACTGAAAAAACTGTACAAACTGGTACAAAAGCCATCTGATGATTTAGCATCATACTTAGTATCGCAGTCAATATCTTGGAAATTTCTTCCTCCCAGATCTCCGAACTTCGGGGGATTGTGGGAGGCGGGAGTCAAATCTTTTAAACATCATTTAAAGAGAACAGTGGGAAATTCAAAATTGACTCTGGAAGAATTTTTAACGGTAACTAATCAAATCGAAGGAATTTTGAATAGCAGGCCACTTATTCCACTCTCTTCGGACCCTAATGATTTTGAAACCCTAACCCCTGGCCACTTCTTAATAGGTCGCCCAATCAATGCTATTCCAGAACCTGTATTAACCGATATGCCAGAAAATAAACTTTCTCGATGGCAAAAAATAACTAAATTTAATCAAATTATTTGGAAAAAATGGACATGAGATTATTTAAATCATTTACAGCAAAGAGGCAAATGGCTTTTTGACAAAAATAACATTACCACTGGAACACTAGTACTACTAAAAGATGACAAATTACCAATTTGCACTTGGTCTATTGGTAGAATTCACGACACCATCCCAGGCAAAGATGGAAAAATACGAGTAGTCTTAGTAAAAACACCTCGTGGTATTTTTAAACGTAGTATATCTAATATTTGCATTTTACCTTTAAATAATATGGAGAGTTAAAAGAGTTAATTTTATCTATATCTTTAATTTGTATAGTCTACTGAAGTATTTGTATGGAAGTGTATTTATAATTATATAAATGTATGGTGTTTTACTGTATTGTGATCTACATATTAATTTTGTTTGTAAATTTTGAATTGTATTAATCTATGTATAATTTGAATATTGTACAAATATGGCTGTAAAATTGTTATTTTCTTGAAATCACTAGGATTTCAAAGTCGGGCGGTATGTTTACGCCTGGTTAAAGGTTGAACTGTAACCGTCGTTACTTGGCGCCTATGAGTTGGCTGCAACAAGTGTTTGCGCAGTTGAATTTTGTCTTTCGCTCGAGTAGGAAGCTTCATTCGGAAGCATCCCTAAATAAATGAGCCATATCGTTGGCTAACGTCAATAAATCTTTGATAACTGAAACTTGCCAGTTTATTTGAACTTTCTTCGTACAGTCCAGATCGACCAAGTAAGGAAAAAAAAATTCCGTCTGTTTAAGTAGATGAACAAATCGCTGTACTTTTGTTTTCTATTTTTTATCCAAGCCGCATCGTAAAGACTCAGAGAAGTTTATAAAATCTTTAAACTTTAGGTGTACGTCAGCCATAAAAATAATGAATGAACTTAATAATAATTGAAAAATAAAATAACAAAGAGTGTTTATAATTCCATTTTTTGGAATGAAAAACCTTCGCATTTCAAGTCCTGTTTATTCTATGGATAAAACGAAAAATATATACTTAGAAAATGAAAAATATATACTAGAATACGAAATGCGTAAGGTACAAAATAACCCATAAAGAGTCCTTGAAGGTCATTTTATACTTTTATTTAACACCACACATAACAAAACATATAACAATTAAAATTAGACTGAAATTAATACCGAGTATAATTAATGAAACCTGGGGAGCACTGCCAATATGTGCTCCATTCATATCAAACCTAGCAAGCCAAGTCAAGAAGCCTAAAAAACAAATTTTTACATCGTTCTCCAGGGATCACGTGGTATAGATGAGTGCCAGTTGAACTCCACCCACTCAATCCATTCGATTCGCAACAACGATATAACCCTTCAGCGGACACTCCCATGTACAGAGTGCAACAGTTTCGTAATTTTGAATGGTTTGTTTTTACATGTAAGGTTTGAATGCTCTAAGCAGTTTCTATTTACAGCTACAACCTTTCTAATGCAGGTCTGCTTTTCTGACCCTTGTATTCCTTTCCATTCATTGTTAGTCGCGATTTAACCGTGGTAAACCAGCGATTATACTGGATTACAATGCGACAAAAGCAGGAGTTGATGCAGTCGATCAAATGTGCAGCTATTACAAGGTATCCCGCATATCACGAAGATGGACAATCTCGTTGTTTTTTAGGTTTTTGGACATAATAGGAATGAATTTGCTAGTTGTCCTTAGGCTAAATGTCCATTTGTGACGAAACAGTCTCGAGACTAATCTCGAGACTAGACTCATAAATGGATAATGGCCTCAGAGCAGTTTCGGAAACAAGCAGGTGCAAGTATCAGAGACTGCACCTGTCACAGGGGGACATGCTCATTCCTGCTATCGTGACTATGGGCCTGTTCACATAGAAGTCCGTTGCGTTGCGTTAAGGAAAAGATGACGTTGAGACGAAAATAAACCCATCATATGCCTCCAAACGATTAGCAATAAAATTTTTAACGCCTATGATTGGTTTATTTTCGTCTCAACGTCATCTTTTCCTTAACGCAACGCAGCGGACTTCTATGTGAACAGGCCCTTAGTCTCCAGTCTTCCGTCATTGTTGGAAGATTTTTGTCAGATCTGAGACTTGATTTCATTCTTTTAATTTAATTTTTATTTTTATTTCGCAATAAATATAAATCGGTAAATATTTTTTTCAAAATAAGCGAAAATAAGGTTGTACCAAATAAAAGAGAGTGGACTGATGATGAAGTGTATGAGTTAATCCATCTTTATGAGGAACAAGAGTTTTCATGGAACATGAAACATAAATTATACAGGAATCGCGATTTAAAAAAATGAGCATGTCCGAAGAATTTGCGACAAAATTTAAAAACTGTGATGATCATTTTCTTTTCTTTCCTTCCTTTCAGTTGTTAGTTGGTACTTTTAACGTATTATCCGTTTATTTGTGAGTCTGTTACAGCTATGTTTTCTAGTGCTGTACAATAAATAAATTTTGAGTTTTATTGTACAGTCACAAAGCTGTTTTGTTTTGTCAACCATATTTTGTTAAGTCAAAAACTTGGATCTACGTGTACAGTTTGTAGTATTGATAATAAAATTAAGCTGAAGGAAAAGATGTATTCATAAAAAAAAATAGCTAGAATATGTAGCGGGACTCTACTGTGCTTGAATATGCTTACCTCAGTGGCGTAGCAAAGGGGGGGCAAGGGGGTCTATCATGCCCCGGGCGCCACTCGCAGAGGGGCGCCAATGTAATATCCATATATTATATTACTATATGTTTTCAAGGTGGATGCCAATATAAGGTCTATATATTATATTACTGTTTTTCAGGGGAGGGCCCCAATATAAGGTCTATATATTATATTACTTTATGCTTTTCGGGGAGGGCGCCAATATAAGGTATATATATTATATTACTATATTATTTTGTGGGGGGCGCCAATATAAGGTCTATATATTATATTACTATATGCTTTTAGGGGAGGGCACCAACATAAGGTCTATATATTATGTTACTATATGCTTTTCGGGGGGGGGGGGGAATGCCAATATAAGGTCTATATATTATGTTATTATATGTTTATAGAGGGCGCTAATATAGGGTCTATATAGTATTATATTTCTTTATGTTTTTCAGGGGGGGGGGCGCCATAAAGGTATCGTGCCCCGGGCGCCAGTTATGCTTGCTACGCCACTGGCTTACCTGAAGCCAGAAAACGAAGTGTGACCATTAATCTGTCATGAACAGGAATTGCATCACGGAATTTTGTATCTTGCTTGACAATATGGTGTTTTACTAAATTTAGAAGCAGTTCGAATTGCACTGCAAACATCCGAATAATATTTCTGAACTGTTGTGCACCTTCCAGCCGTAACTCATTTACGAGTGTTGAATATGCTCCGAAATCAATTCGTCGATCCGCCCATTTTCTAACCCAACACTCCTTTTTTTTTTCACTTTCCGCTTTTCCACAGTTTTATACGCAATTATAAAAGCTAGGGCCTGACGCGAATCCATTTTGAAAGAAAAGATTAAAAATAAACAACTTGCGATCAAATCGCAGAACTGACTGCGAATTGATTCAAGTCGACGAGAAATGTTCCTGGTCACGAGAGTGCAGCGACTGTCGAGTCTCACGAAACTGTCTCGAGAGCATAAGTGATCTCAAATGGACAACACCCTGAGACTAATCTCGAGACTTTCTCTCGAGATTTTCTCTCAAGTGTACAGTTAGCATTAGATCCAATAAACCGGACAGTTTTGAAATAAGGCGATTGTACAGAGGCTGTTCACACATTTTTTTAGACGATGTATATTGAATTCACAAAACTAAATTACATAAAATTCTAGTGTTTTAAATGTTCTATTTGACATCCCTTATTCTGAACTATCTTTCGACACCGCAATTTCCAGGATAATAATGCCTTTTGAAGTGTCAGAAGAGGTATTCTATCCCATTCCTCCTGAACAGCTTTCCAGAGTCCTGTAAGGGTTTTGGGACGACGTTTGTATAATGCAGATTTTAAAAGTCCGAAAGCACAAAAATCCATAGGTGATACATCGGCAGATTTAGTAAGGATATTAGTGAAGGGTATGGCCTTGATACCAGGTTTTTGTTCCATTTCTTTTAGGAAATTTACAGTGGATTTTGATGTGTGACTGCTAGCTTTGTCCTGATGGACTCTCACAGATTGATGGCACTGTGGGTAAACCGATGGTATTTCATTCAGAAAAATTGGCGATAAAATATGTTCCTGATAGTATTTGGAGTTAATCTTGACATTTTTTCCCACTCTCTTTATTTTTAACTTGCCATTATAAGAAAATCCAGCAACAATCATGAATCCCTTAGAAAAACTTTCTTTCGATTCTTTGAACCATGTACTTAAATTTTTGTCTCCCCTTTTATGATAATAAATGGCTCTTTTTTTGTTGCAATCATTTAAATACACCCATGATTCATCTATTGTGACAATTGTTTTCCATTTTTCTTTGGATAAGTGTTTCTCATATAGAATTCTGCAGCGTGTCCTGCGTTCAGCGATATGATTTAGAAGAAGAAGATGCACATTGCGTTTTTTCGCTTTCTTAAGGTTTAAATCAACGTTTATCATTTTGTTTACAGTGGACACCGAGTATTTTAATGATTTTGCAACTGTCCTTTGACTAGGGGGATTTTCCTTTAACATTAAACAACGTACCTTTGCAATAGTCGAAGATGTCCGTTTTTTCCTTGGATACTTGTTTGGAATTTTTGTCCCACTTAAGGCTCCAATTTGACGTTTTTTTTCCTTTCTTGTTGACGATATTACCTATCGACGCTTTAGATATCACAAAACCATGACTCTCACATCGTTTTTGGATAACGGAGTATGTATATTTCTCTTCGGAAAGAGCATAAATGTAGCCTTCGAACCACTGCTTTGTTGAAAACGCCATTTTGAATAAAAACAAAACTTTCAAGCCGCAGACGATAGTTTTGACTTTTAAAAACATAGTCCAATTGCAATTATTTCTTTTGCAGCAAACGATTTTTTATTACCGCTTACCAAAATCGTCTAAAATATGTGCGAACAGCCTCTGTATATGCATTCTTTGGCCTTTAACTATAAATACATCTCAATATTATCAGCATTTTAAATCTTTTCATAAAACACAGAATTATTATTTTCAATTTGAAGAAAAATCAGATCATTACAAAAGGAATAATCAAGGTTGAAAGAGACGTCGCACTTTGTGCCACGCGCGCCTGTTGGTGTTCCGAAAATTGGCGAAAATTTTTGTTATGGATCCTATCATTGTTACAAACTATGTTAAGGGTAAAGACACAAT
Source organism: Dolomedes plantarius (assembly GCA_907164885.2). Lineage (NCBI taxonomy): Eukaryota > Metazoa > Arthropoda > Arachnida > Araneae > Dolomedidae > Dolomedes > Dolomedes plantarius. The sequence goes on from OU015499.1 coordinate 147,090,990, forward strand.
CGGAATCTTCAGTGTCCCAGTTTGAAAAAGGAAACTGTTGCATCGTAAGTTACAAACCATCACCCTGATAAGACGGTGGCTATGAGCGCTATAAATTTATTCAATGACAATGCGGTGACACATGTTCAGCAAATTTTGAAGCGCAAATGTCGCTAAACAAATGTCGCTAGATAGTTTTCTAGTAAAAAAATTAGATATGTGTCATAAATTCGTAAATAATAAACTACATATGGACGATTTTGCTCCTTAAGAATTTATGTATAAGTAATTTTCTTTAATAAACGTTACATCTAACAAATTTTGAATATTTTTTGGCCTGGAACGCATTATCGTATTTTACATTAATTTATATGGGAAAAATTGTTTCGCTTAACGAGTGTTTCGCATTACGAGTAAGACTAGAACGAATTATGCTCGTTATGCGAGGTTCTACTGTATATCCTTTCAAAAAACAACAAACCAGGAAAACCCCATTCCGCTATAAATAGACTTCCAGTTGCAGCAGGGCAAGCATAAACAAGTAGTATTTTAATACTTTTTATTATATCCGAGGATTACACTGGTCAGATACCAGTGATTAAGTTTTGTTTTTAAACTATGCTTGAGTAATTCAAACATATGCTGTAGTGTACTTTTGACTTGTTTTAATTACGTCTACTTAGAGAGACAGTTTGCCTAGAGGCCAATCATCGATGGATTGTATTCGCCGAGGAGATCAAGATGAATAAAGCTTGTTCTAAGAAACACGTTAGCCTTTTTACCTTTCCTTATTGACTGTAATTATAGCATTGTTTCTTTGGATCGCGATTTATACGTAAAAGAATTTCTAATTATTATTTATATCATTAGGTTTCTCTGTTTTTAATGAACTACTTATTCTACGGCTATTTTTCATCAGCACTCATTATGATCTTTCAGATCTTGATAATTTAACCTTTGTACTACCTTTTGATTTTTTATGAATATTTTTTTGAAACTATAACTAAGTTCTGTTATAAATACTGTGTCGATCTATCGGTCATTTGTGTTTTTTTTTGGACTCAAAATTTTTTAATTCAGTGCGAGGTCACTTTGAGGTAATGTTTATGTATTGCCAATAAACTTTTATGTTTATTTATTTATTTACAAATGCCGGGCATTTCACAATCGAGCCATTAGCCTTCTTATATACATACATGCATATATATATATACACTGCTGGCCACTGTAAATGCAACACCCTGAAGGAAACATGCAAATAACATGAAATTTACAACATGCATTAGCGGAGATGAGATATGCAAATGATTAGAATTTCAGCGCAGACGCACATCACTCGCGCCTGTGGCGCCACTTCAAAGCGCTATTTAAGGCTTGGAGATTTCGACGATTTCAAGTTCGGCAATTGTGTTTTTCTTGTGGTTTTTTTCAAAAAAACGATCAATTATGTCTCGTCGAAAACAGCGATCATCTTTTGATCAAGTAACCGAGTTCGACAGGGGAAGGATAGTGGCCTACCGAGATTGTGGATTATCTTTCAGGGAAATCGGTAGTCGTGTTGGACGAAACCAAACAACTGTAATGCGGATATGGGATCGTTGGATGCAGGAGGGTACGACGGACCGGCGTGTTCGATCGCATCCATCTCAGCGCACCACTTCACGTGATGACAGGCAAATTGTGCGCATGGCAGTGACGGATCGCTCAGTCACATCACGGACCATAGCACAGCACATGCAGTCTGTAACGCATCATCCAGTGTCTGCGCGTACCATTCGACGCCGTTTACAGCAGAGTGGTCTGTCCGCAAGACGTCCATTGCTTTGTCTACCCTTGACGCAGAACCACAGACGTCTCCGCCGCCAATGGTGCGATGACAGAAGGATGTGGACGGCAGAATGGAATCAAATTGTCTTTACTGACGAGTCACGCTTCTGTCTGCAACACCACGATCGTCGCATTCTAGTCTGGAGACACCGTGAAGAGAGGATGCTGAACAGCTGCGTTATGCACCGCCACACTGGTCCTGCACCGGGTATTATAGTATGGGGCGGTATTGAATATCACTCTCGCACACCTCTAGTACGCATTGCCGGTACTTTAAACAGCCAGCGCTACATCTCCGAGGTGTTGGAGCCAGTTGTCCTTCCTTACCTTCAGGGCTTGCCCACAGCCATATTTCAACAGGATAATGCGCGACCACACATGGCACGCATTGTCCGACGGTTCTTCGTCAATCGCCAGATTGAATTGCTTCCCTGGCCGCCTCGCTCTCCGGATCTGTCGCCGATAGAAAACATGTGGTCAATGGTTGCTCTACGATTGACCCCAGCTGCCACAGCAGATCAACTTTGGCAACGTGTGGAAGCTGCTTGGACTGCTGTACCCCAAGAACTCATCCAAAGTCTCTTTGAATCAATGCCGAGGCGTGTGGCAGCGGTGATCTCCAACAATGGCGGCTACTCTGGCTACTGATTTTGGCAGGAACCACACTTCACAGAAGTCTATAAATTTAATCATTTGATACTTGGTCAATATGTTATCTACAAAATAAATTTTGTTGTGATATCTCTTGTCTTTCTTGGTGTTGCAATTTGGGTGGCCAGCAGTGTAAATAAATAAAAAATAGAGGTTAAGATTTAAAACGGAAAAAAAGATTTAAAAAAATATTATTTATTATATTTTTTACAAAATACAAATTATTTTCAAAAAGACTTCAGTATTAATCTCCATTCCCTTCAAAGGCTGGAAAAAAGTTCAGTTTATTCAAGTCAAGTGCATAACCTGTGATAGGCTAAAATTTGAGATTTCAAGTATTTGTTTAAGATTGGATTTAAAATATAAATCTTGAATTTTCTCCACTATATTTAACTAGAACATAACATAGATGAAAAGTGTTTAGGTTACAAAATAAATAAATAAAAAATAGAGGTAGAAAGTAGATTTTTAAAAAATATATATTTATTATCTTTTTACAAAATACAAATTATTTTCAAAAGGGCTTTAGTATTAATCTTCAGTCGCTTCAAAGGCTGGAAAGAGTTCAGTTTATTCAAGTCAAGTGCATAACGTGTGATAGGCTAAAATTTGATATGTTCAAGTATTTGTTTAAGATTAGATTTAAAATAAAATTTCTTGAATTTTCACTACTATATTTAACTAGTTGTAGAAAAGATTTGAATAATTACTTACTAATAAACACTACATTAAAGTAGTTCATTTCAATTAGTAGTTAATTTAAATAAACAAATTTTTAAGAAGAAAAATAATCTGTTTTAAACTAATGAAATAAGCATAACAAAAAACAAGAAAGTAACTAAAAAAAATAGGTACAGATGTGTTAGATGCACCTCGTTGCCAAGTTGGCGATTTTTTTAAGTTTGGCGATTTTGTGTTTGGTGTGGCAGCCATACGATTTTGGCGAGATTTTGTTATTTTGTGGCAACCCAGTTTGAACGGCTAGTTGTGTGTGTTTGTTTACGTGATATAGTATGGCGGCCATATTGTTGCGAAATATTAATGGCGTATTTTGGATAGTATTAGATGTAGATTTTACTTTGGCATTGCCAATTTGTGTCTTTGTTGCTTTTAGGATTTTGTTGTTGCCAGATTCGGGTGTGTCTTGTGTTTTGCGCCATTGAATGGTTTTTTTAACGTTCTTTAGTGTAGTAATATTATGTTGTGGCAACGGTTTTTGAATTTTTCGTTTATGTTTGAATTCGGCTTGGATACAATAATCTGGTTGCATATTTCAATTTATTTTTGTTCATTTATTTATTATCTGTGCAGTATTTAGTGTAATTTAGAAATATCAGGGGATTTTAGTGTCTAAAATAGAGGCGATATAATGGAAATAGATCGTTTGAATTTGTGCTGTAATATATGTTTAATGAAGAAATATATATTTAACCAAGGTGTTTTTTATGTTTATTTAAATTAGTTATTATTAGTTGGACTGACTAGTTGTATTATACTGACTTTTTAGCGGGGGGGGGGGGGGGCGCCCACCTAACAAATTTCTCATTAATTGTAAGGTTTTAGTTTTTGTATTTATGCAGCCGTTTTTAGATATATATTTTTAATACAGCCGATTTTAGATACTTTTGCGTATGTTTTAAAGTAGCGGTTGAGCATTTCTGTTTAGGTTTTGAATTTTAATACAGCCGTTTTTAGATATATTTGCGTATGTTTTAAATAAGTGGTTGAGCATTTCTGTTAAGGTTTTGAAGTTTAATACAGCCGTTTTTAGATATTTTTGCATATGTTTTAAAGTAGCGGTTGAGCATTTCTTCTTAGGTTTTGAATTTTAATACAGCCGTTTTTAGATATATTCGTGTATGTTTTAAAGTAGCTGTTGTGGATTTGTGTCATGTTTTCGAAACTTTATTATTGCCATTGGTCAGTTTGTTTTGAATTTATTTTTATATTTGGGTTGTTATTGATATTTTGTGTATATCTGTTATTTTAAGCGTAAAATGTCCGCGTAGACCTGTTTTGGCGACAAGTTGGCGACAAAAAAATTTTGGTGACTAGTTGGAGCCAAAAGTTTTTTGTCGCCAACTTGTCGCCAAGGGATGTGCGTCTGGCACATCTGTTCCAAAAAATAATCCTCCCTGGGTGAAAGTACAAATTAAGAGAATCCATAAAGTGACACACTGAATATTTGATGACTTTTGAACTGCATAAGAAGGAATTTAAAAAATTATTCTTTTCTTTACATTAATAATACTATATTATTTCAATCTAACATTATTTAGAAATAGTAATATATCATAAAATAAATTAACAATATAATCATAAAATATTTTTAGTTTTAGTTTATCATATGTTTAATACAAATATTGATACAAATACTTAATTTTAATTTATTTTAAAAATATTATCTAATACAATTATTACTGTCTGCAAGAGTAATAATATATATGTTGCAAGAGTAATAATACTGACAGATATCTAAAATTTATATCAAACTTATTATCTAGATTAATAAACAACATTTAATTCCATGATTTTTTAAAAGAAATTAGGAATAAACTGTTTGATAGTTGCTGCATAGTTCATGATAGCTGTTCCCTAATTAGCAAATATAGAAGAATTCTTTACATTTCTGGACTAGTTGACTTCAAATGGAGAAATTATTAAGGGACTGATAAAAGAGGAATACTTTTTACAGACAACTTAACAGAGGATCTGTAGCATAATATATACCTCATTTGGATGAATAAATCCATTTACTATTTCGTCGTTTATCAAAAGAAACATTTATCACTTAATTTCGAAAGTTATGGGTAAATGTATTCAATTCTTCTAATTTTATGCAATTAATTTTAATGCTTCAAGAACTTGATTAAAATTTAATATCCAAGGCCGTAAATTATTTTTGATTTAAAATCTAGTGTAAAATAATGAGAAACAATATAATCATAAAATATTTTTAGTTTTAGTTTATCATATGTTTAATACAAATATTGATACAAATACTTAATTTTAATTTATTTTAAAAACATTATCTAATACAATTATTACTGTCTATTTGAAACATTTTCATGGGCTAAGATTATGAAAATGTCTCAAGTGAGGTGGTTGATGCATCAGTTGGATAACTTTTAGCAGTAGGGGGTCATCTTTTGATAGCAAAACTTGATTTTAAGTAGGATAAAAATTGCGAAAAAGTTTTTGACAATTCAAGAAGCTTTAGATCATATGCAATCTTTGGATTCTGATAAATACCCAGAGGAAGTCAGCAGTATCTGTTTGCCCCCACTAATACTGGTCAGGTAACTGATGAAGAAATATGGCAGATAATGATTTAAGTGAAATGATGTCAGTGGATATTTCTGGACAAGTTGAACTAAAAGTCAAACAGCAGAAAGGTAGAAATCTTGAGAAGATGAAAATAAAACATACAAAGAGAAAAAGATGCACTACAAATGATACTTCAGATGATGATACAACTATGGAAGTAGACAAATTGAAGGGAAAGAAAGCCAAAAAGAAATTATTAAATTGGAAAAAAGCCAAAATTCGAAATTTTTAAAAAAATGGGCAACATAAGCATAATGGTAGTGGGATATGTGACCTTTTCTTTCGTAGTGAATTCGTAGTGATTTCTAAAGGAAATTTTGAACTTTCATTTCACGTATAGTTCCATTTTAAGCGTGGGAGAATTGTTTTATTTCCATTCTATGTATGGCAACAGCCACTTCTAGTTGTGATGTGTTCGGCTAATAACTGAGTAGCGTATCATTCTAGAATGGTGTCTTTATTTAAAGTCAACTTCAAATATAACAGATATAACACCATGTATTCGTCCATAGAGAGAAATTTCGATGATTTTTAACTTCAGACCCAATATTTTTTAACTCTTCAAACCTTTTGAAATGTATACCGAATAACGTCAACTTAAGTTTAAAAAATAATTTTAACCTTGTTCCAAAAGCAATACTTAAAGAAAATCGAAAGGGTTCTTTAGAAATCAACTGATGTATGCTGTATGCGCAAATATTTGGCCAATTCTGGTTGCCAATTCTTTGGCTTGTTGGCAACTAATTTTTGGCATGAAGTTTGGTGACTTATCCAAGACTGGTATTTTCTGGAACATTGTTGAAATCACCAGACTCTCGAGAAGCTATAAATACAGCCCCTATTCAGAGTTCAGACTTTTTTTGAGTTGTGCTTTGAGCTTGTCAAAATCGTCGCTGTTAGCTGTGAAATTTCCTTCGGAGAATTTCTGAGGTTTATGTCGCGATAAGTGCGACTTCGTTCCACATCTTTTGTGTTAAGTTTTTCCGAATTTCTGTGATCTAGAGGTTGTGTTAGAAGCCCTGTAGTGAGTTTCTGATGTTCTGTAAGCTGAAGTATTTCGACTTCCTGTAAATAAATCTTTGTTTGTATTCTGTCTTATTCAAAGTCCATTCAATCGCCGAATCCGAACTGGGAATTCATAACAAATTGGTGCCAGAAGTGGGATTCAAACTCAAGCCCATATTCGCGGACCAGAAAATACCAGGCTTAGACGGTGGTCCTAAGCAATGCCATCGTTAAACTTTGGGAAGACACGTTCGATGTCTGGTGGAAACTTCTCTCAAAACAGGTGACTGGGGCACATGTGGCTAATACCTCACCTTTCTTAATAATTTTCGGTTTATCATTTACGTTGATAATTCTAACTGGTATGGAGTACTGGTAATTTGAATACTGGTAATTTGAGAGATCTACAAGCACCGAAGCTACCTTAACTCTTTTTGGAAAACTCTCGAAATCAGGAAATTCAAGGTGTCCAAGTCAAAATTTTTTATCTTTGTCGGTAGATCCCTCCATTATCAACTCTTTCCTAGCTGGGAAAACGTCCTGGTAAGTATACAAGAAGCAGTTTTCTATCGTCGCCGAAGCGAATGGCTGGGGCTCGCTTATAAAAGCTTGCCGATTGGCTGCCTCTTTCAGGGCCGAAGCTGCGGATATTTTAAGAACTATTCCAGAGGACCAGAAATTAAACTTCACAATGCTTTCAGATGCCCTCGAGTTACGCTTTGGTAAGAAATTCCTGAAAGACTACAGCCGCCTTCAATTGAAATTTCGCCAACAAAGGCACAATGAGACCCTTCAAGAACTGGTAACAGATGTGGAGAGGCTCTCTTATCTCGGATTTTCCAATTGCCCCTCTGACGTGCGAGACACTTTGTCTCTGCAGTATTTTATTGATGGAATGAGAGATGTAAAATTCAGAGAGCTTTGAGATTGGCCGAATTGAAAGATTTAAGGTCAGCGTTAGTGTACACCATTAGGTTTGAGGTTGCCCAACAAGCTTCGAGGAGAGATAGACACACGGTAAGGGGAGCGGAAATAAACCATACGGATTCTGCGCTTGGAGTAATGAAAGAATTGCGTGACCTGATTATCACACTAGGTGCGAAAACGGAATAAAAACAAAGATTTGTTAACAGGAAGTCGAAATACTACAGCTTACAGAGAAACTTACTACAGTGCTTCTAACACAATCTCTAGATCACAGAAGTACGGAAAAACTCCAAGGTGTGAAAAGACGCGGCACGAAGTCGGACTTATCACGGCAAAAATCTCAACACGTCTCCGAAGAGAATCTCACAGCTAACAGCGACGCTTTTGACAAGCTCAAAGCATAACTCTAAAACTGAAGTCTGAACTCAGAAATGGGGCTGTATTATAGCTTCTCGGGAGTCTGGGGATTTCAAGAATGTTCCAGAAAATACCAGTCTTGGAAAAGTCGCCAGACTTGACGCCAAGTCACCAAATTTGCCGCAAAAAATCAGTCGCCAACAAGCCAATATCTCGCTAATTTAGCGGGATACCATAGAAACCCTATGTTAAATGCATGGTACTGCAGAAATTTAACTAATACGATTATTTACATGGAACAAACGATGATAATGCATTATTTTACAAGCGGAATAAGAATTTTAACGGTAATTTAAGCTAAAGACATACTGCAGACATTCCGTCAGAAGAGACCTGGAACTGGTTTTAAGGTTGCTGCCTCGGGGAGGTCGATTCTCGAAATGAGGGGTCTCCGGATAATCAATACCCCAATACCATTTCCCGCGGCAATGTTATTGGGGTATAATACCATTTATCGCTCCCCAATACCATTTATCGCTCTTTAGGCATTAAGAAAATTATGAATGTTTTAACTATTTAAGCATTTAGAAAACCATTGTTTGTTTTGATTTCTATTTTCATGTAATCAACGTATTTTGAGCCTTTTTACCTTGCTTCGTATTACTTACTATTTCCCGAAGTAATGGGAGGGAGTTTCAGAAATCCTCAAAAAATTTTATATAAATATCAAATAATTCAAATATAAAACATTTTTGGGGACAAAAGTGGTTGGTTCTAGAAATGGGGGATTAAACATAAGACGATTATATAAGACCTTAAATTTATCGAAAAAATATTCAAGCCTAGTTTAAAAACTTACCACACTGCTTCATTTTACACAGGCGGATTTTGTTACGTACTCCTGGAGTTGACTTGGTGAATTTTACGGCTCCGTTTTTACGATTGAATCTTTTTATTCACTGTCGTCTCGAAGAAGTTGAATTCCATCTAAATCACTATCATCATCTACATTGTCCCCACAATCGCTGTTTTCACTGGTTTCGTCGGCTGAATCTTCTTCGCCAAAAGTTAATATTAATTTGTCTACCACATTTTCGATGATACGGTCGTGTTTCCATTAATTTTCCTCTATGTACTGAACGTGACTACAGTAACTTTTCCAATTGCCAGCATCAATCCTGTCTAATCCCTCTTCAGTCAGTTCTCGCAGTTTCTTTAAATGTAAATTTGCACTAACATTCCGTTCCTGTATAAACTTCTTTAAATCCCCCCCCCCCACACACACGCGAGTTCAATGGGATTTAAACCGCAGTGATACGGTGGGATTCTGATAACTTTATGTCTACAATGTTCAAGCAACTGTTCAACTCTGTATATTGGTGTTGGAGATGAGTTTTCTGTGATCAGTTGAAAAAGTTCTGGTTTTCACATGCGTTCTTCATATTTCACATTTTTCTGTTAACCATTCTATCATATCTCTCTTATGAATGTAGAATTCATTTATTGTGTCCCTTATTACACACGTCAAAGTCATCCACAATTACTTTAACGTGATCTGGTCGTGACGATTTTTTACAGGGGTTGAGAGTTTTTCGTTGTTAACATCCGCACTTTTTCTCTCCTTTCTAATCCTTTAAACTGTTGCAACGGAAACTCCAGTAGCCGCAGCATTGATTCAACATCAGGAATTTGAAGTTTGAAATCGCAGCTGGGTTAAAGCACTTAACCCAGCTGCGATTTCAAACGACGAGCTTCGAAATCGCAAATCTGGGTTAAAGCACTTAAAATTTGTCTAGTCTGAGAAGGAAGAGTTTTCCCTCGCTTGGAAACCGATTCCATAGCAATATTATTAAATTAAAATGACTATGAAACAATTTTACTTCTAAGAAAACAAATTATAAGTAGCAATAAATGTCAAAGAAGCTCGCTAGGTAGCACAGCTAAATGAGACCTTTAAAGGTTTCAAGTACGACAGCAAGATCTATAAATCGTCCTTTATAATGAAAAATATTCACCAACTTCTTTCCTCAGTTATTTTGTTTACCGTAGTCTCCTGACATATGGAGTTTCTTGTTAACAAACTACAGATGTGAAAAAGGAGTTGATTTCTTTATAATAACAAGACTTAGTTTTTAAAAGTTTTAATGATGTTTATATTTTACTCCTGGGAAAAATTTGAGGATAATAGCTAAGAGAGAAATAAATTTCCCGAAAATGAAATAATTTTTTGGTCGAGCATAGCGACATCTCTCTAATACCCAGTGACCCATATTTTGTGAATTGATTTTCCCGAAATTTACTACGGCTGAAAAGCTGAAATTAGGCATACTTGTTGTAATTTAATGTAGATTTGCAGAACTTAATAGAGTGTTTCTAACTTTTATCTTTAAAACGATATTTTTAGGGTCTCTTTTCGCGAGACAGTTACGAGAATGTTAAATATAACGATTTTTAACTTCAAAACAAAATCGTTATAAAAACGGCTTTACTCGAGAACGAATAGCAAAATCGCAAATAATTTATGTTAAATACGGACAATAATTTTTAGTATTCCTGCCTACGTAAAAATTGATTGCGAAAAAGACACAACTGTAATATTACTTTACCCCAATTTCCCCCTCCAAATATCGGAGGAATAGAACTGTACTTTAAAAGAGCCGGCATTAGTTATTGCGGGGCCCAACTGCAGAAATTTTGATAAAAATATAATGTAAAGCTTGACAATATAGGAAAGCTGTCAAATTTCTTTTTTTATTCAACTCAGTTAGATTGTTCGCCGCACATTTTCTTTTTAATACATTTTTCCGATGATGCTGATTTACTTTTTTCCGTCATGCATGTTTTATTCCATACTTCACTCGAATAGAGCGACATATAATCTGCAGTCAACATAGCGTAATAGGTATACCCCCCCCCCTCCAACCTGTCAGCGTCCCGATAACGGCACCACGCCAGCGGTGGGAGGGAATCTGAAATAGCGAAATGATACCTTAATAAGTTTTCTAAAAATCTTTGGCTCCGAAATAGCAAAAAAATCATAATTCCTCACAAATTACGAGATGCAAGTTCTATCAATGAATCCTCCTCTAGTTCACCTAAATTTATCATTTCGTAAATTTCTTATTTTATATAACGAATATTCGCCTCTAATCCACGTTTCGTTTCCATGGGTTGTTTCGAAAACATTCATTTAAATCTTTAACAAACACAGAAGTTTTTAGCCTCAAACGTGTCTACCTGTAAGTTCGAAACCACATTCTTCTAGTTTAGAAATTTCTCCAAATAAATTTTCTAACTGATGCCTCCACAATCTTGTGAATTTTACATACACTCGTATTTTCGCGTACGACAAAATTAAAATTTAGTTCGATTAATACACTAAATGTATCGGATTTGTTACCTGCCGAGAAAATTGCTAAACAAACAATTTTTTAAAAATCTCTTTAAATACCAATCGTACTTACATGTCTTAACATGTCATTAACATGTCTTATAATATGAAACGACACTTCCAAAGGTTTCCCTCTGAATACCGGTACCACTCAGGGTGAGAGCAGATGATGAAATGTCCTGTCCAAATATATTGAAAGACTAAATAGAGTCCATTAATTGATAGATGAGACTTGGTGTAATTTATAAATTTAAATAAAAATTAAGAGCTGAATTCAAAATTAAAATTATTGCATACATAAAAATTTGAGACGTTATCTAATATAAAAGTATAATTAAATGCTCCATGCAGAAAATATTACTTTGGCTGCACACCACAAAAAACCCCTTGAAAAATAGACAATTAAATTCATTTAAAATAATTAAAAGAAACAAAAGCGGATATTAATACAGTCTCGATATGAAGCCCTAAAATATTTATTTATATATCATTATTCATATTTATTTCCTAAATTACAGAACACAGCAGATGTAAAAAAGAAACAGTTAAATCTTAAAAATTATTATTAATTATTAGGCAAATAAAAAAACCAGAATTATTATCGAAACAGGCTATTCATCACAACCTTTTTCTGCAGTATAAATAGGTATAATTTTTTTACCAGGCTTTTTTTACTTCAGTCACTTTAGTGGGTCAAGTATGTCTCAGGGATCGTAGGTGATGACCGATATCGCATTGATATATTCAAAAAGTTATAATAATGTCATAAAACACTAAATTAATTCCAAACATAATTAAGTGCGGTATCTCTTTTAAATGAACACCATCAAACCTCACTTTGAATTCAATTTTCGAGGACATTTTCACCACGGTGAGACAAAAATATTTCTTTGCACTAAAAAGTCCCTTTCATACAATAGTACAGAGTTGGTTACATCCCTGAATGGGTAACGAGAGACGTTTTTCATCTGTTCTCAAGCCATAAACCTGTCTCACGCAGTACAGATGAAACGGCTTCTCTTTCCAAATTAATCTCTGCAGAAAATCTTTTCTATCACATAGTAAGAACGAAAGATTTCTCATCTGTGTAGCTACGAACTTTTTTTAAATGATCAAGTTAATAAAACCTAAAGTCTTTCTTCCATGCATAAGGAGTTACGTTTTCAAAGTCCCTTTCCATGAAAATCTTCTCTCACACAATGCAGGCGACAGTTCCTCTTACCTGTGGATGAGGAGATGTGCTGCTAAATTACCCTGTTCAGAAAATGTTTTCTCACGTACAGTGCAGGCGAAAGATTTCTCTCCTGTGTGGGTGCTAAGATGTATTGTTAAATTACTTTGTTGAGAAAATAGTTTCTCACATATAGTTCAGGCGAAAGGTTTCTCTCCCGAATGGATGCGGAGATGTCTTTTTAAATGACCCTGATCAGAAAATGTTTTCCCACATACAGTGCAGGCAAAAGGTTTCTCTCCTGTGTGGGTGCGGACATGTCTTTTTAATTCATAATGTCGAGAAAATCTTTTCTCACATAGAGTGCAGGCAAAAGGCTTCTCTCCCGTGTGGTTACGGAGATGTGTTTTTAAATTACCCTGTTGAGAAAACGTTTTCCCACATACAGTGCACACGAAAGGTTTCTCTCCTGTATGGACGCGGAGATGACTTTTTATACGATCCTGTACAGAAAATGTTTTTCCACAAACAGTGCATGCGAAAGGTTTCTCTCCTGTGTGGCCGCGGAGATGTTTTGTTAAATCACCATGCTCAGAAAATGTTTTCCCACATACAGTGCATGTGAAAGGTTTCTCTCCTGTATGGGTGCGGAGATGACGTATCAAATCACCCTGTTGAGAAAATCTTTTCTCACACACAATGCAGGCGAAAGGTTTCTCTCCTGTGTGGGTGCGGAGATGTGTTTTTAAATGAGACCGTTGAAAATATGCTTTCTCACATATACTGCATGCGAAAGGTTTCTCTCCCGTGTGGATGCGGAAATGACTTTTTAAACGACCCTGTGTAGAAAATGTTTTTCCACAAACAGTGCATGCGAAAGGTTTCTCTCCTGTGTGGTCACGGAGATGTTTTGTTAAATCACCATGCTCAGAAAATGATTTCCCACATACCGTGCATGCGAAAGGTTTCTCTCCTGTATGGGTGCGGAGATGTCGTGTCAAATCACCCTGTTGAGAAAATCTTTTCTCACACACAGTGCAGGCGAAAGGTTTCTCTCCTGTGTGGGTGCGGAGATGTGTTTGTAAATGAGTCCGTTGAAAATATGCTTTTTCACATATACTGCATGCGAAAGGTTTCTCTCCCGTGTGGATGCGGAGATGTATTTTTAAAGAACACTGCAGTGTAAATCTTTTCCCACATACAGTGCAGGCAAAAGGTTTCTCTCCTGTGTGGGTGCGTACATGTCTTTTTAATTCATCATGTCGAGAAAATCTTTTCTCACATAGAGTGCAGGCAAAAGGCTTCTCTCCCGTGTGATTACGGAGATGTGTTTTTAAATTACCCTGTCGAGAAAACGTTTTCCCACATACAGTGCATGCGAAAGGTTTCTCTCCTGTATGGACGCGGAGATGAATTTTTAAACGATCCTGTACAGAAAATGTTTTTCCACACAAAGTGCATTCGAAAGGTTTCTCTCCTGTGTGGCCGCGGAGATGTTTTGTTAAATCACCATGCTCAGAAAATGTTTTCCCACATACAGTGCATGCGAAAGGTTTCTCTCCTGTATGGGTGCGGAGATGTCGTATCAAATCACCCTGTTGAGAAAATCTTTTCTCACATACAGTGCAGGGGAAAGGTTTCTCTCCTGTGTGCGTGCGGAGATGTGTTTTTAAATGAGTCCGTTGAAAATATGTTTTCTGACATATACTGCATGCGAAAGGTTTCTCTCCCGTGTGGATGCGGAGATGTATTTTTAAAGAACCCTGCAGTGAAAATCTTTTTTCACATACAGTGCATGCAAAAGGTTTCTCTCCTGTGTGGTCACGGATATGTGTTTTTAAATGCTCCTCAGGAGAAAATCTTTTCTCACATCTCTTTTCGCTGGAATAGCTTTCATTGGAAGGTCCTTTTAGAGTGGAAATATACATTTGCTCTTGTGGCATGACTATGATTATTTACACTGTGATCAGAAAACAACTGCCAACAATATCTTCAACTTTAAAAGCTGTTGATACCACATGCATTTTAATTTCCCACCTAACAATCTTTACCGAAAACCTGCAAAGAGAGGAGAAAAGAATATAAATGATACAAATATAAATGATATTAACACTGTACCCTCAAGCTTTTTTGGTATTTTTCACGGAAATTCAATAGCTATATATAAAAGTTTGTCTGCTAAGAAATTGTTTATACAGTGGAATCTCGATCTATCGTTTTGCTGGGGACGATTGAAATGAACGGTAAATGCGGGAAAACGATAGATGCGGAAAATCATAACAACGCAAAATGGTCGTTGGGACTGGATAAAATGAACGACACATACGGAAAAACGATGGATCCGAAAACGATGGATCGAGATTCCACTGTATATATACATATATACAGATGGAGTACAAAATAATACGAACACCTGTGAAAAAGTATTGCGTATTTCACACCTGCAGTATAGCCGCGCCACCTGCAACAGAAGTCTGCCACCTAGTGAGCGTGAAGAGTCTCTCAACAGCAGTCACCTACGTTGCATGCTTCTATCGAACTGTCTGTGATACGTGGAAATGTCAGACTTGTCAGAGTTCCAAAGAGGAATGATAGTTGGAGCGCGTTTAAGTGGAGCATCGGTTAGGAAACAGCAAACCTTTTGGGGTTTGCAAGGAGTACGGTATCAGCCGTTATGACAGCGTACACGAAAGAGTGTAAAACGACGTCTTCAGAGCACAACAGTGGCCGAAAGTTCAAGCTTGCTGATAGGGATAGACGGGTCTTGAAGCGCATAGTAGCCCGAAAGCACAAGCAATCGTTATCCAAGATAACATCCGAAATGAACAGTCATCTCCAGGACCCCGTTTCAACAAAAACTGTCAAAAGGGAACTTCATGCTGCGAACATTTATGGCAGAGTGGCAAATCGTAAACCCTTGGTGACAGCAACTAATGCTTTCAAGCGACGCCAATGGTGCAGAGATCACAAAGGCTGGTCCCCACAGCAGTGGCAACAGGTAATATGGTCAGATGAATCGTCATTCACCCTATTTCAGACTACCGGATGCGTTTATGTCTGGAGAACGCCCAAAGAAGCGTTTCACCCTGAATGCCTCTTGCCGACTGTGAAGCATGGGGGTGGCTCCATTATGGTATGGGGTGCGATATCACAGCGCGGTCTTGCGCCACTTGTTATTCTGCATGGGAGGATCAAATCCAATCACTATCTAAGCGTTCTAGGGAATCACGTCCATCCTTTTGTCCAGACTGTATTCCCTGGAGAGCGACCGCTTTTTCAAGACTAAAACGCCCCTATCCACACTGCTAGCTGTGTTCAATAATGGTTCGAAGAGCATGACGATGCAGTTGAACATCTCGCCCGGTCCCCTCAGTCTCCAGACTTTAATATTATTGAACATTTATGGCATATTTGGAGTCCAAACTTCGTTCCCGATTTCCACCTCCATCCGGACTTTCGGAATTAGAGACCGCTCTGCAGGAGGAATGGCTTAATATTCCTTTAAATATTGTCCATGACCTTTATGCATCTATCCCACGTCGCATTAAATCTGTACTTCAGTCAAAGGGTGGTCCAACCCCCTATTAATAAAGATTTTCCATTATTTCACAGGTGTTCGTATTATTTTGTCCACCATCTGTATATACATACACTGGTGTAAGAAATTAAGAGAATTTTCAGGCTTGGTCGATTATTTCTAGAACTACTGTACCGATTTTAATGAATTTTGATATGTACATACATTGATACAATACCAAACAAATAACCATTCAATAATTGTAATACACACGCATGATCGTGCGTAACACTCTTTGGAGTCGGAAGGTATGAAATAGCGGTTGCAGAATAAACAAAAAAATGGGTAAATAGATGGGTTAGTAGGGGGTATGGTCCCCTCTTACAGATATACAGGTCTCGCAGCGTGATTTCATACTTGAAATAAGGCAGTTTATAATTTCCTGTGGCAACTGGTCGCTCTCGTTCAGCAACGCTGTTTTCATTCCCTGGATGGTTCTCGGAGGGAGGTTGCGAGTTGCAATTGCCCTCCTCAGAGCGTCCCAGAAATGCTCTATAGGGTTGAGGACTGGAGATCTGGCTGGCCAATACATCCGGCGAATATCCTCACTCTCTAGAAATTCGTCGACCAGAAGAGCTGTATGTGGCCTCGCCTTATCGTCCAATAAAATGAACTCAGGGCCAACTGCACCCCTAAAAAGGCGAACATAGGGCTCCAAGACCTAATCCCTATACCTCAGACCAGTCACAGGGCCACTTTCAAAGACATGGAGAGGTGTGTGGCCATCCAACATGATGCCCTCCCAGACCATTAAATCTCCTCCGCCATAATGACGATTTCGCGGACATTGGAGGGTAGGAAGCGGGTCCCTGGTTTTCTCCATATGAACGTACGGCGAGAATCGGTGTTTAGGCTGAACCAGGACTCATCAGTGAAGAGAACGGTCGCCCATTGATCCATACTCCAATCTCTATGCTCTCTTCACCATGATAAACGGATTCTCCTGTTCGTAGGAGCGGGACGCAAACAGCAGGTCTTGCAAACAACCCTCTCTCATGAAGTCTTTTGGAAACAGTCACCCTTGATACACGGGTTCCTGTGGCTGCATACAAGTCACGAGAGCTAAGAAGCTGTAGCACTCCTGTTACGCCTTGCCATTACCGACAAATTGCGATCTTCTCTGGTCGTCGTGGGTCTTGGACGACCTTGCCCAGGCTTTCTCTCGATGGATCCGGTATCCTGGAATTGCTTCCATAAGTTACACACGACGCTGGGCGTTAAATTGAACTCTACAAATTTGGACTTGAGATTGGCCTGCTTCTAGCCTCCCCACAATTCGCCACCTCATTCCATCATCTAAACGTTGGAGGTTACTCATTTTTACTGCTACAATTTGAAATTAGCCGGTCACCCCCTATTAACCCATTTTTGTTTATTCTGAAACCGCTGTTTCATACCTTCCGACTCCAACGAGTGTTACGCACGATCATACGTGTGTATTACAATTATTGAATGGTTATTTGTTTTGTTTTGTATCAATGTATGTACATATTTCATTAAAATCGGTACAGTAGTTCTAGAGATAGTCGACCAAGTCTGCAAATTCTCTTAATTTCTTACACCAGTGTATATATATATATAAACTCGGACGTTATAAATTATGTTTCGGATTAATAAAAACTATCGAGCATTTTAAATTTATTGTAATTAGGCCTGGGTGATGTATCGATACATCGTGAGAAACCGGTGTGAAGCCGACATCGTCACACCGGCTTCATAATTTTCAAATCGGCGATATATCGTAACATCGCGATTTCCCGGTGACGCAAATCTAACGGTGTACGCATACGCGCGATTTCCTGATGTCACACAAACGGTTCCGATGTTTCTGTGTGCGCATGCGCGATGTCGCATGGCTTGGTCGGCGATTTCCCGATGTTCGATGTTTGTACGCATGCGCGGTTTTACTATATCACATCGCTTAGCTTGAAGGGACGATTTTCCAGTTTCACACCGTCAATAGTTACACGGACTATAATAGATTGACGAATCCTCGAATTCTTTTTGTGAATAAGGTGATTTTTCCATCACGTGACTTTCTCTTCGATGTTGTGATAGTGTGTGTTGTTGTGATAAGAAAGACAAAGCGATAAATCGCAAAGGTCCGGATCAGCACCAGTCCTGCTTTCTGCACATGCGTGTGTGAACTTAGGATTTCTTTCGATTGTCAGTGTGTTTACTGTTAGATTCTTTGGTCGAACTTGTTTTTAGAATATTCAGCACGGAGTGTTATTACAAGACAAAGAGCTGCATTGCTTCCAAAAAATGCAGATATTCTTGGCTCAAAATAAAAGATATTTAAATATTTAATAAGTTTAGTCTATTGCAGGACAACCTGGTATCATTTTTATGTATGAATCTACATTACTTTTTTTAGGGAGGCACGCTGCCACCTGCTGGCTACGTTAATGGTTAACATCGCAATGTTAGACTGACGATGTATCGCGATGTCAAAAATGTAACATCGCCCAGGACTAATTGAAATTAGGATACGCGGTTCCTTAGCTATCCTTATTCTTTTGTCCTGGTAGATTATAAGGCCGTGCAGAGATTTTATATGTTTCGGTTTGTAGGGATCACCACAAAACTAATGATACCGGCCCGATCAATAATGAATAAGCAATATTCATATTTTTTCCATTAAAATTTATTTTAGTTGTCGGTAATTCAAAAAAATTTCATCATTAATTACTGAGTTTTCTGCTCCGTGATATTCCAGAGATTTACATCTGATTAAAGTGCTCGGTTACCATCAGATTAAAAATTCATAAATCTAATAAAATGTATAAATTCATTTCAGGAAATAACAAAGAATATGTGGGTTAGGGTTTTGCTTACGCAGATTTGTTCTGATTGCAGTTTGGCGGCGACAGATATTTTTCACCACGTTCTCTCCACATTTTAATATATATGTCTATGTATATAGAACATTAGAATTGACAATTGTAAAAATTCTTCAAATTTCCGTTCATCGTTTGTGGAATAAGTGCTTTTATGCGATTCTTCAAATAATCTGAATCAAATATTGAAAAGTTATCTGTGGACCTATTCAAGTCTATGAGAGTAGTAGTCCAGCCACTATGTGCTACAGAAGTGACGTCATCAAAGGGGGCGGGGTCGAGTGACGTCACCGGAAGTGACGTCAGGCGGAGTTGAGTTGAATAGTTTGGTTCCTTCTGCTGAAAAAAATATTTTGGGGGGGGGAAACTTTCAGGGGGTTGACAAGTTGAGTTGAGTAGTTGGGCTCCTGCTTTCAAAATGAAATAAAATAGTAACTTTTTCAGGGGGTAGTAAAAAGTTTATCTTTTACGGAATGGCAACACTCGTTAGTTTCGGAATGAGACTGAAATTTTTTCAAGATCTAGTCACCAACGTGTTTTTAAGCCAGAGTATGATTGAGTGGTTGGGCTCCTTCTGCTGAAAAATAAATTACTTGAGGGTCAGTGGTGAGTTGTTTCTTGTGGAACGGGTACTTCCACAAGATTCCACAAGACGGGTTTCTTGTGGAAAGTACGAAGTGAAGTGAAACAAGAGAGGTGAAAGTTCGGTTAATGTGAAATGGCAAGACATTTATGTTTGGATGGTGAACTTAGAAAATTTCCCACCTTCTTGGAAAGGGTGTAATACCTTGTGACGTCACTATCAATCGTCGTATTTTTCGAGTATTATGTTTTTTAAAATGGCAACGCTGTCGTTACGTGTCCGTTCTTGATGAAAAGCGATTGCATATCACCCGTAGTAGTGTGTTACACGCGGTCGTGAGATTATCTTGTTTCAGGTGAAAGTTGCTACGAAGTTGCAGGGGTTTTACCATTTTCTGTTATACTGTGTTCGGAGAAACTGAAAAAAGATGGATACTGTACCTAATATGGAAGGCAGACATGACAACAAGCGTAAACTTGCAGACAATATGGATACGGAAGGAAATAATAAGAAAATAAAGCAAGATAAACCTAAGGTAAGTTCTTTTTTATAATGGAGTCAGGTTTTTCATAGTTTTTACATTTATTCATCAGAAATTTCAATTTCTTTTCTTACATTATTGTTCTTTTTTTCAGGAAGGTATATTTAAAGATGATGAAATTCCGGAAGGGATGTTTCACATAGGTGATTCTATATTTGTTTTTCCAAAAACTTTTCGAGGATATGTGTCCGTTCATATCAGACGGTTTAAGAAATATGGGAACACGTTCTATCCAACCGCAGAAGGTGTTACGTTACTTCCCAGTTGGGCTGAATATATTATGACACCCCACACTTTACTAGGGATGCGACATCAATGTCGATGTTTTAAACATCGATTTATTGAAGCCGATGCTTTTTTAACATCGATGTTTTGTGCTCGATGTTTTACGTTGTCTCGATGTTTTTTTTAATGAAAAAGTACCGTAATAAAAAAAAAATTTACCACGTAGCATAATTTTCACACTCAGTAAATGTAAGTCTGAATTCCGAAAAGGACGAATACAAAAGGGGGAATGATTCCTTAGCAAACAGACAAATGGCAATCAACAACCAATGAACCAATCAGAGCGCTTGGAATGTTCTTGACACTCCAAAACCTTGCATGGGGTTTTATTTTACAAATAGTATATACACGAGTGCATCCATTTAAGTTTTTGTTTTGTTCTGGTTTTATACAAGTTGACGTTAATATTATTAGTAAGATGCCTCCCAAAAGTACCGTTTAGAAATATTTTTACAAAACCACTGACAAATTAGCGAAATGCAATATTTGCCTTAAGTCCCTCAAAACTTCTGGCAATGCTACGAATTTATCTGGACATTTGAAGGCAAAACATGGCGGTATTTACACCGAGAATTTTGAGTCATCAATGTACACAAAGCAACCAAGTTTTTGTCATTTGTGCCTGCCCAATCAGAGAGTAAAGTTAAATCACCCCCTCCCCCCACGACTAACGGAAGTAACATTAATGTTAGAGCTTACTAAACCAGTTTTAAAAAATGGATGTTCTAAAACATCGATGTTTAAAAACATCGATGGTTTTTGGGTGATGTTTTATTAGCATCGATGTTTTAATATTAAATATCGATGTTTCAAAACATCGATGCTTTGCTATCGATGTCGCATCACTACACTTTACCTCAAAAGATCGAAGATTTAAACGCAGTCCTTGTGTATCGAGAGGAAGACTTCAGAATTGACTGTTCAGAATTCGTACATTACACATTTACCCGATTTAAAAGGGATGAACATGGTAAAGTTGTAACTAAATCTATTAATCTGTCTTCTTTTACACTGGGTGCAAATGATGAAACAGTATCACGATATTGTTACAGTTGTACTGGATCATGTTTATGAATCTATGGACTTTATCAGTGCCTACATGTCATATGAGGAAAGACCTATCGATGAAAGTTTGCCTGAGGCTTTAGATGTAAGTCTTGGTACACAGTGTTTGCGGCAACTGCTTCGAGACTTTCTAAGTTATAGCCTGATGGATACGAGTGGCCTGAAGAATCCTGAATTAATAGCAGAAGTAATTGCGAATCGTACGGAAACGTTTGATTCAACCGCCTTTGCGGTGGGTGTTCAAGAAATTGCAGAGTCGTTTTACTCTAGGCTGTGGGAACATAAGGACTTTCTGGTGTTAGCAAAACCTGCAATGTATGTGACAAGAAAATTTCTAAAAGAAATAAATTTGAAAGATGTGTTGAGAGAGGTTAGAAATGTACTTTGTCCAGCCAATGCATCTGAATATTTTGAAGATTTGTACTGAACAATAATTTGTATATATTATAAATTAATAAATGTGTTAATTATTTTCATGCGTTTATTTGTGATTATTCATCGTTTTTTAGAATTTCTTTTATTTTTTAAATTATTTAGTTATATAGAAGCTATATACTTAAAACAATAAGGTAGCAAAAGTATATAAATAGGAGAGTTAAATCTTATTCATCAGTCATTATGAATATTTCCCTTAGGTTAGACCATAACAGCTGTTGCAATGGAAGCGTTGATTCAGACATATCAAAACCCAAAGCTACCCGTCAGTTACGGTGGTATCAGTGCTTTACAACGTGCATTAAAGGCTCGCGTGAAAGGGAAAGACATAAAGAAATGGCTGCAAACGAAAGATTCTTATACTTTGCACAAGCCCTTGAGACACAAATTCAAGAGAAATGGTGTTATCGTAGGAGGCATAAACGAGCAGTTTCAATCTGACTTAGTAGACATGCAGTCTCTCGCATCTCATAATGATGATTATAAATACTTACTGACATGCATTGATATTTTATCAAAATATGCATGGGCTATACCTCTAAAAGATAAGAAATCTAAAACTGTGATGGCTGCCTTCGAAAAAATATTTTCGGAACGCACGCCTCAATCTTTACAGACGGATGCTGGTAAAGAGTTTACCAATAAAATAGTACAAATTTTCTTAAAAAAGAAAAAAGTTCATTTTTTTTACAACGCACAATGCAACAAAAGCATCGGTAGTTGGACGGTTTAATCGCACACTTAAAACTAAGATGTGGAAATATTTTACTGAAATGAATACGAAACGTTACATTGATGTCATAGACAAGTTGATGCAGTTATAATCACACCTGGCATCGTAGTATTAAAACAGAACCCACATTACAAAATCAGCAAAAAGTTTGGTATACATTATACGATCAACAGCAACAACCCATGCAAAAACATGTCGTTTCCGATTTAAAAGTTGGAGATACTGTTCGCATCAGCCGAGAGAAAATGGTGTTTGAAAAAGGATATGAACAAAATTGGACAAGGGAAATTTTTACTATTTATAAAATTATACCACGAGTTCCTGTGGTCTATAAACTGAAAGATCTTGCAGGGCAAATCATACAAGGCAGCTTTTATAAACAAGAGCTACAAAAGATTTCGGATTCTGGATTTTATCCTGTAGAAAAAATTTTGAAAAAGTGAAAGCGAAATGGAAAAGTTGAATATTTTGTGAAATTTCAAGGCTACCCAGATAAATTTAATGCATGGGTCGAAGAGGTCAAAACGATGTAAATAGGGCAATCAGCCTACTTACCTTTATTTTAAAAAAGATGTCGTTCTACATCACACTTATCAGTGATAGCTCTTTGAGTTTTTTCCCAAACAATAAAATCTCGCAATTTACAACCCAACTTCCCAGTCCGATTAATTTAAATGGAGAATGGGAACTGGCTTTGGTCGATTTCATATACCCGCATACCTGGTATAACGTCGGAAGTGACAATAATTTGTTTGGATTCGACTTAGGTGATGGAAAACTTGAAGGCAGAACAATTCCTCCGGGTTGCTATGAAAACATACCGGACCTTATCAAAGGCATGACATTAACATCGCATAAAAATAAGATCGATTTTCATTATCATCCTGTTACGAAAAGAGTTAAATTCAAGACAGACGAAAAATCGAAAGTAGTTCTTTACGATGGATTAGCTGAGCTCCTGGGATTTGAACCGGGCGAATATGCCGGTTTTCAAGAAAGTCCTTTTGTAGCCGATCCAAAGTCTTCTTTTCCTGTCATGTATGTGTATTGTGATCTCGTCGAACGTCAAATAGTAGGCGATGTACAGGCCCCTTTATTAAAGATTGTAACCGTGGAAGGAAAAGATGGCGAGATTATAAACGCACATTATCCCAGACCCTTTTACTTACCTGTCATACGACAGCATTTTCAAACTATACACATTGATATAAGACTTCATTCCGGAAAACCGGTACCTTTTGAAAGAGGTAAAGTGTTTGTCACATTACATTTTCGCTTGAGACAAATCATATAAAAGCCCTTGTTTTCTGAAAACAGATTTCATTTTGTTTTTTGTTTGCAAAGAAGAAGGGTTAACAAAGATGTTGGTGCCTTATACTTGCTGTACAAAAAAGTTCGAAGATTATAATACGAGGCAAACTGGAGAAGGTTTACCTTACTACAGAGGAACAGTTTTACAGAGGATACGGTATTGGAGGATTTTTTGCTAAACTTTTTCGTAGCGCAATGCCATTGTTGATAAGTGGAGCGAAATCAGTTGGAAAAGAAGTTTTAAGGACGGGAACTATGGTTGTAAATGATGTATTATCGGGTGAAAGTTTTAAATCATCCCTTAAAACACGAGCCAATGAAAGCAGAAAGAATTGATTTTTAAGTAAGCTTCACAAGCAATTTAAAAGTTAGAGTTTTCGTATTTTTATTCGTTGTTAACATTTCTCAAATATTAGTAAACTCAATAGTATGCTCCATATTTCATGATTAAAATACACTGCTGGCCACTGTAAATGCAACACCCTGAAGGAAACATGCAAATAACATGAAATTTACGACATGCATTAGCGAAGGTGAGATATACAAATAATTAGAATTTCAGCGCAGACGCGCGACTGTGGCGCCACTTCAAAGCGCTATTTAAGGCTTGGAGATTTCGACGATTTCAAGTTCAGCAATTGTGTTTTTCTTGTGGTTTTTTTCAAAAAACGATCAATTATGCCTCGTCGAAAACAGCGATCATCTTTTGATCAAGTATCCGAGTTCGACAGAGGAAGTATAGTGGCCTACCGAGACTGTGGATTATCTTTCAGGGAAATCGGTAGTCGTGTTGGACGAAACCAAACAACTGTAATGCGGACATGTGATCGTTGGATGCAGGAGGGTACGACGGACCGGCGTGTTCGATCGCATCCACCTCAGCGCACCACTTCACGTGATGACAGGCAAATTGTGCGCATGGCAGTGACGGATCGCTCAGTCACATCACGAACCATAGCACAGCACATGCAGTCTGTAACGCATCATCCAGTGTCTGCGCGTACCATTCGACGCCGTTTACAGCAGAGTGGTCTGTCCGCAAGACGTCCATTGCTTTGTCTACCCTTGACGCAGAACCACAGACGTCTCCGCCGCCAATGGTGCGATGACACAAGGATGTGGACGGCAGAATGGAATGAAATTGTCTTTACTGCCGAGTCACGCTTCTGTCTGCAACACCACGATGGTCGCATTCGAGTCTGGAGACACCGTGAAGAGAGGATGCTGAACAGCTGCGTTATGCACCGCCACACTGGTCCTGCACCGGGTATTATGGTATGGGGCGGTATTGGATATCACTCTCGCACGCCTCTAGTACGCATTGCCGGTACTTTAAACAGCCAGCGCTACATATCCGACGTGTTGGAGCCAGTTGTCCTTCCTTACCTTCAGGGCTTGCCCACAGCCATATTTCAACAGGATAATGCGCGACCACACGTGGCACGCATTGTCCAAAGGTTCTTCATCAATCGCCAGATTGAATTGCTTCCCTGGCCGCCTCGCTCTCCGGATCTTTCGCCGATAGGAAACATGTGGTCCATGGTTGCTCTACGATTGACCCAGATTCCATCCCCAGCTGCCACAGCAGATCAACTTTGGCAACGTGTGGAAGCTGCTTGGTCTGCTGTACCCCAAGAACTGATCCAAAGTCTCTTTGAATCAATGCCGAGGCGTGTGGCAGCGGTGATCTCCAACAATGGCGGCTACTCTGGCAACTGATTTTGGCAGGAACCACACTTCACAGAAGTCTATAAATTTAATCATTTGATACTTGGTCAACAAGTTAAATAAATTTTGTTGTGATATCTCTTGTCTTTCTTGGTGTTGCAATTTGGGTGGCCAGCAGTGCATTTCTGTGAGATATTTCTGTGAAATTTTGCTGGTGTTTTTCCTTCTGACAAAATACCTACTATTCGAACATTCCCATGCGCATTAGTGCTCAATACGGATAAACATGATGAAAAGGGAACCCACTGGTGGGCTGTTTATATTCCAGATAAAAATAATCTTGATTTCTTCGATTCCTATGGATTACCTCCCGAAAGCTACGGTGAAGACATAACAAGATTTATAAAGAGATATTATCGAATTCATGTGTGCGATCATTCAATTCATTGACATGAGATCTGGAGCGTAAAATTTAATATCTGGTAGAGGACCTACAAAGTTTTGATTTGCGGGGGTATTAAATAAATGGGGAAAATACCCCTTCTTCAATTCAGTCAGTCCAAAGCTGGATGGTAAACGGGATAGCGGCATGGGCAAAAAATTGAAAAAATTAATAATTCTTATATTTAATGTCCTCTGCGTCATAGACCTGATTTTTGATCCACGGGGTATAACTTCAGGAGCAGTACCTTGTTCTAATAACCATCTTAGAACAAATTGCCCATCGAACCTTAAATAAAATAAACAATCAAAATAAAGTTATATATATATATATATATATGCGTAAATACATTGTATAGATAAATATATTTATCTACCCTTTCATGTTTGGGCTATAGCAGTATACCCCTTGTGCTGTGGGGAAAACAACCAGGAACAAAACTCCGAGCAGGCCGAATACCCACGAAAAACATTTTCTTCTCCGTTAGCATACTGCGCGACAGCAAAATTTACCACGTGCTCCCCCGTCGACTGATCAGTTTCAAAATCGAAGAATATTAAATTCTCAGAGGGAGATTTAGCTTCTACAGTGCGTAGTGTACAGAAATGCTCACTTGCTTTCACAAATAGACTACACGAAGGACATTTAACAGTGTAGCACCTATGCATTTCCACTGAACATTTTCGCCGTTCTATTACTTTGCAACAGTCTCTACACTGGTACACCTATAAAAAAAATAGTTAAAATAATAGAAAATCAACAATAAGTTGTTTTTTTAACATTAAAAACTAAGTAAATTTACCGTATCACACATCGATAATTTTTGTTTATTTCTAGTACTTTTATGTTCATTATAACATTTTTCTGAGAGGCATAGGCGAAAGCAGTTGTGACATGGTATTGGATCATCAGGTGTATAGTCTCTCTTTCGGCAAATAGCACATGATTCTGGGCAGATATGTTCCTCTAAATTATGATAAGGCTTTTCACACTCTTCACAATAGAAATGAGAACCATAAAATCCCTTCAAGTTCGTAATTACGTCGAAATGTCCATTGTGCAGCCATAAGTTAACCCGTCTTGATTTCTTGCGACCTTTATATGACACCTAAAATTAAAATAATCACTTAAGTCAGAAAATCTAAAGAGGAAAAAAAAATTCTATATTAAAATACATTCAAGAAGTTACTAGCTTACTTTGTTTAGGTTTTGCGATGAGATCACCACTACTTGTATATCCAAATGACGTTCGAAAGTCTCAATTTCTGCGTAGGTGCACGGACCCAAAGGAACACCTGCATCTCGGTGCAAATCACGGGCTTCGTTCTTTAGAGTCATTCGATTATGGTTTCTTAATCTATTGATGGCTTGTTTATCTCTGTCTACGTGAGCAAGAGCAAATAAGATAGCCATAGCGCAGCATAATCCATTTTTATCATCAGTTGGTACGGCCAAAATTGATTTCTTTCTAAATCGATCCACGTCTATATTTATGACACGTTGAATACCCGCTCCGCTATCCCGGTGAATAATTAATACATCCACTGCAAATCCATCGTCTAGGTGGAGCTCTTCTTTCGACTCCAAAACTTTCATGACCATCGTCACAATTTTTTCGACAGTCAGCAACGATACAGCCATTAATGTTGTGGAAATTGGTTTGTCTAGACTTCGAGAGTGTATACACAATCGTATAAAATCAGTTGTTTGGCAGGTATTCTTGCAACGTTCCAATAATATTGTAAAGAGTTGTTGAACACTTTCCATAGTAACCAAAACAGGATTAACTTTCAATCTCTGTGGTAACTTTTCTGGGTCAACACGAATGCGATATCTAACTTCCTCTGCTTGATATTTCATATCATTTCTGTGGTTCGTCTCTTCAACTATAATAGCATCTTTCAACTGAAACTAAAATCATTATCAGAAAAAATCTTTCAGAAAAAAAAGTTACTAGGTAATAAAAATTTATAAAAAACAAATATAACAACTCACATCTTCCCCAGAATAGCTCCTATGATTTACATACACCGAAGTAGTAGTAGCTGAAGAGTGACCAGCATTATTCTTTTTAAAAAAAGTCATTTTTATCAATTATTAACTTTTAACATACGTTAAAATAAAACAGCGTTTAAGTAGAACAAAAATAAGGAAAAATATGTACCTCAAATCCAGAGCCGACCTGGTAATAAAGAGGTAAATGATGGAAAGTCTGCGAGGCTTCGATGAATGCTTGAGAACCTTCACCTAATATCTAAAACATAAAAATAAATTTATACAAGTAAATTAAAAGAAAAAATTATTATTTTTAAAAATTAATAAAATTTACATCATCATCCTCAGCTTCCAAAAAGTTCTGCGTTAATTCTTCGATAATCTAAAATAAAAAATAATGTATAAATAATTTTATCGGAAAAAATGTTTTCACAATCAAAATTTGATGAATAAACATATAGAAGAAACTTACAAGATCATCCGAATCTCTCATCGGAAATTGAGAATCTTCAAATAACACCTATAAAATGAAGGAGATTGAAAATAGAAAAATGTATTAGAGTCAAAACATTTTGTCAATATTTCTTTAAAGAAAAATATAAATGCAATATAGTAGAAACTTACCAAATTAGAAGAATCTTCTAACGGTCTCTTAAAGTTTGAGCCAGACATAATAATAATGTAATCCCTGAATTACAAATTACAAATAAAATTGTTTTTGAAGGTAAGCGCTAGAGTGAGAGAGGTATAGCGAAATGCTACACGTGTACTAAGGTACTCGTGGATTTCATGTCCCTTACCCATTGCCTTTCATGTTCAAGCAGGTTAACGCTGTAACGTCACAAGGTATTACACCCTTTCCAACAAAGTGGGAAATTTTCTAAGTTCACCATCCAAACATAAATGTGTTGCCATTTCACATTAACCGAACTTTCACCTCTCTTGTTTCACTTCACTTCATACTTTTCCAAGTACCCGTTCCACAAGAAACAACTCACCACTGACCCTCAAGTAATTTATTTTTCAGCAGAAGGAGCCCAACCACTCAATCCTACTCTCGCTTAAAAACACGTGGGTGACTAGATCTTAAAAAAATTTCCAAGTCCCATTCCGAAACTAACGAGTGTTGCCATTCCGTAAAAGATAAACTTTTCACTACCCCCTGAAAAAGTTACAATTTATTTCATTTTGAAAGCAGGAGCCCAACTACTCAACTCAACTTGTCAACCCCTGAAAGTTTCCCCCAAAAAAATTTTCAGCAGAAGGAACCCAACTACTCAACTCAGCCTGACGTCACTTCCGTAGCACATAGTGGCTGGGCTACGACTTATGAGATATACGTCAGGTGCCTTCATTGCTTTATTTGTACATTTCTAAGACCTTTTTTCCTATTGTGAATATTTATTTTCCAGATTGAAAAAAGTTTTCGAGAGGGAGTGCTGGGAGATTGCTCCTAGTTAGTGTAATATAATTAAAGGAATTTCTGAAAAATACTGGTATTTTTTTATATTTCTATATTAAAAAATATTGCTATATTCTAATCTCTAAATTTTGTTATCAATGTTTTAATTTTTTTTTTCAGGAGTGGATTGGGGTGGGAGTGTGCTTAAATTTCAGTAAGGTTTTTACTTAAAAATCAATTTTTATAAAAAAAATAAGGTTTCTGCATTTTTCTATTTCTACAAAACTTTGCATACAATTTTATATACCCTGATATCGGCACGTCTTTCATTTATCCTTCATTTTCAAAATTTTCTCTATTTTACAAGATCGATATTCAAGGTTACGTAAGCTTCTAAATAAAAGTTTATTTTAAAAAATGCTCCTTTATGCATTTCTATGCGAAAATTTCTTTATATTCAGTTGTATTTAGATCGGATGTTAGGCCAAAGATCCCTTAGCAAAGTCTATGGCTATGTTAGGCCAAGGAGCCGTCGGCAAAGTTTATGGCTAAAGAGAAATACTTGTGATTTATGACATTCTTCAAAATGAAGAGATTTAAATTAAGGGATTAAACATTTTTTTAATTCTGATATGCATACATCCACTGAGCTAGATGTGTAAGCACTAAGGGTACCATTACAGAATAAGTGCACTAGAAATAAATATGTATGCCTATAAAAATATACACTGGGACCAAAAATGCGAATTTCGGACTTATATTATCTTTTAAACACTCTTCAAACTTGTTGCCGATAATATTTAGAGTTTTGTTATAAATCTAGAAAACTTAAAATTATAAAAATTCTAATAGATAAATTTAAAATATTTCTAATTGCATTCTGATTATCTTGAGTTAACTTTATACTGGATAATAAAATAAATAAAACTATTGTGTGATACAGAAAATACTGGAAAACCATTTTGTTCTTACAGGATGCTCATAACATTTTCCATTTTGTGTATCAAGTCAAATTATTTCAAGATATTCACATAGACGGAAATTCTTTTGGTCAGAACTCTACACAATACATTTCAGTACTACAGGAAATCAGATGAAGATTAAGCTATATCCATTATAACACTTATTGGTTAGAGAAAATCACACCTACCTCTTCATGAACAATTAGATAGAAAATCAATTGTCAATATAAAAAAATTTTCATGATAGAGCATGAAATATTTTATTCTTCAGTCATAAATGTATGCACTGAGAGACACAGCAAAAGTTCATACCATATTTAACAATACAGTGAATTAAGAAAAATATATGCAGAGTGTACAAAACAGTAATTCTCACACAAATCAAATCTTTTAAAAGTATAATTCAATTAAAACAAAACCTGCAGTCACATAAAATTATATCTACTTGAAATTTAAACTGTTTAGTTCATATACCAACATGTTATGGTCTTTTTATAAATAACTTCCCATAAACTATTTTTCCTTCCCATCTCTTTCCAAATTAAGGAAATTTCACACATTATATATAATAAATTTAACTCCTTAGAAGTAATACACTTGACAGCAATAAGAAAAAGCAGTTTTTCTCTATTTCGACGACATCAGCTCAGGTGAGGATACTGGAAAAACATTGTCTTTATTTTCAGCAAATGTGTTAAAAAGAAAAGGATATTACCTAGCAAATGAGTTATTGTTACTATAGACTGGAATAATAACAGGTGCCTGAGGAGGAGGAGGTGGCTTTTAGTCATCTATAACTAAAAGCCAGGTGCATATATTGATACACCCCCTCATGCATTTCATCAAAGAATTTAAAGTAATTGAATTTAAATTCTATTAACTTGCATTCATTTAAAAACTTCAAGTTACATTTTAAAAGATTCTGATGAAATTCAGAGCTACTTTCAAGTTTCTCAACAAAATCATCACTTAAAACTAGGTCAGGAGATATAAAAGTGATAAAATGAGGTGCAAAAAAAGGCCACACAACACCATGAATATGCTAACATAAAGTTGTGTTAAGTTCTGAACACAACTGCATAAATACCTATATGGATACAAATATCACATTCAGACAATTTTAATTACAATGTTAAGGACATGTTAGATTTTCAAGGTGGTACTAAACATAATTCAAAATTATATGATTCCCCAACAAACGATTATTTTTTGCCTTGGTTTTTTACATCTTAAAGACCTTCTGTCATCTTTATTTATTCCTACAGAACTAAAGTGAGAAATAATTCTCACATATTAGTCAGAAGTGAGAGAATATTTATAATATCAAAAATCTAAAAATAGAAAACCTCTAAAATCTTGCACACCTGCAGTGTATATATTCTTTACAGAATAAACTGAAGGGAGAAAAATACCAAAATTGACATTTTGAATGAAATCTCACCCCAACAGTACAAATATGGTACTTCAGACATATTTTTTAGCAACAGACTTCGTGAATCAGAAATCATTGTATTCAGAGTACAAAGAAATGTGGAGGGTAGGTCAGAAAGTTTTTTCAGACTATGACTTTGTTACTTATTCCTGTAGCAAGTTAAGAGCAATTAAAACCAAAAGCTGAAAATAGAAGATCTTTCACAAAGATTCTCTTATGAAAAGAGGCCTGCAAATTTTGCAGGCTTCTGAAAAACTCCTTTAAATAGATGAAAGATTTAAGAGAGCTAAATACCTACCAAAACTTGACTTACCAAATGATGATTCAGTGAGATAACATGCAATGTGAAAGATACAAAATACCCATAAAATTTCTGGCACGATTTACCTGTCTATATTGAAATGAATTCTGGCTACTAGTCAGTGTTCTCCTCATAAATTTTTAATAAGTCTGGGAAACCAAACACAACAGAGAATTAAAATATCATTAATCATAAGACAGCCTTAGGAACACCATGAATAAAAGGATAGGAAATATATAATGAATTAAGAAAGGTAGGACTGAATTTAATCTGATTGGATTTATTGAAAAGCAATTTGGCCCCATGCTAGTACAGAGCCCCACACAAAGAAAATTTTAAAATGTGTTTAAAAGAAGTACTGTGACCTTTAGAAACCTTCCAGAATTCCTGACAAAATATAGCCACTCTGGTTTCAAACAAGTTTTAGTTAGAGCCACAGAGATTAAGACTTATCTAGAAGTCACTCAAGAATTTATGGAAGCACCTTTACAAAAATTAAAAAGGATATTTAATTATAAGTATCAGGATGAACCAATATGTACAATGCTAAGCAGGCTAGACAAATTAATTCCATACGATTCCACATAATAAACATTGAAACCATGCATCAATACTAGAAATTGCCTTCATCGATGTAAAAATGATTCAGAATGATGACCAAATAAAAGTCTATAAAAGATGTAGATATGGTGGTTAAAGAAATGGAAGTAATTAAACCTAATGTTTCAGAAACCCTATAAAAATCTACAAATGACAGCTACTGGGTCTTCAAATGCATTTATATTTGTAAGGATATTTTTAACAATTTATGTAACTGTAACATTGGGAAAAAGATGCTTTTCTACATTAAAATCAAAACATTCCTGAGGTTAATAATATTGGAAAGACTCAACAGACGTGCAATACTGTCATCTACAGAGCATGTAGAAACAATGAAATTAAAATTTCATCCATTTACAAATGATCTTGCTGATAAAAAATCTAGAAAAATTTGATTGTAAATAATTTTGTTCTGTGAATAAAATGTATATAGTCTAGCTGCTTTTGAGTTATTCTTTGTTATAAATGTACATTATTAAAAAGAAAATATGACCACCTTCCTAAATTTTGTCTTTTATGCATTACATTAAATTTTTATCATTTAATGTATATTAGAATTTTGAACAACCCACACCTAAAAAAAATCTGCAATTTCACCTAACATTGACTAAGGCCAACCCTGATCAATGGTAGAAATAACAAGAACTCAGATGTCAAATTTTCCAGTGCAAATTAATTAACTGTTATACTCTGTTACCTTAATATATTAAGTTAATGTAGAAATTTCCTAATTTTTAAACATTAAAACACAGAATTCATGTAAAATCTTCCAATCTCTTATTTAACAGATTTCTATAAATTATATTTCTATTTATGTTCGATAAATTATGCTTAAAACACAGTTATATGTAACTAACTGTGAGTAAAACAGGTAGTAAGTAAGAAACTTCATCATGCAATGCAAAGCTATCAAAATGACTGCAAAGGGAAGAAAAACCTCTGGTAAATCAATGACTTCTATTTAGAAAATTTATCGAAACAGTTTTCATAAAATAGCTTGTACAAAATGTTTATGTATACTGCCCATAGGCAAAATGAAAACTTACCAGCCTACATTTTCATATTTTGTACACAAAGTTATCTTTTACATAAATGGTTTAATATAATCCTCTAATATCTATTTTAACTTTTTTCATCTAAAATTATAATTCATCTGATGCATATTTCCTCACAGCAAAATTATACAACACTTTTCTGGAGCACTGAGAAAAATAAAGAGCACCAGAATTTTCAAACTCTATTTTTGACACTTATATTGCAGTTATTTTATATTCAATAAATCTTTTTTATCCCTAGGAAGAAGGGAGAGGTGGATACATAAATCCTAAAACAACAAACATCAATTTCAGTAAGTGATCTTACTGACAGAAACTATATATATTAAAAGATTACCGAAGACATTGACAGCAAGTAAGCAGTTATAAATTTTGTCAGTATAAAATAATCTATTAAGTATAAAGACTATGCAGGTAAGAGAGCAGAAAATTCAAACCTATAAGCTGACACAAGTACAATTTTTACATCAAAAAATTTTAAATATCACATCCAGGCTGTCATAAATATCAGTTTATAAAGAATTTGTAAACCTTGAAATGTTTCTAACAAAAAAAGGTTTAGAATATATGGTGCAGATAAAATTAAGCATTTTCATATAGAATATAATAATAATTGTGTACAGTTATGAAGAGTTAAATAATTAATCTTTGCTTTAATAAGACTTTCAGTTTCAGATATCCGGTATTACTTTTAAATCATCCTCTTTGAAATACATTGATTTCAAACTTTAAACAAGCATATTATAATGAATGATAAACATAAAATGATGAATATTTAGGAGCATTGCATTTAATGCTGTTGCTGTAATATTTGTTGCAATGAAGGATGAGCATGAATGTTATTTATTAAATTTCATCTTGAACAATGTTAACACTGAATGAATACAGAAAGAAATAACATATAAAAAATTATATCAAATATGATCATAAATAAAAAATTCTCTGATAAAAGAATGATACAAGAAAGCAACACCTGAATAGAAGATAACTGCTCATGGTGCGAAGTTGTAAAATCTTACTGAATTTGGTGCCAGTTTATCCTTTATTTGGAAAATTTAATTGTTTAATTAGTTCTATCGAAAAGTGTCATGTGAAATTAATAATGTAAATCAATTTCATTGTAATTTTAAAAAATTTAATGCACAAAAATGATGGTTTATTAACTTTGATAAGCTTTAGATATTTAAACAATTAACTAATATATTAAGCATAGAATTAAATTATAAAATCATCAACACATGAATGTTGGGAAAAGTGCTGGAATTTTTACAGCAACAAAGTTGGTTATTATATAAGTGGTACCTTTGTTTATGTTCTGCTACATTTGGGTTGTAACCTT
The DNA here is from genome assembly GCA_907164885.2 of Dolomedes plantarius. NCBI lineage: Eukaryota > Metazoa > Arthropoda > Arachnida > Araneae > Dolomedidae > Dolomedes > Dolomedes plantarius. Next base: position 147,126,191 of record OU015499.1, read on the forward strand.
TATAATACATGTTTTTATTATTCAGTTTAATGGCTTAATACAATCCTGATCCAGTTAAGCTTCATTCTGACATCACCATAATTCAGTGATTATACCTCAGAAATGTCACTTGGTTTTTTACAGTTCCAACTAATTGAATTTGAATTATCATTTGTTTTTTTTTAAGCCAATGAAATTAGAAATTAGCTTCAGCTTATGAATTATACATTCAGTCAATGAAAAAAATTTTGAATTATTTTCATATTTTTATTTTCCTCCTTTTCAAGGAATACAATCCAGAAAATGAGAATTACCCTTGGGCATTCATATCTTGATTATAGGTCTTGCTCTAGGCCTGAGTACATCTGTCACAATACTTCACCGTGTCAGTATATTTGAATTCTAAATTTTTCAAAACTGAATATTCATTATAGTTTTTTTGTTAATATTGCCCTCATTTCTAAAATATTGTTATTTTATTCTGAGTTTTATAGAGTGATTTTGAAACACAGGAAATATTTTTAATTTTAATTTTAGTTCTAAAAATTCACTGGTAATACTATCATCAATTTTTTTTTCATTCATCTATATATATTGAAATTATCTTGCTACAATCTTTTAAATTTATGCACTTTATTTATTTTTTGATCTTTTGAATTTTTATGTTTCTATCTTGAAGTACTTTAATGTTTATTTTCTAGTCCTTAAGAATTTCTTTAAAAAAAATTCTTCTATTCTGAATATATTGTTTCCCTACAACATTTCTAATAAGATATCCAATGACGTATTTTTGAAAAATTTCAATGTTGACCTACTTTTTGAAACCAATTGATACTTTGCAAATATTTAGGCTGTTTTATTTATTCCAGATAAATGCTGTATTCAATATTTTTTTAATTAAAATATTCTAAGGTTGTTTAATAGCTACTTATTGTTGAATTTTCATACAAAGTGTGGATTGTCAGGCTAAAAGTTTTTAAACAATTGTAAATGGTATTTTCCTATATTTCTCATTAGAATTCCACTTCGTGGAATTTGACAACTTTTCGCCCAGGATATGGAACTCTTTCCCGTCTATTTTGTCTGTTACTGCAATTAGTAACAGTTCAACAACCGTTGTTAACTCATAAAACCGTCGTATATCAACCAGCAAAGTTGCTTAACACATTGTGTCTGACATGTATGATGATATATTTATAAATGTAGTATAAATATTGTAAATAAAATTATCAGATGGGCAACTTTTAGTAATCTTTTGAAATCGTGGAGAATATATTTTAATAGCACGCAAACATCGACCAGAAAGTATTAATCCACTTTTTACTCAAAACAACATACCATGCCTGGCATGTAGTTTTTAAACGTTTAATAGTTATACGTATTGTATTAGCATCTTGCTTCACTCACAAAAAAATAGTGTAAAACATATATATATCATTTTCAACATGTAAACAACAATCAGTTCTCTCATACAATACAGAAAAAAATATCTGTAAATTAAACTTACTTGAACAGTTGTTTATTTTTCTCGCATCATCTGGAAGTCTGCATTTGTGTAATAACGGGCGACTAGAATATGCCTTTCGACAATCGCAGTCGGACTGTGATTGGTCGATGGGCGAAGCCGCTCATTTGACGTTGATTTCGTCCCTTTAACCCTCGAATAGTCAGTCTCTAGCAGTAACACGAAAAGTGTCACCCACTTTTAAGTCGGTGTTATTTCCATATGTATTTTAACTCAGCGCTCCCTAGCACCTTCTTTTCCTCTTGAAGTACACTATTTCAAATATATTCCTTATGGGAGCAAATTTATCAAATTCTCGCGGAGATGCCCTACCCTAGACTGAAGGAACAAGAAAATTCGATTTGTCACAGAAATAACATCCTAATTTTAAAACATAGAGGAGCTAAACTTGGAAGAATCGATCTGCAACTAACTAAAATGGTTGATCACGAAATTGAATACTGGAGAAATGTGTTACACAGAGTGGTTGTAGTAATTAAAGCTCTTGCTTCGCGTGGCTTGCCATTTAGAGCTCGAAATGAAATATTTGGTTCTAATAATAATGGCAACTACATGCAGATGTTGGAGACAATTTCTGTGTTTGATCCATTTTTGGCTGATCACATCAGGAAATTCGGGAATCCAGGTAGTGGACAGACATTCTACCTCTCATCTACTATTTGTGATGACTTCATGAAGCTCCTAGCTAAAAAAGTACTAACGTACACTCATGGACAAAAAAATTAGCGCACCAAGAAATAATTGCGGGATCGTAACGAAACTTGCAATGAAGGTACATGTCGGGGAGATATGCAAATGATTAGAAATGCAGCGCGATTGCGCATTACGTATAGCCGGTAGAGGGCGTTGAACATCGTACTCTGTGGAGTATAAAACAGGTAACCAAAGCTTGTTTGAGTGTGCTGAATCATTTACAAAGGAAGAGCTGAGATAGACATGCCATTACGCCGTGTTCGAAGACAATATAAGCAGTTGTCGCAGTTTGAGAGGGGGGGAATCGTCGGGATGATGGAAGCTGGGTGGTCAGGCGAGTAGCTCGTCAAATAGGCCGCTCTGATTGTGTTGTGAGGAGGTGTTGGGACCAGTGGACCCGAGAGATGTCATGTACACGAAGACCAGGCTCAGGACGCCCTCGACAGACCAGTCGTCGAGAAGACCGTCACATCGTAAGAAATGCACGCGTACAGCCAAATGCTTCATCAGCCGCCATCCAGGCACAGGTAGCACCTTCACTAGGGGCCTCTGTGTCTTCTCGAACCATACGAAACCTACGAAGCCCGATGAAGGTGCCTGGCTGAAGGACAGTTGGTATCGCGGCGCCCATTGCGTGTGCTGCCCTTGACGCCCACCCATTGACGCCTCCGTTTGGAGTTTTGCCGCGCACGAGGAAACTGGACTGCAGCGGAATGGAACCAGGTCGTCTTTAGCGACGAATCCAGATTCAATCTCGGCAGTGATGACAATCGTGTTCGTGTGTGGAGAGCCCGTGGTGAACGCTTCAATCCTGGCTTTGCTGTACAGCGACACATCGCTCCCACAGCTGGTGTGATGGTATGGGGTGCCATTGCCTACAATACACGGTCACCCCTAGTATTGTTCCGTGGCACCATGACAGCCCAGGGGTATGTTCATGAAATCCTGCAACCACATGTGTTGCCACTCATGCAACGGCTCCCAGGAGCCATTTTTCAACAAGACAATGCTCGGCCTCATACGGCAAGGGTGTCACAAGACTGTCTCAGCACTGTTACTACCCTTCCTTGGCCTGCCCGATTCCCAGATTTGTCTCCAATCGAGCATATCTGGCATCATTTGGGACGACGAGTTGGGCATCCCACGAGTTTGAACGAACTAGAGGCAAGGTTACAGCAAATATGGAACGAAATGTCTCAAGACATCATACAGAACTTGTATGACTCAATGCCCGATCGTATCGCATCGTGCATTCGCGCTAGAGGGGGTCCAACTGAGTATTAACTCCTCCGTTCTTTTGCCTTTTTCTCTGAAATAAATTATCCTTTTTCTTTGATTTTCTTATCATTTACTTATATCAAAGTAGTCATTACGTATGTAAAATTTCGTTTCATTTTGACGACTCCTTCTTGGTGCGCTAATTTTTTTGTTCATGAGTGTATATTGCTAATGAAGCTAAAACATCAAACTACTATTCCCTTGCTGTAGATTCAACTCCTGATATCTTGCATGTGGATCAGCTGTCGTTTGTTTTGCGATATGTGAAAGAAAATGGGAAACCTGTTGAGAGATTTATAAAATATTTATCTAACGTTGGCCACAAAGCCCATGAAATGTTTGAAGCTGTTATTAAGACTGTCACTGATCTCCACCTTGATATCCTGAAATGTCGTGATCAATTATATGACAATGCAGCTAATATGGCCGGTGTTTACTCAGGTCTTCAGCCTAGGATACTTGAAGTTTCTCTTCTTGCATCCTTCATACCTTGTGCAGAAAACTCTTTAAATTTAGTGGGCACACATGCTGTAGATTTCTGCATTAACGCCACATCGTTTATTAATTTTCTTTAAGAGCTTTATAATTTTTTCTCGTTTTCTACAGCGAGGTGGGATGCATTGAAGAAAAATAGCCTTACCGCAAAAAGCCTCTCCACGACACGATGGAAGGCAAGATATGAAGCTTCTAGAGCATTAAAAGAAGATTGGTTTGCAGTCCTAAAAGCTCTAAAATACTTTGAAAGTGACGAAAGTCGAAAATCAGGAACAAGAGCAGAAACTAGAGGTTTACTAACGAAGTTGCAAAGGCTCGAAACAGTATTCATGGCACAGTTTTGGGGAACGGTGCTGATTACACTTCACCAAGTCAATAAGTATGTACAAAACGTAGAACTTGATGTTTCAGAAGTTGCAACTGTTCTTCAGTCACTCGTAAAGTTCTTGTTAGAACTGCGAGAACAATTTGATATGCATGAAAACAAAGCTCTGGATATTTCTGAAAAGAAAGTTTATGAGCGTGATGAAAAGCGTCAGGTTTTCAGAAAACTACAAGCTGACGAAAAACGTGAAGGCGAAGTTAATATAAACGGGCGTGATATCTTTAGAGTTAATACCTATTTCATGATTGTGAACAAACTCAAAGCAGAGCTTGAGAAGAAGTCACAAGCTTATAGAGAGCTCGGTGAAAAATTTAAAGGAATTTCGAAAATCTGGTCACTGACTTCTCTTGAGCTTGAAGAATAGGGAAGAAAACTACATGCAATATTTAAAGATGATTTGGAGCCTGCATTATGTGATGAACTGCAACATCTAAAACAGGAGTTTCCAACTTACAAGTGTCCAAGGGCCGCAATCAAAACACCTGCCTAGTGCCGGGCCGCAATTTAATCAGGACCATACCCAGGACTTTTTCTTGAGGGAGGGGTACGGTGCATCCCCACGTTTTTAAAAAGTATTATTTTGGCTTAACCGAAATTATAAGAAACTGTAACGACTCCCGTACAATAGCGAATTTTTTGCATGGGGAAATTCCGGGAAGACCAATCAACGCGCGGTTTGTGTCCATAATTGATTTAGACGGCTGGAGACAGACATTCCTGGCGATATAAAGGCCGGAAGTGCTACCGACAGTTCGCGGAACAGTTCGTCAGCTACAAAAGGGAAGTTGCCGATCGGAGACGCCTAGTCGTCTGAGAACGTAAAGCCGGCCACTCACGTAGACTTCCGTCATCTGGGGCGACGGCCTTTTGGTATCTGCGGCACCAAAAGTCTCCGTCAGTGGGGTGTCTTGGTGAGACGTCAGATGATAAAAATGTGGTGTCTGGAATATCAGTCCAGACCGAATTCCTGGCGCCAGAAGTCTCCGTGAGTGGGGTACTGTACGCTAGATACCAGACGCCTGAAGGTTAGCCGGCAGTTTACCGCTTGTTTTCGAACATAATGGAAGCTGAAAAATTATTCTTTAATCCCAAATCTTTAATACCGTTCATTGAACTGTATAGAAAATTACCGTGCCTATGGAAGGTTAAATCAGAAGATTATTCCAATAATATTTTACGGCAAGAGGCATGGGAAGATTTAGCGAAGTTTTCCCAAAAAATCAATCCAAGTGCGGATGAAAAAAAATCTTGGGTTAAAAAAAAGGTGCACTCCATGAGGGGATCATTCCGCAAAGAAATGAAAAAAATTGCGGCGTCTTCCAAGAGCGGGGCAGGTACGGAGGAGTTATATAAACCCAAGTTGTGGTACTATGAGCACCTTCTATTTACGAGAAGCGAGGAAACTATAAGGCAATCTTCAAGTAACGTTGAAGACATGAATGAAGATTTGATAGACGATTCTTCTTCTGTTCCCGTAGAATGTGCAATGCCAGGAGAAAACCCAACTAATGTCACAGAAAACGTAAGTAATATTTCCAAAAATTATTTTTAATACAGTTTTTTATCATGGTTAGTCAGGCACTTTTATGAATAAACAATTTTTCAAATAAATAAGTAAATAAACAAAATTAAACTTATTACAAAATGTCATTTATTTCAAATTTTTCTAAATATTTAATTTTTTTGTAATATTATTTGTTTAAAAGCGGGGAGACCACCTTTGCTCTCACAAAAATGCACTGATTTTACTACCAAGCTTAATGTGTTGTCAAACAGTTAATTTGTAATTAATTTAAACCAATTTTTTAGAGTGAAATGTACAAAGATTTATCTAATAGAAAACAAAAGCAGAATTATTGGGAGATTATTAGAAATTATTTTATGTAAAACAAAAGTTAATGTTTTATGAATAATGAATACATTGCGTGCAGATTTTTTTTTTAAATATGAGATATATATTAAATTATTTGTATGTATTCTATCCATAGGTAATATTTTAATCTACACCTAAAATAACTACCCTATTTCACATAAACATATTTTTAAAACATTCACATAAATATATATTTATAATATATATTTTAAATATATATTATTCACATAAATATATATTTAAAAGCATCGTAATGTACAAGAAATATCATAAAATGTTTTTTAAAAAAAATGCTGTAAAATTTAATATTATGTACTTACGTAAATTTAGGTGGAAATTATATAAACATACTAGATATACTTGTATACAAAATTTTAGCAATTTGTGACCATTAGTTTTGAAGAAATAGTGCGCACAAGTTTGAAAATAAGTTTTCAGAAAAAGCCATTTAAAGTTTAATTTTCTAAAAATCACTGTACTATTAGCTTTATACATTTGGCCATAAAATCGGTTCTAATTGTAGTATCGACTTCATTTTTTTTTAAGATTTCTTACATTTCATTCTTCAAAATTAAACATAAATACAGTTGGCTCTCTGTTTAACGACGCTCTACTTAACGACGATCTCTATTTAAAGACGATATTTCCCAGTCCCGACCGCATATTAACTACCTATACTCGAGTTCACGCAATAGGGGAATTTTAAGCCCGCTGATTCGTTGGTGTCTCCCCATCCTCTATGACATTACTTAGCGCAACTTCCAAATACTTCACGTGGCGCCATCTTTTCCCCTGAAACTGAATTAATCGTGAATACTGAATTAATCGTGAAACTGAATTAATCGTGAAAAATACACTTATTATTTAAAAGAAAACTTCTAAGATTGAACTTTTTATAACAAGTTAAAGAAACCTTTGAAGAAAAAAAAAACCTTTAAAAAAATTAAAAAGAATATAATGGTAGGTTTGAAATTTTTATGAATTATGTAACATTTTTGGGGGGGAGTGGATTTATTTTACAAGAACTTGCATTGAAAGATATAAATTTGTATGGGTGTATGTGTGTATTATTTTGCAAGAATAGATTTTTTACCTCTGACTAATATTTTTTTATATAAACTTAAGCATACTCTGCACGATTTTTTTTTACAACTATGTATATTTTTTCTCACACATATTTGGGCCTAGACAATATTCAAAAAAATATTTAAAAAATCCTTTATGATTTTTTTAATGTTTTTACCGAAATATTGTGTTTGGTGCATATATGAATTAATTGCTGTGCATTAAGGTGCATTAAGTTGAATTTTTGCAATATATATATATATATATATATATATATATATATATATATATATATATATATATATATATATATACACATACATACATACATACATATATATATATATATATAAGAAGATTGTTACTTAATGGTTCTGGTGTGTTTTACGATAAAAGAAATAGCAAAATATATTTTTTTAGTTGTTTAAAATAAAATTAGGAAGCTTATTTTTTTATGAATTCTAGCAAATCGTCTAATTTCTTTCACATATGGAACTGCCTATAATTTTTTTTCTACGTTTAATTTAATATGCTCTTGATATCATAAGAACCTTCAAACATAATAAATTACTAAAAAAAATTTTTGTTACAAAAGTAAGTTATTTTTCTTTAATTTCTGTTGTGTTTTATACTTTAAATGCATTTTTCTCAAAATCATGATTTTGCAATTTTGCTTGACTTTGATGAACTAAGGCTTTGAGAAATATGCACTTACAGTTATACTTTTTATATTTTTTTAATCTTGATTGAATGTTTCAGAAACGTAGGGAGAGGTTTTTTTTGGATAAATGCTTAAATTTTTTTTACAAATAGATAAACATGAAAAAGAAGAATCTTTTTTCAAAAATTACCATATAATGAGTAAAATATTTTTTTTTACAAAAATTCAGAAACATATTTAAAAAAAGCTCTCCCTATATTTGTAGCATATACTATGACATTATTATAAAAATTAAAATTATAAAAAAAAATTGAAAATTGACAAAGGAGTCCTCACTTTCCACCTCATTACAAAATGAGGATGGAAGTTTATCTTCCGAGAAAACGGACATTTGAGCAAAAAAACACAATTACTCACGATTTATTCACATACGCACTAACATTTGGAATCTAAATAGTATATTGTAATGAATGAATCAGTTTCAGGGGAAAAGATGGCGCCACGTGAAGTCTTTGGAAGTTGCGCTAAGTGATGTCATAGATGACGGGACGAAACCAACGAATCAGCGGGCTTGAAATTTCCCTGTTGTGTGAACTCGAGTATAGGTAGTTAATATGCGTCCCGACCCCTCCGACGTTAAGGGAAATGTTACTTCTTCACAAATTCTGTTTAAGGGCGATCTCTACTAAAGGACGATTTTTCACGGTCCCTTGAAAGTCGTTAAACAGAGAGCCAACTGTAACAATTTAGATATATAATTGAATAATGAAGAGGGTAGTATAGATTTGGAGAGCCACGTGGAATAAATAACTGATGCAATACGACAATTATTATTATTGAGTAAACATCTTTATTTTTTAGTTTATTAAATGTATTAATTAATAAAAAGAAAAAGTAAAGAAAATGGTATAATTTTATAAAATTGTATTAAATCATGAAGTTTTGCCAACTCACTGTGCCGATGTTATTAAAATACTGTTCATAATTCATGCGATTTTTTTTGGCGTCCGTGGTGATATTTTGTTGAGTATTTTGTAAACCAAAATAAGCTGTTTGATTGTTCCTCCACTCGCCTGGAACAATAGCACCTGTGTGAAAATCTTCTAGATCAACTGCTCCCGGTGGAATATAGAAATTCCTTGCCTTTCTTCTCAAAAAGTTGTGCAATACACAGCATGCCATTATGGCCAAATCGATTTTCCATACACTCAAATTTATTGCTGTAAGGAAGATTCGAAATCTAGAGGCCATAATACCGAAGGCATTTTCTACACAACGTCTTGCTCGTGACACTCTGTAATTATATATATTTTTTTTTTTTGCATCAGAATCCAATATTTTCCTAGGATAAGGTTTTAAAATGTGACTGTGGAGAGCTAATGCGTCATCAGCGACAAACACAAAGTTCAGTCCACATGTGGTTTCACTGTTCGAAGGTCAATTAAGGTCGTTGCTCATAAGTTTTCGATAAAAGACTGTGTTTTCGATAGCTCCACCATCTGAAATACGGCCGTTCGCACCTACATCCACCATGATAAATTCATAGTTCGCATCAACGATAGCCATCAACACGATATTGTGGAAACCCTTGTAGTTGTAAAAGTACGACCCCATGCCAGGAGGCGCGACTATACGCACCTGTTTTCCATCAATGCAGCCACCACAGTTCGGGAAATTCCAAACGTCATTGAAAGCGTAGGCTATACGTAGCCAATCCTCCTTTTCTTTAGGGAACTTAAAAATAAAAAAATAAATAAATAAAATAAAAAATCAGTTACAAAAGAAGTAAAAAATAACAACATATTTATATTTAATATAAGCAGCATTTATAATCATTGTTTACTGAGAAATATTTTCAAATCATTTGGTATCTGATAAATCAATTTACAAATAATAGAAATAAACAAAGTAACTTAGTTAAAAAAATGTTGAGTCCGGCCGAAAATCGAACCCGGGACCTCCTGCTCAGCGCGCAGGTGTCTTTCTACTTGATAAAGCACGACCGATTATCGGCCGGACCCAACAATGTTTTCACTTATTTAATTTGTTTACTTCTGTTATTTGTGAATTGCTTTAATTAGTTGCCAAATAATATGAAAATATTTCTCAGTTAAAAATTTACTATAAAATTAATTAAAAATTTGCACCTTCGAATGTCGAAATGACAAAGATGGAAAAATAATAATTAAATAAGGCAAAATGCATTAAACTTTTTTTAATTCTTTGTTTTAGATGAAAACCCCAGCTAAAAAAAGAAAACATAAACGGGAAGATCAACAGGCTGATGATTTACAAGCATCGTTACTTAGAAAGGCGAGCCTAGTACTTGACAGCCAGAATGATGAGTACGATTCTCATGGCAGTTCGATAGCGGCAAAACTCCGAAGATTCGCCTCAGCAAATTATGATCAGTTTTTGTTGGCCGACAAATTGTTTAACCAAGTCCTGTTTAAAGCTCTGAAGAACGAACTTACAGCAAATTCAACAATTACAGATACAAATCCAACACCAACATCATTTTATCCCCCAGCTGCTGCTCCTTATTATCCCACGTGGTATGTTCCTCCTCAATGTACATCATACCAAGGATGGCCAATGCGGCACAATCTTACTATTAACAGCTGAAGGTAAACAAATGTTAGTTTGTTAGTTAGCAGACACGGGGACGGGCTAATCTCGCGAACCGAGCATAGCAGGATATCGCGACTGGTACCGATATACGCGGACGGCCGAGACGCGTGCACTGATGCTATCCTCAACTTTCAAAAATTTAAACTTTTATAATTATTCAATTAAAACTGCCGAACTCAATAGAAGAGGACAGCAGAAAAAGTTGACATTCCGGGTGGGCCAGCTCCTTTCCATTTCTCAAAGTTCCGTTCACCGAAGTAGCGGTGGCTCAGAGGTATCGCTCCTGACGTTTAATCCTAAGGTCCCGGGTTCGAAACCAGCCGCCGTCGGGTGCAAGAACATATTAGAAGAACATAATTGAAATCCACAAGAACATAAATGAAATAAATTTGAAGTACCAGAAATAATTTTAGTTTTAGGAAAGGAGAAGTTAAAGCCTTTAGAATTTTTTTGTAATTGAATGAGCTTTTTTGTTTAAAATGCAAAATTTGAAAAAGGAAATTTTAAATAATTATTTTTTTTTAAATCTAATATATTTTTAAAAGGGAATAAACAGTTTTTAATCTTTAAGATATAAAGCCATTTCATTTTAAATCAAAAAAAGCAACACATCGGGTTGCCACTCAGCTAGTCTGGCTGAAAGCGCTGTAAGCAGTCCGACTTCGATGTCTACTGTGCAATCCCCTCCTCTAACACCTAGTACAACAGCAGACGAAGAAATCGCACAAGAAAGCTATAATTATTATACTTCCAACTAATTGTGTTTCCTACCAATTTACTTCCTACAATTGTGTTCCTGCTAACTAATTCATTTAAATATAATTATTGATTTTAGCTCTTAGTTGTACATTTATTATAAATACAAACACATAAAAGAAAATGTTTTTCCTTTTCTTTAAATTAGAAAAAAAATTACCTTACCTTCATATACTTCTCTTTCAGAACTTTAATTATTGCTCGGCAAGTTTCTGGAATAATGACTCCAAGGTGTTGGGGAGATATTCCAGATGAAAACTTTAGATCCTCTAAGGTTCTTCCTGTAGCTAAAAATCTGAGAGTCACAACTAATCTCTGTTCCGCAGTTATTGCATTTCTCATTACAGTATTTTTCTTCTGGATGAGGGGTCCCACTTGAGCAAGTAAGTAATCAAAACATTCGTCGGTCATGCGAAGGTAGTTGCGGAAATCGTCAGGGTTGTTATCGCGCAGCTCTGACAATAACTGCATATCAGAAAACTTGCCTCGATTCAAGTACCATTTCTTTGACCAAAAGCGCCTCTTGATCCTCTTCTTTTTCCCGCCACCGAACAGAACGACAAAAATTGCCGCTAATTTTTTACGAGAGAGCATAGTAAGCGTAATTACACGACAGACCTACATGAACTGAGCTAAATCGGGCATCACGAATGTGCGAAGGCAGGTGGACGAGACGGAAAATATCCGGCGCCTCAGACACCGAGAGTCCCCGTGAGTGGCTGATGCCAGGTATCCGAGGCACGAAAATTCCCGCCGTCCCAGATGACGGAAGTCTACGTGAGTGGCCGGCTTAACTGAATGAAGAAAGGCGGCGCTTTCGAGACCTTTCGAGAACGACCAGCAGTGGTATATAAAGTCGCCGAACGCGGATTCGTTGTTGCTGAGAGTGAGTGATTCAGAGACTAAGTTATTCAGAGTGACGCTGGAGCCGGACACAAGGAGATACTGTCGGGCCTAAATGGACTTGAAAGAGCGCAGCGACAACTCAAGTCTGACCTTCCTCGTCGATGCCGTGAACCCAGGAATTTAATTTTTTTAATATATGTTGTAAATCGTCTGTATTTATTCAAGAAATGCAATTCAAGCATAAAATACAAAAAGGCTGGCAGTCTTTTATTTAAGGCAAAGTCCTTACAAAACTTATGAATCAATTGTTAATATAAAATAAAAAAAATTATTTTTTTTAATTGCGAGGTTTTTTTTTGTTCCCCTGTGACGTAACGTTTGGAAACACGGTACAAAAAATACGCAATTTTATTTGAGAAAACACAGTATACCCAACTATTTTATTAGAAAAAAAAAGCACTGTATATATATATATATATAACATGTGGCTGCACATTTTTTCTCACATACATTGCAGGCAAAAGGTTTCTCTCATGTATGGGTATGGAGATGTATTTTTAGTTGACCTTTATCAGAATATCTTTTCTCACATAGAGTGCAGGCAAAAGGTTTCTCTCCCGTATGTGTACGGAGATGTCTTGTTAAATCCCCCCGCACAGAAAATCTTTTCTCACAAACATTGCAGGCGAAAGGTTTCTCGCCTGTATGGGTACGGAGATGAACTTTTAAATGACTTTGCTGAGAAAATCTTTTCTCACATAGAGTGCATGCAAAAGGTTTCTCTCCCGTATGTGTACGGAGATGTGCATTTAAATCACCCAGTCGAGAAAATCTTTTCTGACATACAGTGCAGGCGAAAGGTTTCTCTCCTGTATGAATATGGAGATGTTTTGTTAAATCCGTCTGCACCGAAAATCTTTTTTCACATACATTGCAGGCAAAAGGTTTCTCTCCTGTATGGGTATTGAGATGTCTTTTTAATAAACTCCGCTGAGAAAATCTTTTCTCACATTCAATGCAGGCAAAAGGTTTCACTTCTGAATGTATAGGGAGATGTCTTTTTAATAAATAAAGCTCAGAAAATCTTTTCTCACATTCAAGGCAGGCAAAAGGTTTCTCTACTGTATGGGTACGGACATGTCTTTTTAAATGACCCTGTTCTGAAAATTTTTTCTCACATTCAGTGCAGGCAAAAGGTTTCACTTCTGAATGTATAGGGAGATGTCTTTTTAATAAATAAAGCTCAGAAAATCTTTTCTCACATTCAAGGCAGGCAAAAGGTTTCTCTACTGTATGAGTACGGACATGTCTTTTTAAATGACCCTGTTCTGAAAATTTTTTCTCACATTCAGTGCAGGAAAAAGGTTTCTCTCCTGTATGAATACGGAGATGTCTTTTTAAAGAACCTAACTCAGAAAATCTTTTGTCACATACAATGCATGTGAATGGTTTCTCTCCTGTGTGGGTGCGGAGATGTGCTTTTAAATTACCCTGTACTGAAAATCTTTTCTCGCATACAGTGCAAGCAAAAGATTTCTCTCCTGTATGGGTAAATACATGTCTTATTAATTTACTCTGAGTAAAAAATCTTTTCCCACATACATTGCAGTCAAAAGGTTTCCTTCCTGTATATTTACATAGATGTGTTTTTAAGTGACCGAGCTCAAAAAATCTTTCCTCACACATGGCAGGTGAGACTTTTCTATCCTGTACAGGTACGGAGATGATTATCAGCAGTGTAGCATAAAAGATGTGCATTCAAGGCAACCAACCGTGAAAATGTTCCTTTGCATAAATTACATTTGATAAATTTCCTCATCCGTGTGAGGTAGAAGATGTGAATTGAAGCTTTTAACATTTATACTAATTCTGCATGTGCCACACGGAGTGCAATCGTATTTGGCTTGAGTAGGGTTCTGCTTGCAAGAATGGCTTTCATTTGAAGGTCCTTTTACACTGGAAATACATGACATTTGTTCCTCCACCATGCCGACATTTCTTTATGTGACGATCCAAATACTAACTGCCAGAAATATGCTTATCTTCTTAATTTGTGGACTCCTTAAACATTTTAGTTTCGTACCTAACAATCTGTAGAAAGAGGAGAAAGAAATTTAGTAAGACATATTAACACTGTACCATCATATTATGAATCACTCGAAATTCTAAATTAATATTATCTACAATGTTTCTAAAAATTTGGTAATAAATACTCGTTTCCTATTTTTCCCTTTAAATTACCAGCAAATAATAAAAGTTTGTTTGTGCTAGAAAATGAGATTTATATAAACTGTTAAAAATTATATTCTTCATTAATTAAATTATTGAGATTTTAAATTTATTGCAATTATGGCACAAGATTCCTCAGCCATCGTTATTCTTTTGTCTTGGTAGATCATAAGGATGTGTAGAGATTCAATATGTTATGTTTTGTAGACATATCCTCAAAACTACAGACATTGACCCGATCAATATTGCATAAGGAATATTAATATAATTTTTTCCCTTTATATTCATTTCAGTTGTCTAAAACTCAAAATTATTTCATCATTAAGTATTATGCTCTGAGAAATTTAAAAGATGGATATCTGAGCTAAAAGCTTGGTTACTACCAGATTAAAAACATCAGAAATCTAATAAAATATAAATAATTATTACATGAAATGACAAAGGATATGTTGTTTGTGGGTTTTTCAGCATATTTGTTTGGATTGTAGTTTCGTAGCTAAAAATATTTTTCACCATGCTTTGTCCCTGCTTTAATTTGAATTTTGTGAATAAAATACATTAGGATAACAGTGATATAAATCATTCAGAATTATTTCCTTTCTTCGACCGCATAACAGTGCTTTTATGTGATTTTCCAAATAATCTAAATGAAATATTTCACAACAATTATCTTTGGACCTCTTGTAGATCATAAGATATTAAAAGCTTATAAACACCTAATAAAAATTCCAGACAAAATAAATCTGCACAGCTATCATGCAATACTTCTTAAAAATTACTTATTAAAATAATTTAAATTTTCATATTTAGAAATAGTAATTCAGAACTGCTCAAAGATTTACCCCCTTTATCTCTTATGCAATTCCTTTTTGTTAACTCTTTTAGACTCTCCATGTTCTAGGTATAACTTGCCAAATGAATGTAGGATATATCTTAAGAGTCAACCAGTGAGATACTGATTTGACATATTTTGATATTATAGCAAAGAAACAGAATTTCACTGCCATTGAAGGAAAAAAAAAATACACTTAAGATAGAAAATTTATTCCATTGCATATCTCTTTAACTATATATTTTACCAACAGACTTGGTTAATCAGAAAATAAAGACATTTGGAAGCTAAGACATAAATTTTAGAATGGCTAAAAGGTTCTTTTTCATCATTGTAACAAGTGACAACAATGTGCACTTAATACCAGAAGCTGAAAATAGAAGTTCCATGACAGAGATTCTCTTCTGAGAAAATGTGTGTACATTTTGAAAGTTTCTCTTAAAGTCTGCTAAATGGTTGAGCAGGGTTCAACCATTTAGCAGACTATTTAAGACAATACCTGTAAGAAATAAAGGGGATATGTGAAACAAGAGCACACTCCAACTGGTTATCTTATGTATTTAATGAATTGTAACCACAATGATGGTATATTAGAGCTAAATACCAACAACAACTTGGCATACCAACCAATGCTTCAATGAGATAACTTGCAATGTTAATGATAGAAAATACATACAATTTTCCTGCAGTGAGTAGATTTACCTGTCTGTATCAGGACAACAAATTTTGACTACAAGTCAGTATTCACTTTGTAAAAGTTTTAAAACGTCTGTGAAACCAAACTCATCACAACTTTCTGTATTAAAATTATATGAATAATCATTTTAATTGGGAAAATTATTCATATCTCATAAAATGATTATTCATATTTTAATTCGGTCATTCAGTCTTAAGCATCAACATTAAATATAGATGAAACACTATTCTAATACAGCAAAAAGATTATAAAGTTGTAAAGTTCCTCAAATATTTTGTTTGTTTTATCACATCAATACTTTATTTTCTGAAAATATGGTGCATTTGAAGTAGGTCTGGTTCAACACCTATACTTCCTATTTAATGAATACTAACATAAAGGTTAGAAAATATGTAAAAAATTAATTATTAAAGGCATGAACAGCAAGAACTTGCACGTTAGACTTTCTAGTATAAAATAATTAAATGTTATACTGTTTGACCTTAATATATTAAGCTAATATAGAAGTTTCCAAATTTTTAAAGCCTAAAATGTAGAATTCACTTAAAATATTATAAATTTTTCTTAGCAGATATTTATAACTTATGTTTAAAACAAAGTTATATGTAACTGTTAACTAAACTGACAATAAGTAAGAGAGTTCAATATGAAATGTAAAGCTATCAAAATGATTACAAAGGAGAGAAAAATCTTCTGATCAATGGTTCACTTATGTTAAAATATTTTCCAAAACTTTTCTTCAAAGAACTTATAGAGAATGTTAATGAATTTTTCCCTTATGCAAAATGAAAACCATTGCCTATTATTTCATGTTTTTGACAAAGTTATCTTTTACATAAATGGTTCAATACAATTCTTTAACAACAGTTTTAACCTTTATTCAGGTATAAATGTAATTCATTTGATGCATATTTCTTCTCAGTACAATTACTGAGTATATTTCTGAAGCACTGGAGAAATGAAACAGCACTAGAATTTTCAAAACTGCATTTTTGATACTTATACTGTAGTTACTTTCTATTAAATAACTTTTTTTACCCCGAGGAAGGGAGGTGAGGATACTTAAATCCTAAAACCAAACAAACATCAATTTGATTAACAATGATCTTTAGAACAGAAGTTATGGATTAATAGATTACCAAATGCATGAACACCAAGAAAGCACACCCAAATTTTGTAAGTACAACATAATCTATTGAGCATAAAGAATATACTGGTAAGAGAACAGATGATTAAAATTTAGTTTTAAATTAACCTGAGTACAATTTTTACGACAGAAAATTTTAAAACACGATATCAAAGTTGTCATAAATATCAGTAAATATAGATTTTTAAATCTTGAAATGTTTCAAACAAAGAAGACTTTAGAATACATAATACAGAGAAAATTACAGTTTTATATATAACATACTAGTAATTGTGTACAGTAATAAAAAGCAAGCCTGTACTATTACAGTTTTGAAGTATTAAATAATTTATGTTTGCTTTTAATAAAATATTCAATTTTAAATATCAAGTATTATTTTAAAAGTCTTTGAAATACATTGGCTTAAAACTTTATACAAGCATTTTGTAATGAATTATGTACCTAGAACAATGAATATTTTGGAGTACTGCTGTCACTATTATTCCTGTCATCTTTGTTGCAATAAGCAATGAGCATTAATGTTAACACAAATAATGTAAATAATTCAACACGAAATAAAATGTATAAAGAGGGCATAGACTGTCGAACAAATCAACAGAAAACTTACCCTAGCATTGAAAATTTTAACTTTTCAATAAAAGATTGTGCAGTTACAACAAATCCCCATACTGAAAACGGACAAATATAACTAAAAGTAAATAATTCAACAAAGCAAGATAATTATTAGCAGGAAGAATGTAGACAAAAATAAACAGAAATCATGCACTTAGGACTCAACACACCATAATGCAAGATTCTGTAGCAGTAAAGGAACTAAACCATATATCGAGGTATCCGACTGGTCTCGTCATCAGGAGGCCTAACCAAATCAGTTACCTCAAGGGGGAACTTTCTGAATAGGATGCAGGTCTAACCAAAACAAATGAAAATAAAGAGCCATCCTGCACTTAGGGCTGAACACACCATAAATGCAAGTACGAATACAATCCTAAAGAACAAAAATGATCAAAAATTTGACTACCTGTTTCAGTGGGGATCTCGGGGCCTTGGGATGTCTTTTGGTTAGACCTGCATCCTATTCAGAAAGTTCTCCCTTGAGGTAACTGATTTGGTTACACCTCCAGGTGACAAGATCAGTTGGTTACCTCGATATATGGTTTAGTTCCTTTACAGCTACAGAATCTTGCATTATGGTGCGTTGAGTCCTAAGTGTGTGATTTCTGTTTATTATTGGTCTACATTCTTCCTGCTAATAAATATCTTGCTTTGTTGAATTATTTACTTTTAGAGCATTAATGTTATTTACTAAACACTATCAACAAAAACTTTGACACTAAATTAATACAGAAACAAATAACATAAAAAAATTATTTCTGATACAATCATAAATAAATTGTTCCACTGATAAAAAAATGATACAATACGGCCAAACTGCAGATTACTCCTAATGGTATCAAGTTGTGCAAACTCACCAAGTTTGGTGCCAGTACATCATTATGGGCAAAATTTAGCTATTCATTTTGTTTTAGTTCCAAGTTTCACATTAAATTAACAGTGTTTTGGATTTCATAGAAAGTTAAAAGTTTAATGCACATAAATGATGGTTCATCAACTCTGATAAGGTTTACATGTTTTAACAATTTTAATACATTTTAAGCATGAAATTAAATTTAAAAAACTCTGAACACATAAATGCTCTGAAAAGAGCTCAATTTTTCTTGGTCTTAAATCTAGTGATTATATTTTACAAGTGGCTCCTTTTTTTTATAATCTGCAGCTCTTGGATTGTAATCATTATAATAATTAATTTTATTATTCAGTTTAATGTTTTAATAAGCTGAAAACCTTAGGCACTTAAGCTTCGTACTTACTTAGCGAAAGGATAGGGATTATTTCTGAGAAATATCGCTTTGTATTTTTCAGCTTTAAGTTATTGAATTTTAATGACCATCAGGTGCTTTCAGCCAATAAAATTTGAAATAAGCTTCATTTCATGAATTTTACAATCAGCAAATGAAGACAATTTTGAATTCTATTCGCAATATTTCATTCTCCTTCTCTTCAAGGATTACAATTAGAGGGAATAGAGCTTACCTCTGGTTATTAATACCTAGATCATAGGTCTACGCTAGGCCTGGGTGCATCTGATACATCAGTTAACTTTGATTAGTAATTTCGAATTCAAAAATGTTTTAATTTAGAGTCATAATTTATGTTTTTACTTAATTTTGTAGTCTCAAAAATATATTTTGATTTTGCTCTCAGATGTTAAACAATGAGCTGAAGAAATATCGTTGCCACTGACGATTATAAATATACTCCTGTATAATCTATCGGAGTGTGAAGTCACTTTCAGCTTTGCACTACAGTAAAAAGGGACTAGATTGGCCAATGAGACCGATCGTGGAAAGATTTCCTGGAAAAGATACCTTTACAACAGTTGAGTTAAAACAGCATTTGGTGAACTTACCAGTTCAGTGCAACGCTTGCATCCCTAAAGGCCTGTTCACATATCCTCGAATACTCAAGTCTCTAGCGGTAACACGAACGGTCGCGAAGGGGACAAGTGTCACCCACTTTTATGTCGGTGTTATTTCCATATGTATTTAACTCAGCGTTCTCTGACACCTTCTTTTCCTCTTTAAGTACACTATTTAAAATATATTCCTTATGGGAGCACCCTTATCAAATTCTCGTCGAGGTGCCCTACCTGCCTTACCCGAATGTCATCAAAACGAAGGCACCTGTTATGAAACGAAAACCCGTTTTCCTCATTGTTAGGTAGCATGATTCCAACCCATTACCTTTCGAGTTATCCCATAATTTCTCGATATTGGTCCTGGAACTTTTAAGTGCCTATCAAAAGAAGAAGACCAAATAAGGCCCTGACTCCTACCTTGTTGGTGTTTCTGGCATAGCGATCCCTTTCAAATTTACATTTGATAGAATCAATGTAAATATTTGTGCAATCTGCTATTATTTTATACACGTGTTCGTCAATAAACAAATCGAATATTTTTTTCCGGAGAAAAAAAGTTTTTCTGCCATGCCTTTTGGTCTTGGAATATGTGTTATGTTTCCCGCTTGGTTCTGACATTTCTGACAAACTTTTTTTATTACATTGAAAAATGTCATTACAAAAAGTTTGATGTAAAGAACCTATTAGGGATTGACTCTCTCTTATTAGATTTTTAATCATAAATAAATAAAAGGATCTAAAATCTAAATATTATGGAGAATAAAATAAATTCACTTACCTTCAAAAGTTACGCAGATGGTCGCGTGAGGGACAGGTGTCAACCAGTAAACTTTGACTCGGTTCAATCGAAGAATAGTTAGAGACTAACTAAAGTGAAAATAGAAGGGACAAGAGGGAAGGTAATTTGGAGGTAGAAGGAAAAGGGGAGACTTCCAACCTTCTGATTGTAACGTTCCTGGCACATAAGGGAAGTTACTGGTAAGCAAGTAAATGAAGACAGGGCAAGATTGCAATAGAACACAAACTTTATTGGCCGCCATTATATACTCAACTACGTTCTGGATCTAGCTGTTGCCACTTACATAAATGTACTACTCGATGATGACATGACATCTTCCCTTTTAATGAAAACACAAAATAACATAAATACAAAACAAGTAACAAATATTTATAAGTCAAGACGTTTAGGTGGGCGGACAGTTCGGCCGGAACGGGTGGTAATCGTTTTAGCGATGTTGGACGATCTTTTAACATTTGCCGAAGTCGAAGCTGCTGGAGGAGCAACAGGACAGGAATCGGGAGAGATTGAACTTGCAGACGAAGGGTTAATCACAATCTCTCCATCTGGAGGAATCACTGTGTTTATGCGTCGGATCACTTCTGAGTTTCGTCTATAAATGTCGCCATCGGCAGTAGTCAAAATATAAGACCGCGGAGCATCTGCAGTTCCAGATATTGTCGCAGGAACCCACTTCCTATGAGACATTTTTAATTTAACCTTTTCTCCGTCCACAAAATATGGGGAGTTAGCACTTGAAGTTGTTGCACCAAGACGCTGCTTTTCCCTCACCAACTGCAGAGGAACAGAAGACGATTCTCGTGGTAAGCGCAGAGAGGGATAGCTAGGTATTAGAGTTCGAGTAGGACGTCCAAACAGTCTTTGTGCAGGCGATGACAAATTATTGCGAGGAGTATTTCTCGAATTCAAGAGTGCTAGTCTGTAATCAATATGTTCAATTTTACATCTTTTCAACAACAATTTTGCTTCTTGAACATACCGTTCAGCTAACCCATTGGACTTTGGATAGTGTGGGATAGATGTCTGATGCCTAATTCTCCAGTTATGAGCAAACTTGCGGAAAGCTTCTGAACTGTATTGGGGCCCATTATCAGATTCTAAAATATCTGGTATACCATGTACTGCAAAACAGTCTTTCAGGAATTCAATTACCGAATATGATGTAGGATAATTTAACTGTTTGAAGTCGAAATAATCGGAGTAGCTGTCAACTACAAGACAATAAGTTTTCTCTGCAAATTCAAATAAATCAGATGCAACTCTTTGCCAAGGAAAACAAGGAACCGGTTTCATCCATAACGGCTCAGTATTAGGAGCTCGAGATGTTTGCTGACACACCGGACACTGTTGTACATAAGCTTCAATATCACTTGACATTCCCTGCCAAAATATGATTTCACGTGCACGACGAAGTGAAAGATTAGTTCCCAGATGTCCTTGATGGATAAGCCTCAAGTATTGATGTCGGAGGCTTCGTGGAACAATAAATCGTTCACCTTTGAATGAGGTTTTCATATACTGACAGTTCCTCTCTATAATTCCAATATTTACGAAGCTCTTTGGGAACCTCTTGGATAGTATCTGGCCATCCATTAACAATTATACACTTCAACTGTTGCAATTCTTCATCCTCAGTGATTGCAGACAAAATTTCAGGGTATATTGACATCGGAAAAAGGACATCTAAAGCAACTTCAAAAACTTCCTTCTCTAAGCATTCTTCAAAAGTATCAGCTTCACAATCACGACTCAGAGCATCAGGTACAGGTATATCTACTCCACGTTTCTAGATTATCTTCGGAGAATACTGAAGTACCTCAAATAGCAGGCGTTTTAAACGCGGTGGTGCAGAATGCAGCGGTTTCCTAGAAATAGCCTCCAATGGTTTATGATCAGTTTCAATTATCACCGGTTTTCCATAAATATAATCATGGAATTTCTTGCAACCATGGCTAATAGGTAAGGCTTCTTTTTCAATCTGCGGGTAACACTGTTGGATAGGTGTCAAGGATTTAGTTGAATAAGCAATAGGTCTACCTTCCTGTAATATAACTGCCCCTATTGCATGCGAACTGGCATCAACCGAAACTACTACTGGTTTGTTGACATCATAGTAAGCTAATTTAGGAGCATTTTGTAGTGCTTCCTTAAGTTTAACAAAAGAATTTTCTTGATCTCTAGACCATTCAAATAACACATCTTTTTGAGGGAGTTTACGTAATGGCTCTGAAATCTCAGAGTAGTTTGGAATGAATTTAGAAACGTAGGTCACCATACCCAAAAATCTTTGCAACTCGGCGAAACTAGTAGGAATTTAACTTTTCAATAGCTTTTTACTTTTGAGGGATCAATTTCAATACCACTAGAAGTAAACACATGACACAAAAATTTTAATTTTCGTTTTTCCAAATTCACATTTTTCTTTATTCAAACGTACACCATAATCTTAGAGTCTCTTAATAACTCTGTTAGTCAAATCAGACAAGTCTTCCTCAGTATTAGTCCATAACAATATATCATCCATTGAACATTCTACATTTTTAAAACCCTTCAATATATTCTGCATCACTTGTTGAAATATTTCAGGGGCTGACGCAAGCCCGAATGGAACTCTCAGAAAGGAAAAACGACCCCATGGGGTATTCATTGTTAAATAATCAGAAGTTCGCTTCGAAACTCTAAGTTGCCAAAAACCCTTCCTTGCGTCCAGAAGAGTGAAAAATTTGGCTTTACCTATACGTGCCGCAATATCTTCCACTCTCTTAAGCGGAAAATGCCTTCGCTTAATCACTTTGTTAATATCTGTAGGGTCTAAACATAAGCGAACCCGATTCCCAGTTCTAACAATTACTAATGGACTTACAGCAGGGGTAGGTTTCGTAACAGGTTTTAAAATGTTCATTTTAATCATCAATTCAATTTCTTTTTTAACAACATCACGTAAAACATATGGTATTCTTCTGGGTGGATGAATAGAAAAGCATGCATCATTTTCAAATTCAATATCATATTCAAAATCTTTAATACATCCAATCCCTTCAAATATTTTGTTTGGAATTTTCTCAAAAACTGTATTTAATTTCATAACATCAACATTTCTTTTTATTAACCAAAAATTGTCACACGTTTTACACCCTAGTATACAGTTATAATTACCATCAACTACTAAAAATTTTAGGTTTGTTGGCTTATTTTCAATGGTACACTTTGCAATTACCTCACCTTGCACCGGAGTGTATTCATTATTAAATGACTTTAATCTTTGTACCGAAGATTTAACAAGTGGTAATGATAACTTTTTAAAAGCCTCTTTTGTAATAACATTTCCTTCTGCACCTGTATCGAGCTTGAATTTAACCTTAACCCCATTATTAAAAATTACTGATGTAAACCAAGCATTTTTTTTAGATTGGTCTGGCAATTCACCAATATTTAAGGTTTCTAAATTTAAATCTTCATCAGAACATCCTTTAACCTCTTGCATTTTTCTACTATTAGAATAATTACTTGATTTCCCTTGTTTCCATTTTGATTTACACTGACGAGCATAATGCCCTTTTTTAAAACAACTTTTGCAGATAACGTTAAAAGCAGGACAATTTTTAAATTCATGCGCTAAACCACAACGCCAACATACACTGAAGTGCCACTGAATTAGGGATAGCAAAGCCTATGCTAATTGTGTAGCGCTGCGCATCATGTATGCGCAAGTGAGGGCTCTGTCATAACTGCATATATAGCGCGTACTGTGGTTGTTCTGAATTAGTTGTTAGAATTGCCAGTATGGGTAAACTGCCTGATTTAGACGCCTTCGATCGCGGACAAATCGTAGGTGCGCGACGCATGGGCCATTCAATTTCCGAAATCGTCAGACAGCTAGGATTTTCAAGGTCGACAGTGTCAAGAGTATACCAAGAATACATGGATGATGGAAAAAAAACATAGCGATCGGGCAAACTGCAAAGGACAATTAGCCTTGACAGTGCGTGGTGAGAGACGGCTCAGGCGTATTGTACGTAGCCAGCGAAGCCAAACATTAGCTCAAATTATCACCCAGTATAATGACGGTGCCAGTCGTACAGTCAGTAAACGGACTGTGCAACGCTCGCTTCACCGTATGGGTTTCCGGAGCCGTCGACCTACGAGAGTACCATTGCTCTATACTCGCCATCGGACTGCACGTCTTGCCTGGGCAAGAGAGCACAGAGACTGGAGTGTAGAGGACTGGAAACGAGTAGCATGGAGTGATGAGTCTCGATTCCGACTACTTAACGCCGACGGGAAGGCTGAGAATATGGCGTCAGGCTCATGAAGCCATGGATCCTGTATGCCTGGCTGGAACTGTACAAGGGCATGGTGGATCAATCATGGTCTGGGGAGTTTTTTCGTGGCATAGTTTGGGATCTTTGGTGCGTGTACCAACCTCCCTCAATGCAATTCGATACGTAGAGTTGCTGGGTGATCACCTCCATCCGTTTATGCTGTTCTGTTCTGTTATCCGCACGGTAATGGAGTTTTCCAGCGAGACAACTGTACCTCTCACAAGTCCCGGTTGGCTACTGGCTGGTTGGATGAGCATTCCTCTGACTTCTCTGTCATGAATTAGCCAGCGAAGCCAAACATTAGCTCAAATTACCACCCAGTTTAATGACGGTGCCAGTCGTACAGTCAGTAAACGGACTGTGCAACGCTCGCTTCACCGTATGAGTTTCGGGAGCCATCGACCTATGAGAGTACCATTGCTCTATACTCGCCATCGGGCTGCACGTCTTGCCTGGGCAAGAGAGCACAGAGACTGGAGTGTAGAGGACTGGAAACGAGTAACATGGAGTGATGAGTCTCGATTCCGACTACTTAACGCCGACGGGAGGCTGAGAATATGGCGTCAGGCTCATGAAGCCATGGATCCTGCATGCCTGGCTGGAACTGTACAAGGGCATGGTGGCTCAATCATGGTCTGGGGTGTTTTTTCGTGGCACAGTTTGGGATCTTTGGTGCGTGTACCAACCTCCCTCAATGCAATTCGGTACGTAGAATTGCTGGGTGATCACTTCCATCCGTTTATGCTGTTCTGTTATCCGCACGGTAATGGAGTTTTCCAGCAAGACAACTGTACCTCTCACAAGTCCCGGTTGGCTACTGGCTGGTTGGATGAGCATTCCTCTGACTTCTCTGTCATGAATTGGCCACCTAGAAGCCCAGACTGAAATCCTATTGAGCATCTTTGGGATGTTTTGGAACAAGGCGCGAAAGGCCATCACACAGCACCAAAGAACCTTAATGAATTATGGACAGCTTTAGCCAATATTTGGCAAGCCATTCCCATGGAACGTTTCCAGAAACTTGTTGAATCTATGCCTCGTCGTGTGGCAGCCGTTATCAAGGCCAGAGGAGGCCCAACTCGTTACTAGGTAGGTATCCCTAATTCAGTGGCACTTCAGTGTAATTTATTGCATTTCTTATAATCAATTTTTGGTTTAGAATAATAATTCTGCTGTTCTGATTTTGAGTTAACTACAGCAAGAATTTCCTTCTTAACCGTTACATTATTCATTTCTTTTAATTGCGTAGTGGCTTGTTCACTAGCTCTGCAAATATCAATAGTTTTTTTAAGGGTAAGTTCTCTTTCTGCTAATAATAATTCACTTACTTTATCAGCATTAATTCCTCTAACAATCTGATCCCGTAACAAGCTATCTTGTAAAGTTCCAAAAGAACAATCAACAATTTTAGTTTTCAACTTTGTGAAATATGAGTCAAAAGTTTCTTGCTTACCTTGCATTAAGTTGAAGAATAAGTAGCAAGTGTACGTTTCATTAGGTTTAGGTGAGAAAAAATTATCAAACCTTTCCTTTATTTTCACCAAGTCATTTCTGTCAACATCACTCAGATCAAATGTATTATAGATAACTGTTGCTTCCGGTCCAATGGCAGACATAAATGTAGCGGCTTGCACCTCTGGCGATTTAGTTGATAGCTCTGTAGCTGTCGCATAAAATTCAAATGTCTGTTTCCATAGCTTCCATTTAATAGCCATTCCATCCTCCGTCACTTGTAATTCGCGGGGAAGGCGAGTATTCACAGCATCTGAATCAACAGGCATTTTCTTCGTTCCAAAGAAATTTTATCAACAAATATAAACTATATTATCAAATATATCTTCTGACACCATGTAGCGTTCCTAGCAGATAATGAAAGTTACTGGTAAGCAAGTAAATGAAGACAGGGCAAGATTGCAATAGAACACAAACTTTACTGGCTGCCATTATATACTCAACTACGTTCTGGATCTAGCTGTTGCCACTTACATAAACTTATGTAAGTGGTATTACTCGATGATGACATGACACTGATGGCCGCCATTAGTGAAGATGAAAGCAGATTGGTGACATATGTCACCCACGCGACTGTTGAGGGTTAAAAATGTAGAAACTTCGCAAGGAAATTTTCTAGATATAATTAAATCGCTTTCTCGCTATGATGGTGTTTTAGAAGATCTATTAAAAAAACCCAAAGGCCCCCAATCACTCGAGTCCGGAAAACCAATCACTTGAGTCCGGATATATAAAATGAATTAGTTTGATTGCAGATGAAATTAATATCCAAATTAAAAGTGAAATAGATGAGGCCGCTTTCATAACAATAATAATAGATACAACGCAAGATTTATCAAAAATCGATCAGCTAAGTACTATATTCCGTTATGTTAAAATAAAAAAAGATGAAAATGAGAAACCAATCGAGCTGCAAATAATGGAATTGTTTTGTGGATATTAAACCTCACAAGGATTAGAGACAACAGGTTAGAAAATTATTGAAAATTTCACGGTCCTATTAAAATTGTGGGGTCAAGGTTACGATCATAGGCGTAGCGTGCTTCTAACTTTTATTTATTTATTTATTTATTTTTTTTTGGGGGGGGGGCACGAATTAGGGATGGGATATCGAAAGTAAAATATCGATATGAGTATCGATATCAATAATATATCGGCACAAAATTATCGATATTTCAAAATATTGGCGATATTTCAAAATATAGACGATATTTCAAAATATAAACGATATTTCAAATTATCGATGACACATTTTCCTTTCACTATGCAGTCAATCGTTTTCGGAGGAATGATTGTAGAGTAAAATAATATACATATGGTAATAGTACGATAAAAAAAAAAATTATCGTAATTTAATTCAATAAGGAAATAACATTTCAATAAACAATATTTTATCAAATTAAAAAGTTTCTATTTAGAGAAAGAAAGATGTCCTAATCTGGGTGAAGCAACGGCAACACTGAGTGTATGCAAATAATTACAAGATAAAAAGAACTTTTTATATACCATGTTTTTAAATTTTCCGTTGAATCAGATAAACTTGACAATTCTATGTATTAATAAATACTTTTTTAAAATTTTTTTGATGAATTGTCCCATCAACTTGAAAGAATATGAAGTTAATTAGAAGTTAACTTTCGTTTAACTTTTCGTTCCCGTACCTGCCGATAGATGGCTGCACCAGTCTACAAAAGAAAACTGAAAATAACTGAAAATTTATTTAATTCCGCTTAAAGATGGCTAAATGTATTAAAATAATGCGTTGTCATCGTGTTCTGAGCTATTCTAAAAGTTTCAAATGTCTAGCTAGTCGGGAAGTTAGTTAAAAATCGATTGCAAGATTTGAACTGGACAAACACACAAGAAAGCGAGTTAATAAAAACATGTAAACAAATTGGATGGAGATATTGGAGATAACCGGTTTCTGGACCGAAACTCTTCAGATAAGAAGTTTTTGTACGTCACAGTCCATTATTTGGAAAATGAAAAATTAGCTTCCTGCACCATTGGAGTCTTTGTAATGGACCAGAGCCATACTAGATATTACATTTCATCAAGAATCCTTCATATCCTGCAGTAATGGGGTTTGAAAAAAGAAAAACTAAATTCAGTGGTCACTGATGGAGGATCGAATATGGTGAAAGCCATGGAAATTGCTTTTGGTAGAAAAAAACATGCAATATGGTTTGCCCATCTCCTAAATTTGGTCGCTTACAGTTCAATTGAAGCCATACCAGAGCTCGTGCCACTAAACGGAAAGGTGAAAAAAGTGGTGACCAGGTTCCAAACACAGTGTTCGGGCTTCATATGAACTGAGAGCAGAAGTAATCTGAAACTCATGCAGAGTGTGGAAACACGGGGGAATTCTACAAACGAAATGATCGAGCGTTTTTTAAGCCTCAGCTCAACACTCAACAACATCATCCACCGACACACATCGGCACCAAGCATGACAACAGCTGCAGAGAACCAAGATTTGCAGGAAATCATCCAGCTTCTTTAGCCTCTTCTAAAAGCCACAAAACAGTTATCAGGAGATAAATACCCCACAATCAGTATCGCGATTCCAATGGCAACCATGGTAGAAAATAACATTTCCAAGATGTCACCTACGTCTAATTTTGGCCTCAATCTGAAGGAAGGAACCTTGAAAGCGGCAAAAAAAAAAAAAGACTGATGGTTGAGAATGTAAAGGTTGAAAATGGTCGTTGGTACGTTATTGGACCTCCCGATGGAAGACATTATACTTCATGGATCCTGAGACTACTACCAAAGCAATTCGAGAACTGAAAGGAATTTTGAAAAGAGTGCATTCACCGAAAAGTGGACACAATTCTGATTCTGACAATGGAGAAGGATATGAATCATCTTTCTTTGGTGAACACTCCAAAACGGTCCAGAAAACTTGGAGGCATCGGAGTTCTTTAGGTAGCTCAGATTTTCCTCATGAGCTTACCTTTTATTTGCGATACCCTGCAGAAGCTGACACTAATAAGTGTCGGCTTTCTTTTTGGAGTAAATCAGTTGGATGGTACCCGGAACTATGAGGGGTTGCCAAGCGATATTTGGCTGAGACTTCATCATCAGTGCCATCTGAAAGAATTTTTTCTCAAGCCAGCAATATAATTAACTCAGCCAGAAATCGTCTCACATTGAATAAACTTCTCTCCTCCACTCAGTGGGGGAAGAATTATTTTTTTTTTAAATTAATGGACGATAAGTGTTTTTATTCATTTTTTGTTCTTTCTAGAATTCATTTTTATATATTGAACAATTTTTGATTTTTTCACACATTTTTTGATTGTTTATTATAAAAATTACTTTGTATTTATTAAATTATTTGTAGTTAAAAAAATAAATAATTTTTTAAGTTTAGTTCTTTTGCCTGATTAACTTATGTATCTTTTTTTAATTTTTTAGATAAGCTATTCACAATTTAAATCACTTCTGGGCTTTCAAAAATTAAAATAATTAATGATAATATTTTAATTAAGTAATTTTTTATTTTATATTTAGATACAATAATTCACCTGTCTTCAACTCTATACCGTATGTATCGTTTATTTCACCCAGTCCCGACGACTATATTGCTTTGTTATGTTACCGGATCTATCGTTTTCCCGCATTTATCGTTCAGTTCAGTCGGTCCCTTGAAAAACGATAGATATAGATTCCACTGTATATGTATATATATATTTATATATATATATATATATATATATATATATATATATATATATATATATATATATATATATGTACATATACACTCATGGACAAAAAAATTAGCGCACCAAGAAGGAGTCGTCAAAATGAAACGAAATTTTACATACGTAATGACTACTTTGATATAAGTAAATGATAAGAAAATCAAAGAAAAAGGATAATTTATTTCAGAGAAAAAGGCAAAAGAACGGAGGAGTTAATACTCCGTTGGACCCCCTCTAGCGCGAATGCACGATGCGATACGATCGGGCATTGAGTCATACAAGTTCTGTATGATGTCTTGAGACATTTCGTTCCATATTTGCTGTAACCTTGCTTCTAGTTCGTTCAAACTCGTGGGATGCCCAACTCGTCGTCCCAAATGATCCCAGATATGCTCGATTGGAGACAAATCTGGGGATCGGGCAGGCCAAGGAAGGGTAGTAACAGTGCGGAGACAGTCTTGTGACACCCTTGCCGTATGAGGCCGAGCATTGTCTTGTTGAAAAATGGCTCCTGGGAGCCGTTGCATGAGTGGCAACACATGTGGTTGCAGTATTTCATGAACATGCCGCTGGGCTGTCATGGTGCCACGGAACAATACTAGGGGTGACCGTGTACTGTAGGCAATGGCACCCCATACCATCACACCAGCTGTGGGAGCGATGTGTCGCTGTACAGCAAACGCAGGATTGAAGCGTTCACCACGGGCTCTCCACACACGAACACGATTGTCATCACTGCCGAGATTGAATCTGGATTCGTCGCTAAAGACGACCTGGTTCCATACCGCTGCAGTCCAGTTTCCTCGTGCGCGGCAAAACTCCAAACGGAGGCGTCGATGGGTGGGCGTGAAGGGCAGCACACGTAATGGGCGCCGCGATACCAACTGTCCTTCAGCCAGGCGCCTTCGTATGGTTCGAGAAGACACAGAGGCCCCTAGTGAAGGTGCTACCTGTGCCTGGATGGCGGCCGATGAAGCAGTTGGCTGTACGCGTGCATTTCTTACGATGTGGCGGTCTTCTCGACGACTGGTCTGTCGAGGGCGCCCTGAGCCTGGTCTTCGTGTACATGACATCTGTCGGGTCCACTGGTCCCAACACCTCCTCACAACACAATCAGAGCGGCCTAATTGACGAGCTACTCGCCTAGCTGACCACCCAGCTTCCATCATCCCGACGATTCTCCCCCTCTCAAACTGCTTATATTGTCTTCGAACACGGAGTAATGGCATGTCTATCTCAGCTCTTCCTTTGTAAATGATTCAGCACACTCAAACAAGCTTTTGTTACCTGTTTTATACTCCACAGAGTACGATGTTCAACGCCCTCTACCGGCTATACGTAATGCGCAATCACGCTGCATTTCTAATCATTTGCATATCTCCCCGACATGTACCTTCATTGCAAGTTTCGTTACGATCCCGCAATTATTTCTTGGTGCGCTAATTTTTTTGTCCATGAGTGTATATATATATGTATGTGCATATATATATATATATGTATATGTAGTTCATCTATGTTTTGGCTTTTAAGCCTATACTCTAATGTGTGGTCAATTTCAAAGCCTTGTTAATTTATATGTATATGTATATACAGGGTGATTATAATTAAAGTTTAAGTTTCAAAACGCTATAAAAAAAGAACCACTGATGAGAATGACGTCAAATTTGAACGGCATGTTATTGAAGAAGGCGGAAAGCGTATGGCAGAAGAAAAAATTTAGTTTCAAATTTTAGCAACAGATGGCGCTGTAAGCCGCAGAATCACGACGAGAAATGAGAATTGATTCGTAAAACAACGGCTAAGGTGTAAGTTACACATTAAAACGCATTGACAAATTAGAATTGTTAAGTAATTATATTTGCATGACTGTACATATCACATCGTAAGGGACAAATCTGTTTCAAAAGTTTTGCGGCGACATACCGCATAAGAACCATTCATCAAAGAAGTTCGGAAATGTCACGAGACTGGCGCAAAACATGTTCAATATGGTGTCCACCGTTGTGTGCAATA
>OU015499.1:147163117-147200617 GCA_907164885.2 Dolomedes plantarius
TAATCAGTATTTGTTGTTTGTAAATACGACATTTAACCTGCATTATCTAAAACGTTCCAGATGACATTTGGGTTTTCGTGTCTTCAGGATTACTATCCAAGCAGATAACCAGCTTTGCCGGCCGAGAGCCGGGATAGTTGCAATCCCCCCACCCCCCATCCTTTGGGGACATTGGGGTGGTTTCTTTTGTACAGTCACGGGTCGCTCATTATCTCTCCCCGTATAATAAAAAAAGGCTGGTTTTCGCAGAAATAGGTTTGGAACGAATGGTATTTTGGCTTAAAAATTTTCACAGGGAGATAAGAAGGAAATAATTTTACAATAATTTAATATTCTAATGTAACCGTATTTTTTAAAAATATTTATTTCCAAAAAAACATCTTAAAACAAACATGTAAAAATAACCAGAATTACATATAAAAATGTTTAAGAAAAAAAATACTTAACACTGTAAATTTATTTCTTAAAATACTGAATTACTAATTTTTAAAAATAAGTAATTTCCTGTGAGAGTGGCCAGGTATTCATATCGATACAATAGGCATATTATCTTTTGAAATCAGTTACTTTAAAGCCAAGTAAAAATATAATTTAGTTTGAAAGTTAGAATTTGAACGTTTATTTTCTAACGATCAAAAGTGAGAGTAAATACCCTCACCTAAGGCGACAGCCAGGCCCAGATTTCCGCATGGGCAAGTGGGGCACTTGCCCAGGGCCCCCTAATTTAGTATAAAGTTGTACATAGTTTTGAGAATTTGTTTTTTGGTTAATATAGTAAAGGGGTGCAGTGGCGGATACAGAAAAAAATCCTGGGTGGAGCACAGTGCACCCACTATAGTGAAAGCATGCTTACGTCCATAAGCGTTTCTGGTTTAATTTTTTTTGGTGGGTGGGTGGGGGGAGTTGTAATAACTCCAGACTGTGATTTATTTTGAATTTCAAAAGAAAATTTCATGAATTTATTTATTAACATTAAAAAGTAAATTAATTAATTAACACTTCTTATTAATATTCATTATTTTCTTCAAATTTTTGACTTGTCGGTCAAAATTTTTTTTGAATTTCTGGTCCCCATTTAAGGGAGGCCTGGGTAGTGTCCCACATGTTCATGTGGAAATCTGGTCCTGAGGAGCGGGGACATGCCCCCCTCTGGATCTGTCCTTGAAGGGGGCCCCCAAAGTCTGCTCTGCCCAGGGCCCCATTGTGTCAAAGTCGGGCCCTGGCGACAGCAATGAGGGCACTGATATCAAATGGGACCGGTTTCTGATGCTTTGTTTGCTAAATAAGCGACAGTTAATTAAGACGTGTGACTAGAGGCTTTGTCCATATGGAGCTCAACTTTATCAATGTCCTTTCCATATAAGGCTGGAATTTCTTCTTCAAAATTTGGCTCTAAAATATTCTGCTGATAGTAGAGTGAATTAATTTTGGCTTTCCTTAAGACTTTTTTGAATAGGACTTTTACTTAAGACTTTTTTGTCGGATTAACATTGATTGATAGAGGTGGCAGATGTCCTCCTGTGGGATATGCCAAATTCCAAAACTAATTTAAAACCAAATTGTTTCCTTATTGAGCTACTGGTGGAAGTTTTTGCAACTTAGGTACTTAGTGTAAATCTAAAGCATAGACGTCAAACCTGGTCTTAAGTTGTATAAGTTTTGTACATACTGCTTATTAGACTTCCATAAGTTAACAATTTTACCAGGAGAATTTGTCATAGCTCAAGAGGTTGTAAACTGTAGTTTGTAATTTACAATAATGTTAATGCTTCATCTCTGCCGAAAGAGATTTACAGAGAAGTATAGTAACATGTATTTATATTCTTGGTTAATGAACTTATATATATATATATATACATATATATAAGTTCATTATATATATACATATATATATACATATATATATATACATATTATATATATACATATATATATATACATATTATATATATACATATATACACTCAAGAGCCAAAACATTATGACCACCCCTACATTTTGCAATGAATTCGCCTGGATGACGTGGAAGGCACGTGATCAGGTGGAAGTGGTATTTAACTGCTGCTGGAGAGTCTGAAGAATCATTCTTTCACTTACTTCTGTGTGTGATGGGAAAGGCTGCGGATCTAAGCTACTTTGATAGAGGGCAGATTGTAATGGCTCGGAACAAGTATTTCCGAAACTGCACGACTCGTGGGTTGTTCGCAACCTACAGTTGTTAGTACTTATGCAAAGTGGATGAATGACGGTGAAACCAGCAGTAGACGACATGGTGTTGGACGTCCACACGCTATCAAAGAAAAAGGTCGTCGGAGACTGTCTCGCACGGTGAAGCAAAACCGGAGCCAGACAGTGGCTCAGCTGACAGCCCAATACAATGCAGGGCCAAGTAGAATAGTATCGCAGCACACTGTTCAGTGGACACT
The DNA here is from genome assembly GCA_907164885.2 of Dolomedes plantarius. Lineage (NCBI taxonomy): Eukaryota > Metazoa > Arthropoda > Arachnida > Araneae > Dolomedidae > Dolomedes > Dolomedes plantarius. Next base: position 147,165,544 of record OU015499.1, read on the forward strand.
GTTGGATATGGGGCTACGCAGCAAACGTCCCACTCGTGTGCCTTTGCTGACCAAGCGTCATCGCCAACTGAGCCTTCGCTGGGCCCGGGAACATCGCGACTGGTCCATGGATCAGTGGGAGAGAGTTGCCTGGTCAGATTGTTAGGATGTTGGCTGGTCAGGCCAAAACTAACTGTGCATCACGACAAAACATAAGATGCCGATGGCTTTGCACAATAGCTTAAGATTGCAGAGTCGTTCTTAATAGCAGATGGAAGCCCGCCAGTAAATTAAAAGGGAAACAGTTAAAACTTTCACCGAGAAGCATGCACTTGTGTGTGAGTTGGAACTTAGTAAAAACGACAGTAGTTAAATATAAACATTGCACATTTATTCAACAAAAAAGCACGGAAATATATTTACAAAACATTAACAAAAGAGTTTATGCATTTTTAATATACTTTAGCTTAAGTATTATGGCTTGTTTCTTAAAATCATACACTTATAGATATATATAGCTTGAGCTAGAGGCGAGAAAAAAACAATTTACCGGTTTCATCCGGGAAAAGGGAAAATGTCGATATCGGTGTTAAACTGGTTTTCTCGAAGTCGGGCTTGCTGGACAAATGACGGCTTTTAAAACGGAGCTTCGGGCATACTAGGGTTGACTGTCGGTTGGGTGACCAGCATCAGTTGCTCCCGCCAGCGGTGAGGGAACGATGTACGGCTTGGCTAATCTCCGCTACCGGTTACGTGTGGCCTTTCCAATTGACTTATGCTCGATGACCGTTAACCGCCATAGTTAGTTAACACGTTGTTGCTTAGCTAAGGTAATGCAACAAAACAAGGATACGCACCAGCATGCACACCTCTATGTATCGTATATATCGCACCATACAGCACATATCACCTATCTCGCACCTATAGCACTAACACCATCCATGCATACCTGGTATTACTGGCTTATATATAGCCATGCGTCGCCTCTGCGCCATCTGGTGTCGGCAGTGAGCTGCCGGAATATGCAAATTATGCATCACCGGCACGGTTACGACTATCACTACTGATTAAAAGGTAGTGACGTCATTCCACCTGCTCTTGCTAGCTCTGACGTCAGTAGTTGTTATAACGCAATTAACGAAGCGTTATCGTTCGACGGCTTGCTGAGTAAATAGGAGAGGACTGTGAAAAAAAACTGTTTTTCCTAACACAGATGAATGACGGTTTGTCATTCATCACGCCGATGGCCGTGTCAGGATACACCGTCTTCCAGGCGAACTGTTGCTCCCTCAATGTACAGTAGGTCATACACAGGCCGGTGGTGGCGGTATTATGCTTTGGGGGAAGTTCTCTTGGGCGTCTCTGGGACCCGTGGTTGTGGTAGAGCAGACCATGAATGCTACAGGGTATCTGAACATCATTGCGGACCAGTTGCACCCTTACATGGCCTCTGTTTTTCCAGCTGGAAATGGAATGTTCCAACAGGACAACGCCCCGTGTCACAAGGCTAAAATTGTGTTGGAGTGGTTCCAGGAACATGATGCTGAATTCCAGTTAATGTCCTGGCCGCCTAACTCACCGGATCTCAATCCGATAGAACACATTTGGGATGTCATGGGACGGCAGCTCAGAGTTCAGAGACCACCAATTCGCAATATCTCGGATTTGCGTGACCGTTGCTTAAACATCTGGTACAATCTGTCTCCGGCCATCTATCAAGGACTTGTGGCATCCATGCCAAGGCGGGTTGAAGCTGTGTTACGCGCCAAAGGTGGGCCAACTAGTTATTGACAGGTGGTCATAATGTTTTGGCTCTTGAGTGTATAACGAACTTATATATATGTATATATATAATATTGTAAGAAGGCAACTTATTTAAACAAATAATACTTGGGAAACATTAAACACTCATTAGCGGTATACATGCATAAAGAAACCTGTAGTTTTAAGCTATTACCTTTCACTAATAACAAAATAACAGTATCTTTCCTCCTTGGGCCCCCCCCCCCCCCTCCTCAGAAAATAATTTGTCTACGGCCCTGACTTCTATCAGAAACCTTTCTTTCAGTCGTTTAAGATAACAATAGTAAGTCTGTTAATTTTGTATAATAAAATTATATTACTATACAACAAATATAACTTTCAATTTTGTCCATTAATTCTAATATTTAAAATTTTATTAATTTCACATAGATTCCCATTATTTCATGGGTTTAGATTTTTGCTCAAACTTTCATAGGGATCTCAAAAGAACTATTTTATCTTCTTTTATGATGTTTTTATGATGAATTTTATGATGCATAAATTGTAATGCATCATAAAATTTCGGAAAAAATATGTAATGTTTAGATAAATTTAAGTATTTTTGATAAAACATGTCAATATATCTTTGAGTTTGTAGTGTCTCATTAAGAAGTTGAATTCATGTGAAAATTATATAAGGTAACAAAATCCTTATATAATTGTCACTTGTCCTTACTCACTTATCTTTATATAAGTTCCAATCAATGATATAAATGTTTTAAAAGAACAAATATCACTCTCTTTACTCAAAGGGAAAAAAGTGGAAATTACCTTGTTTTTACATAAACAAAGAGTGTTTTATAATAACTTACCGATATGGTTTGAACTTTGGTGATTATTAAATTATATTAACACACACACTATTACATATGTTACATACATTAAAATACCAATTTGAAAACATCGTTTTAAATTCTAATCATATCAACTGTTAGTGACATGGAATCATGGGAATTTGTTTGAATTGTCTGGTTTGTCCAACTGATCATTTATATTTTTTATTTTGAAACTACTGTATTCTTCAAAAATTATAGTCACGCATAAAAGCAAACTGGTGGAACTTTACGAGAAATTCTCCCAAACAAAATTACCATTGGAAAGAAAGGAACATTTGCCTATGCATTGTTAACAAGTTATACTGTAGTACCGAAAAATAGCGGCAAAAAGTGATCTATCTCTTCCATTGAAGTCTGTTCTGTTTTCTTTTAAGCCTATACATGAAAAGATTAAGGTTAGGTTATATTTCTAAGGTGTATTTACAGTGAGGTATACCACAAGGAGTGATATACCTCACTGTAAAGTGACAGTATATCACTCAGTATATACCTCACTGTAAAGTATTACAGTGAGGTATACACCAAACCAAAATAAAATAAATAAATGACCAAAATAAATTTTGCTATGCACCCGTCATACGACGGACATTTAGCCTAGTAACTAATAAAGCACCATCTTTAAGAATAATACAATCATAGTTAAAACACGAAAAAAATCTTAATTTTATTTTAATCCCCAAATAATGAAATAATGGAGTTATACATTAATGGGAAACAATTTTATACATTTATAAAATAAAAAGGACCAGTCTGGTTTAGTTTTCATAAGATTATAAATGTGCACTTTTCTGAAGTACAGAACTATGCATAACTTTAAAATTACTAATAACTATATTACATGTACTGTGTGATAGATTTTGAAACAAGAGATGACACACAGACCAACATTACACTGTTCACATTCATATCTAGTCTCTTGACGAACTCTTTTACCACTGTCAAGGGTTTTATTGGCACATATGACACACTTCCGAACGGGATGCTTCTTATTTGATGAAAAGTTTGTTATGTACGAGGGGATGTGCCTTTCAGACAACCTAGCTATATTTTGTGATGGTTTTATAGCTAAGCTACTATTCGGGATTTGTTTGATTTCTCCTGAATCTTCAATTAATTTTTCGACCAGTCTCATTCTGAAATCCACATGTCTTAAATTTCCACCACTCTTTTTAAAGATTACAAAGGAGTTCCACACAGCCTGATCCAGCAGATAGCGAAATATTTTTTTATAATATTTACGCTGTTGATGTCTCGTTATTCTGTAATAAGATAAACACTGATCAGCCAAATCCACTCCACCCATTGATAAATTATAGTCAATAACCACGGCTGGTTTTTTTTTTTTTCATATCTCTGTTTGAAGGGATATCTACGAGATCTGCATTGTGAATAGTGCTTAGCATGCAAAGTGGTTTCTCGTCTTGCCACTTCGAAATGCAAATCTTTCATTTTTGAAAGGCAATTTCTCCTTTCTTCAATTTTTTATTCTTTATCGGCAGAGGTAAACCTTTTCTATTTGCCTTCATAGTTCCATAGAGGTTGCTAGAGGTCTTGATTTTTCTTTTAAGAGCAAATTTGCTAGTTCTGGAGATGTAAAAAAATTATCTGTTGTCAAGGTGCAGCCTTTGCTTAACAAATCATGAACTAGAGTCATGACAGTTTTCGTAGAAAGACCATACATATTGTATTTGTCGTGGAAAACTGTCCCTTTGCCAGTGTAAACGAGGGAGTTCCAAATGTATCCACTTTGGGATTCGCACAACTGATACATTTTGATTCCAAATCGTGCACGTTTAGTTGGAATGTACTGTTTCCACCCCAGTAGTCCTTTGTATCCCAACAAAGATTCATCAACAATTATTTCTTGTGCTGGATGGTAAACATTTTGGAAGTTTTTTATCAGCTTGTGATGCACATCATAAATTTTCCTTAACTTTGGATGGGGATGAGTTTCAGCATCAAAGGTTTCGGTATTTTCAAAGTGCAGGAATTTCATTAGCAGAGGGAATCGTTGAATGCTCATCACCTGGCTGAAGAAAGGAATTGACAGTATTGGTCTCTTGGACCAAAACCATCTCTCGACTGGTTTCTGGACTAGTCCTTGTAACAGCAAAAGAGCAATAAATTTATACATCTCTTCTTTGCTAGTGTCTTGCCACTTTAAAGAATGAGATGATGGCGTCAGATGGGCAGTTCCAATATAATTATTCGCATAACGGTTCATTTCAACGACTATGTGAGAAATAATTTCCTCATCAAAAAATAAGCAAAAAAATTCTAAAGGATCCTCTGTGTCTCTTATAGAAACTTTAATTCCAGAATCTCCGGTAAAAGGAAATTTTGGTGGAGGTGGTACTTATTTTGGTGGAGGTGGCATCGATTTCACACTAATTTCTAGCTTCCTCTAAATTGTCATCAAAATCAGATTCAGAATCTGATGATAGAAATTCTTCATCTGTAGATCCAATAAGGCTTTCTTGATCAGATTCAAAATCCATTTTATACAAAAATGAAATATTCAAAATTTAAACTTCCTCTGACGACCGACTCCAAATTTGGGGTAATAATACGCTAAGCTTCCAAGACAGCCAAAATGCGGGAAGTCTTTTACTTCCGTCTATGACTTCAGGCAAAAAGGGTCTTTTCTTCAGATATTTGCCGCTGATTGCATGTGAAAGTTTCAAGCGGAAATAGTATGGGAGTCGAATTGTTGTATCCTTCAAACGATGCAAGATGTTTTCTATGAAATGAAATAGCCTCAAAGTTTATGTTTCAGTGGAATGAAAATCGCAGTATTATCTCTATATCGATTAGATTGCTTGTACAATTTATTAGTAGTGTATACAAGTATTTTCAGTTTTTGTTTATGAAGATTTTATTTTATTTTTATTTTTTTCTTTGATGCGATTTATTTACCTAAGAAGGGGGGGGGGGGAGACAGAAACAAAGAATAGATTATAAAAAAAATATTGTATGAAAGAAAGGGAGTAATCAGAAAACTAAATAGTTAACATGCATTTGAAATTCAACAAAATTAACAATGCATGCAAGTAATTAATATCTAATTTATAAAATTATTTTAGGGTAGGTGGGGTCAAAAGTTGGCATGGGGCAAAGGTTCGCAGATACATTTAAAAATGACCAGGAACAGTTTTAGGGGGAATCAGGTAGGCAGTGCATTCATATACTTCCAGTCAGTTGTCTCGTGAAAGCTGTTGGAGTTACGACCTTCTACAGCTGAGAAAAATGAGATAAGCTTATATTCGTCATTTTTAATGTAATTTTTTGCAACTTTTGAGTAATTTTGAGCATCACTCAAACTCACGAACTGTTTTATGCTTATTCTCACATGTTAGGGTGGTAAATAACCTTTTAAATCCTACCTTAAGTTTTGGATTAACTCAAATACAATGGTGTCCATTCTGCCAAAACAGAACTAGCACGAAATGGGGTAAAAGTTTGCGGGAGTCATGAGGTAAGGTTTGCACTGCAAACCTTTGCCCCTCATACTATTAACATTTGTTTCATGTCCTATTTTCATTAGGAACCCTTATTTACAACATCTTTTAGTTCTTGGTTTTCAGTTTACAGTAAACATCCGTCTTGAAACATGGTGTCTAGCGTGCGGGAATTATACGGGAGTTTTTGTCGTCAGGAAAAATGCACAAATTATACGGGAATTTAGCATTTTGACCTACAAATGCAGGAATTTTATTCAACCTTTTCCTTATAATATTTTCAAATAAACAAAAATTACTACAAAATAAACGAGAATAAAATGATCTAATACTCGTATGTGCGGCAGAGGGGAAACGTTCCGAAATCATTTTTCTTTTTTTTTCTTTTTTTTATTTCTTTTTTTTTTTTATTACAGCCAAATATATACTGGAAAAAGTTGTTCTACTATTATTTTAAAGTCAAGTTTGTTTCCATTGTTCCCGTCATTCACCTTTCATTTCCAACCCTTTTTACCTGGAATTAACTAGTTAACTAATCCTCCAAAGCCTTGTGGTATAGGTACCTTTATTTTAAACCCCCATTATTTCACAAATTATTCATCCAATTGGGATTTATGTGGGATTTTCATTTACACAAGACTATGAAATTTAGATGGTAAACCGGGAGAAAAAAAAAAAAGTTTTCAATTCTTAAAGGAAACTTCAAATTTCACTTGGAAATTATTAATGGGCATTCACATTTTTGTAATTTGAAAATAAATTAAGGTTTTTGATAAAAACTGTTTGTTTTTAATTATAATTTTTTTTTGTAAAATGCTTGAAAATTCATAAATTAAAAATAAAATAAATTAGTACAACACAAAAAATAAAATAGTTCTGAACAAAGACCTATTTTACAAGATAAAAGAATTAAATGTTGTTATAAGGCATTATAGGCTTCGAAGGTCTGGTCAGAGAAATTAGCTCTCCCTCATTAATGGACGAGTTTAGGCTAATTTACTACATAGATAGCAAAGGAAAAAGGGGGGGGGGGGGATTTTAGTACCCAGTACTGCTAGACACCCTGTTTCGTTACCTGTGCTAAAAGTTTTTTTTTTCTTTTCCGGAGTTTGAATAAGATACCTAAGTGATATTTAATATTTTATTCATAGAATCAAAAATCAATCAATAAATAGGATTAATGCATCTAGTCAAGTGTACTAAGTCAATTTTTTGTCTACCTGAATTTGCTTAATTTTTACGGGTTTTAAAAGACTGAGTATAGCCTAAGATATGATATAACGATGGTGTTAATAGTTGATATTTTAGTTGGAGGTTCTTTAGTTTAAGAAAAAAATTATTGAGATTAACCCTGTTCAATTTGTAAATTCCTTTATTAGATTCAACTTTCATTAAGAATTTTGAAATATCAACTATTAAGATGTGTTAATAGTTGATATTACAGTTTCAAGTTATTTAGTTTAAGAAAAAATTTATTGAGATTAACCTGTTCAATTTGTGATTTTCTATATATATAACACCTTTAAAAAGATTACAAAATGTGAAATAAAATTATTTGGGGCAAAGATTCGCAAACAAACCCGGAAAACCATTTCTCAGAATAGATAACACTCCCTGACGAAAGTGAGATGTTGGAATTGCTTTTGTCAGCTGACCCCAAGTGGGGAGAAACTGAGAATTCTATTTCCCCCTCCGAGGAGGGAGGAGGGGGAAAATTTGTTCCACAGCATGGCAGAGGGGGAAAGCAATTTTTGAGGAAACCGTTTGTAAAGAAATTGCAATGGAAATTGTTGACCTTTGGGGAGAAAATTCATAGATGGAGGCTTTGGCCATTCATAGAAAGAAAACGAACATTTGCCTGACAGTCAGAGGGTTAAAACATCCTGCTTAGAAAATGTTTTTGCACATACATTACAGGCAAAAGGTTTCCATCCTGCATGGGAACGGAGATGTAATTTTAAAATACCGAGCTCAGAAAATGATTCCTTTCACAAATTGCAGGCAAAATGTTTCTCTCCTGTATGGGTACAGAGATGTCTTTTTAAAACAAATTGACGAGAGTACCTTTTGTCACAAACATTGCAAGCAAAAGGTTTCTCTCCTGTATGGGTACGGAGATGTCTTTTTAAAACACTTTGACGAGAATATCTTTCCTCACATACATCGCAGGCAAAAGGTTTCTCTCCTGTATGGGTAAGTAGATGAGTTTTCAAACTCCCCCGTGTAGAAAATCTTTTCTCACATACAGTGCAGGCGAAGGGTTTCTCTCCCGTATGGGTACGGAGATGTGTTGTTAATTGCCCCTGCTCAAAAAATCTTTTCTCACATACACTGCAAGCGAAAGGTTTCTCTCCTGTATGGGTATGGAGATGTTTTTTAAAATCACACAACTGAGAAAATCTTTTCTCGCATTCAGTGCAGGAAAAAGGTTTCTCTCCTGTATGAATACGGAGATGTCTTTTTAAAGGACCTAACTCAGAAAATCTTCTCTCACATACAATACAGGCGTATGGTTTCTCTCCTGTATGGGTACGAAGATGTCTTTTTAAATCACCCTGCACAAAAAATCTTTTCTCACATTCACTGCATGCAAACGGTTTCACTCCTGTATGTCTACGGAGATGAGTTTTTAAATCACCCAGCACAGAAAATCTTTTCTCACATACAGAGCATGGAAAAGATTTCTCTCCTGTATGGGTACTGAGATGTGATTTTAAACTGACGAGCTGAAAAAATGTTTTCTCACACACATTGCAGGCAAACGGTTTACCTCCTATATGAGTACGGAGATGTCTATTTAAAACTTTCTGCAGAGAAAAACTTTTCCCACACACATTGCAGGCAAAGGGTTCCTGTCCTGTATGTATACGGAGATGAGTTTTTAAATTCCCCTGATGGGAAAACCTTTTCTCACATACATTGCACGCAAAAGATTTCTCTCTTGTATGGGTATGGAGATAATTATCAGCAGTGTGGCATAAAAGATGTGCATTTAAGGCAGCCAACTGTGAAAATGTTTCTTCGCATAAATTACATTTGAAAATTTCCTCATCCATGTGAGGTAGAAGATATGAACTGGAACTTTTTACATTTATACTGATTCTCCACGTGCCACATGGAGTGTGTTAGTACTCAGCTTTAGCAGGGTTCTGCTTGCTGGAATGGCTTTCATTTGAAGGTCCATTTACACTGGAAATACATGACATTTGCTCCTCCACCATGCTGACATTTTTTTACTTGATGACCCAAAGACTAGAATTGCCAGTAATAGATTTATCGTCTTAATTTGCAGACTCCTTAAGCATTTTAGTTGCACACCTAATGATCTGTAGAGAGAGAAGAAAGAAATTTAGTGAGACATATGAACACTATACCATAATATTATAAATCATACTCGAAATTATAAATTACTACAAATTTAGTCATAAATACTCATTTCATATTTTTCACTTTAAATTAACAGCAAATTATAAAAGTTTGTACTAGAAAATGAGACATACATAAACTAAAATGTTACACATTATATTATGGATTAATTAAATTATTGAGATTTTAAATTTATTGTAATGAGCACATAAGATTCCTTAGCCATCGTTATTCTTTTGTCTTGGTTGATCACAAGGATGTGTAGAGATTTGATATGTTTTAGTTTGTAGAAATATCCTCAAAACTACTGATACTGACTCAATTAATAATGCATAAGGAATATTATTTTTTCCCTTTATGTTCATTTCAGTTATCTAAAACTCAAAATAATTTCATCATTAATTATTGTTTTATGATACGAGAAATTTGAAAGATGGATATATGAGTAAAAAGCTTGGTTACCATCAGATTACAAAGATCATAAATCTAATAAAATATATAAAACTATTACACCAAATGACAAAGGATATGCTGTTTGTGGGTATGTTTTGGCATTTTTGTGTGAATTTTAGCTTGGTAGCTACAAATATTTCTCACCACAAATTATCCATGTTTTAATTTCAATTTTGTCAATAAAATACATTAGGATAACAGCGATGTAAATTTTTCAGAATTATTTCCTTTCTACGAATACATAACAGTGCTTTGATGAGATTTTCCAAATAATCCAAATCAAACATTTCACAACAGTTATCTTTGGACCTCTTGTAGTTCATGAGATATTATGCGGTTATAAACACATAATAAAATTTCCATACAAAATAAATCTGCACAGCTATCATGTAATGCTTCTTGAAAATTACTTGTGAAAACAATTTAAAATTTCATTTTTAGAAATATTAATTCAGAACTGCTCAAAGGTTTACCCCCCCCCCCCTTATCTCTTATGCAATTCATTTTTGTTAACTCTTTTAGACTCTCAATGTTCTAAATAAAACTTGCCAAATGAGTGTAGTATATAACTTCAGAGTCAACCAGCAATACTGATTTGACATATCTTGGTATTATAGCAAAGAAACAGAATTTAACAGCCATAGAAGAAAAAAAATACATACATACACTTAAGTTAGAAAATTTATTACATTCCATATCTCTTAAACTATATTTTTTTATCAACAGACTTGGTTAATCAAAAATTATTGTAATCAGAATATAAAGAAATTTGGAAGCTAAGACATACAGATTAGTCTGGCTAGAAAAATGTTTTTCATTGTTGTAACAAGTTGCAATAATGTCCACTTAATACCAGAATCTGAAAATAGAAGTTCCATCCCAGAGATTCTCTTCTGAGAAAATGTGTGTACATTTTGAAAGTTTCTCTTAAAGTCTGCTAAATGGTTGAGCAGGGTTCAATATTTAAGATAATCTCTGTGAGAAATAAAGAGGATATATTATGTGATAGCTCACTCTAATTGGTTATCTTTATGTGTTTAATGAATTGTAACCACAATGAGAGTATAATAGAGCCAAATACCAACAACAACTTGGCTTATCAACAATTCTTTAATGAGATAACTTGCAATGTTAATGATACAAAATACAAACAATTTTTCTGCACTGAGTTGATTTACCTGTCTATATCAAGACAACAAATTTTGGCAAGAAGTCAGGGTTCTCTTTATAAAATTATTAAAAAGTCTATGAAGCCAAACTCACAACAGTTTTCTAAATTAAAATGATATGAATAAGAATAAGGCAGACTTATGCATCAACATTAAATATAGATGAAACACATTGCTAATACAGCAAATAAATAATAAAGTTGTAAAGTACCTCAAATATTTTGTTTGTTTGTTTGTTTTATCAAATGAATACTTTATTTTCTGAAAATATGGTGCATTCCAAGTAGGTGTGGTTCAACACCTATATTTCCTATTTAAAGAATACTAACATAAAATATAGAAAATGCGTAAAAAATTAATTATGAAAGGCATGAACAACAAGAACTCATAAGTTAAGACTTTCTAGTATTCATTTCATTTGATGCATTTTCATTCTCGGCATAATTACAGAGTATATTACTGAAGTACTGGAGAAACAAAAGAGCACCAGATCTTTTCAAAACTGTATTTTTGACACTTTTACTGCAGTTACTTTCAACTAAATAACTTTTTTTACCCCAAGGCTAAGGGAGTGAGGATACTTAAATCTAAAACCAAACAAACATCAATTTGATTAACAATAATACTCTGATAAGAGAACAGACCATTAAAATTTAGTTTTAAACTAATCCAAGTACAATATATACAATAAAAAATTTTAAAACACGATACCAAAGCTGTCATAAATATCAGTAAATATAGGATTTTAAATCCTGAAATGTTCATAACAAAGACTTAAGAATACATAATACCGAAGAAATTTTATTTTTGTGTTACCAAAATTTTTATGTATAACATACTAGCAATTGTGTACAGTAACATACAGGAAGCCTTGACTATTACAGTTTTGAAGTTTTAAATAATTTATTTTTGCTTTTAATAAGAATTTTAATTTAAAATTCAAGTCTATTTAAATCATATTCTTTGAAATACATTAGCTTAAACTTTATACAAGCATATTATAATGAATCATGTACCTAGAATGATGAATATTTTGCAGTCACTGCAGTTCATATTATCTTTGTTACAATAAGCGATGAACATTAATGTTATTTACTAGCCGTTGGCATCATAAACTTTGATACTAGATGAATACTGAAACAAATAACACAAAAAAAATTACTGATAAAATCATAAATAAATCGTTTCTCTGATAGAAAAATGATACAAGAAAGTAACGGCCAAACTGCAGATTACTTCTAATAGTTTCAAATTGTGTAAACTCACAAAGTTTGATGGCAGCACATAATTTATGTGAAAAATTTAATTATTTATTTAGTTTTAGTTGCAAGTTTCACTTTAAATTAACAATGTTTTAAGATTTCATAGCAAGTACAAATTTTAATGCACATAAATGATGGTTCATTAACTTTGATAAGGTTTACATGTTTTAACAATTTTAATATACTTTAAACATGGAATTAAATTTAAAAAACTCTGAACACATGAATGCTCTGAAAAGTGCTCAATCTTTCATGGTCTTAAATCTAGGGATTATATTTTACAAGTGGCTCCCTTTTTTATGTTCTGCAGCTCTTGGACTGTAATCATTATAATAATTAATTTATTATTCAGTTTAATTGTTTAATAAGCTGAAAACCAGTGCTACTTAAGCTTTGCACTTATGTCACCAAAGGTTAGAGATTATCAAATGTCACTTTGTAGTTTTCAGCTTTGAGTAATTTAATTTTAATGACCATCAAATGTTTTCAGTCAATAAAATTTGAAATAAGCTTCATTTAATGAACTATGTAATCAGCCAATGAAGACAATTTTGATTTCTATTTGCAACATTTCGTTCTCCTCCTCTTCAAGGATTACAATCAGGAAGATTAGAACTTACCCCTGGCTATGAATACCTAGATCATAGGTCTTATACTAAGCCTGAATGCATCTGATACATCAGTTCACCTTTATCAGAATTTTCGAATTCTAAAAATTTATAAATTTAGAATCATAATTTATGTTTTTACTTAATTTTGTACTTTAAAAAAAAATATTTTGATTTTGCTCTCAAGTCCTGATAGGCCAACGCACTGGTGAAATACCGTTGCCACTACTGATTATAAATATACTCTTGCATACGCCATCGGAATGGACATCACTTTCAGCTTTGCAGAGCAGAACCAACCGCTCCCCATGCTAACGTCCTTAGAGAAAAATTTGGATGATATTTCACTTCAAAGCGAATATTTTTTACCCGAGATACCTGTTGAATTGCATACCGAATAACGGCAACTTAATTTAAAAAATACTTTTAACGGTATTCCAGAGGGAATATTTAAAGATAATTGAAAGGTTTCTTTGGTTTGGTTGAAGGCCCCTATGGCCATTTTTCAGTACAGACCGGGACATTCTGCTTAAAGCCGATTCCGAACGGCTACAAACATCCATGATAATAGTGGGACTAGAACCCATAGACTCTGATACCGACTCCAGCTCAAAAAGGTTTCTTTGGAAATTGGCTTTCGTACGCTTTGTGTCCATTGTCCATGTGTGGAGCGTAATCTTCAATACGCCATCGGAGTGAGACGGACATCTTGGAGACTTTGGAGGATAAAACTAGGAAACCCTATGGAGATTAGTATTGATACCTTTTTGCGGAGACTCTTGCTCGAAACCTATCCATACTTAAAGAAATTTGTACTATGTAAACCTCAGTTTATTTAAAATCTGTGATTTATGATAAAAAATTACTCCTGGATACGCTGTTTTTGATGAGAAAAACAATAAATATTATTCACTTTCGAATTTCACTTTGCCAAACGCTGCCTAGTAAGCAATAAGCGTATTGAAATAGAAAATTATGATTACCCTTGTATGGCAACCTTCTAAGTCAAAGATGCCAAATAATTTTGGGATTGTTTAGATTAATTCATTTCCGGTGTCTGTGAGCCGTGTGCAATGAAAACTTGCGATATTTGTTCTCTTTTCAGCTGGAATTTAAATTTAATAAAACGAGGACAAGATGCTTTGAAGTCTTCCCTCTTAGAGTCGTTTTATTACGACCCGTGTGGGATTATACGTATATGTGTTCATGTATCAATGAAAAATAAAACTTACAACGTTGAAGTAAGTTTAATTTGTGGTTTTTTTTTCTTAAATCGCCTTTTGCCTATTTAAAAAATATATGCTCTTCTGATTGACTAGTATTTATCTAGTATTTCAGTTATAAATCTGACTTTTTATAACTGAAACATATCAAATTCCTACGCTTATGATTGCTTCTGAATAATTTTCATGTTGGCTTTCGAAGTAGATAATGATAGTTTATTTTAGTATGAAAATTGAAGTTTTGATACTATAAAACATGATTAAAAAGACACTATCGCCATTATGGCTCTTTTCGGAGTACCTGGGCGAAAGGCTTATACAATGATGACTATGATTAATTTGAGTATGGGTGCTAGTGAAATTGGTCAGTAGAGGTTTTTAAGCTATATTTATTACTGAGTTAAGAGAATTAAAATTTGAATTAAAATTTTTGTTTTTAATTAAATAAAAAGGCGTGCACAGAGAGAGAGAAAAAAAAAGAAAGGAAAGAAAACGTGTTTTTTGCGGGCGATCAAAAAAGAAATAAAATGGAATTTTATTTAGCACAAGGGATTCTTCAATTCCTGTCCATTAAATATGAGTTTCTTCTATTTTAGACCTTATTTCTTTTCACTAGATACACCGAAAAATCTTTTTTTTTCATTAAGAATTGAGGTTGTTTTATTATCTACGAATGTGGGGTTATTTTGAATGCCCCTTTCCCTCCATACCAAAACACGTCGGGCGTCACACTCCAGACTGAATCGGGACTCGTCTGTAAACAGCACTTGGCTCCAATCATGTTGCTCCCAATCTCGGTGTTCAGCAGCCCATCTTCATCGGGCCGCACGGTGGCGTGAGGTCAACGGAATACAAACCATTGGCCTACGTGCATAGAGACCTCCCTGACGAAGTCTATTACGTACTGTTTGGCTGGACACCCTTCGTCCTGTTGCGAAGAGCAACTGTCTTTGCAGCTGAGTAGCATTGTCTGTTCTGTTTCGACGAGCTGTTAACAGTATATACCGGTCATCAGATGCTGTAGTGGCGCGTGGCCGACCTTGCCCTGGTCGACGTCTAACATTCCCTGTTTCTTGGAATCGATTCCACAGCCTTGCAACGACACTTCTGGCGACTACAACAGCGTCCGCGACACTACGTTGTGTTTGCCCGGATTCAAGTCTGCCTATAATACGCCATGCCATGGATTCCGGTAAATCACGTTGTTGAGACATTTTCAAGTCACCTTTTCTCAAAAAGAATAACTGAGTAATCGAATTTCACAGTTAAGGCAGTGAAACAGACGTTTCTGCAACATCCCGATTTCCACCCTTGTGTTCTTTTTCAGGTTTTTGACGTCATGAACTTTGATTTGCATATGAAATTTTCTTCTTCTGTTTCCTGCTAGGCTTTAAATTATGGATGATTTATTTTATGTTACTTATCGGTGTAAGTATTTGCGTAATTTCGTTAAAACCATGTGCTCCCCTAATTGTTTTGAGCAGTGTATATATATATATATATATTTTTTTTTTAGCCAATGCGGAGGCACTTGTAATGAAACATTCGCCTATACTACGCCGCAGTTTTACTGTCCATTTTATTTCTGGCGTCTTCATGTGTTTACAGCTCTTTGTTCCAGATATCACATTTAAGTAAATTGGAAGTTAAAGAATTGTTGGAGACCCTAGAAAAATCGTTTTCGTAGTCCCCCTCCTACCCGCTTTTTCTCCAACTTGATGTTGTTCTAATGTAAAGATGGAATTTTTTGTGAACGTTTAGCTATGAGATTTTCGGCAGAGAATGACATATCGGCTTAACACCAGTCCTCCTCTCCTCAGGAGAGGAGGACGCTGACATAATCATGAAACCAACTGAATATGATTGGGAGAACTTGCGAGTTCGATCAATAGAGACAAAGGCATGGAACGATAAAAAAAGAGTCGAACAAGAAGTTTGTGCGAGGAGTCGAAGCAACGAATTGTCGAAATACACCGTGCAGAAAGACCGGTGAATAATCTCATCCGTTGCGTTTTAGTGGGAAAAGGGAGATGTCTGCTTTTTAAAGTACTGTGACTCAAGCAAGTCAGTCAAAGTCATGTAGTTGACAAGGTACCTAGCGGGGAGGTCGTAGAAACCTTTGTACCTCCGACCGTACGATGTTATGATCGAAGAACGATTCTTCCATTGGGCACTTTGCTTTCCATGTTGAAGAGCAGGCACGCTAGCTTAAATACCCCGCAAAACAGCGACGAAATGGAGATAGCTGCGGCAGGCTTCCATCTGAGGGGAAGGATAAATGCTCGCACAAGGCGAGGGACTGACAATGACGGCTCCCTCAGCCAGGCGCGCAGGACATCGTCCGAGCGAGACAGATAACAAGGAGTAGTTTGGGTGGAGAGCGCAGAAGTGACCCCACAACGAGGAGAGAGAGACGTCTCAGTAATAGCAAGAAACTAAAAATTCTTTTCCAACCATACGTCTGCAAACAAAGATGACAAATTCTCCTCAAATGGGAGGAAAAAGCGTAGCCAATTAACCACCCGAAAAGGTAAAAAGAAAGAAGAGAAAAACTTCGCGAACCGAAAGGGGCAGACGATTATAACAAAGAAGGAGTGAAATCCGAGAGAGCCAATCACCCCAACAACAGTTATCTCCTTTTCCTCTTTTTGGAAGGGGGGAGAGAGCATTGCTAGGCCGGTAAAGCAGGAACCTGGGTCGCTTTGCGGAGGACGGCGACGGGATACTCGGGTCGAACGCTGGTATCAAAAAGAAGTATAGGGTTCTCTATAGAATTAATACCTCAATGAAACTTCCAAGCAAGTTTCTAATTTCGGGTAGAAAGGGCCTAATCTTGAGGTCTTTATGAAGGATAGCGTTACTCACGTACCATTCCCCAGATACGCAATCGCGTAAGATTCTGTTTTGAATTACTTTTAATTTCCTGAGGTGAGTGATTGCAGCGGTACCCCAAGCAATAGATCCATAAGTCATAACCGGTCAAACGAAGGCTTTGTAAAGAAGCAACTTGGATTTTATTGACAGGCGACTTTTCCATGTCAATATATAGCTAAAGGAACCCTGTGCAGCCTTAGATTTTTGAACCTGATCATCCATCTGTAGGAGCCAGGTTAGTTTCGAGTCTATGATGACCCCTAAGTACTTGTAAGAGTCAGCCCAGGGAATCCGCTCTTGATTAAGAAGGGAGTTATAAACTGGTGGGATAGAACTACCCGTGAAATACACCGCGGCACATTTGTCAGCGTTCACTTTAATTCTGCACGTAAGAAGCCATTCACAATACGCATTTAAATACTTTTGGAGCCTCTGGAACACAATGTGACAATGCTTGTGAGCATAGGCGTAGCGTCGGGGGGGGGGGATGGGAGGCGCGTTCCCCCCAACTTAACTTGAGATATATTAAAACGTTAATAAAAGTTCAGTTAAAATCTGAAAATTGTAGAAAACTTTTAAGAAAGTTGATTTTTCCCACTTTTTCAAACTGAAGATTCCGGTTGTGGCTCTAGCCTTAACACAGTTTTTAACGATGATATGATCCTTAACAAAAATTCTATGCTATATTTTTTTCTCATTTTATTTATATCATATTTATTTTTCTCATTGTATGACTTTTAAATAGTACTCAAACATCAATTCTATTGTTATTCAATTAAAAAAAGCATAATATTTCATATTTTAAGGACCGTCCGGCAGTTAGTGTGCTGAGGAGGGCCCTAACTGAATTCAATTTGTGCTCCCCCCCCCAAAAAAAAAAAAAAGTTAGAAGCACGCTACGCCTATGCTTGTGAGACATGATAATGGCGGTATCATCGGCATATAACGCTAAGTGGACGTTAAGGTGATTAGGCATATCGTTCACGAAAATATTATATAATTTAGGTCCGAGTAGGCTGTTTTGGAGAACTCCACTTTTAATGGGTCTAGGAGAGGAGATACTATCCCCCATACCAGCCGAAAATGATCTGCCCTGAAAGGTAGTCACGGAGGATTTTTATCAATTGTTAAGGAAACTTGAGTTTAAGGAGTTTGAAGATGATAAGACCGTCATGGCTAATTCGGTCGAACGCTATCCACGAATATGACTACAGTAATTTGACCTTTAGAACGGGCATCCTGAATAAGCTCCACAACACGTCATACCTGATGCTGAGTTGAATGCTGCCTCCGAAAACCCATTTGGTCGGGGCGAACTATGTTGATGTTGCAGAACTCTTCAAGCCATCTGACAAGGACATATTCGTAGACTTTAGAAAGTAAAGATAGGAGACTAATCGGTAGATAATTAACTGGATTAGTGGGTTCGGAATCCGGCTGATGTGTGGGGACAACAACAGCATACTTCCAACAGCTGGGGAAGTAGTTTAGTTTCAAGAGACTATTGATCATGCATGCAAGGTAGACTATATATTTCTTCGGAAGGTATTTTAACATGTTAGTAGAAAGGTTATCATTCCCAGGAGCTTTACCCTTTTAGAGCTTATCAATATAACATAAGATCTCAGAGAGACAAGTGTTCGCTATAGGTTTTAAATTATTTAAAACGTGACTTTGATTATTTAACTGATGATAATTTTGTTGAAGTACTAGCATGAGGGAACGGGTATCCAGTACATTCTGCTTAGGGGTAAACTGGCTAGCGAGCCAGTTTACCCCTAAGGGCCTGTTCACATAGGAGTCCGTTGCGTTGCGTTAAGGAAAAGATGACGTTGAGACAAAAATAAACCAATCATATGTCTCCAAACGATTAGCAATGAAATTTTTAACGCCTATGATTGGTTTATTTTCGTCTCAACGTCATCTTTTCCTTAACGCAACGCTACGGACTTCCATGTGAACAGGCTCTAACTGTTAGCCATAATCTCAGCTTTATCATTATTCGAAATAGCTATTGCGTTACAAAAGCACGTGGGCGAAGTGCTGCAGAAAAAATGAGACTGACACGACAGGGACATATCCTAGTTTGTCTACGTCACGACCGTGGGAGGGTACAGTTGTGAGGCCTGGGTTTCTAGGTCACGGCCGAATACGGGATTAGAGACGATTCAAGCAAGTAACGGCAGTCAGTTATTCCGTCATTGCCAATCAACCTAAATTCTTAAAACTACTTTTAACTTAATTTTTTTAACGCACACATTTTCAGTACTATTGTAATCATTATTGAGAACAGTAATCATGAAACATTCCACTATGCATACCGTGGATAAAGAGAGCTTTTGCTGCGAGAAGCCTCAATAGCTTTTTATGTCAATGTTACGGCAGTCACAGATAATAATTTTATATTTAGCAACCTGCTACTCAATCACAGTTGTTTCGAAAAATAGCTACTGTAAGGATGTCAGTAAAATGTTATTATGTGCCATGTGTATGTTTGGATTGATTGCTGTGTAATAAATGAAGTGTGCATTATTTGCTTACTTCATAAATAAGCATATCTGTTCTCCTGAAAATCGACTGCGTGGATGAAATTATATTCCCTATTTACCCGTGCACTTTGCGGTCCATGAAATATGGTGTTTTATGCGTTACTAAGGGTGCTGGTCTTGAAAGAAGTTTATTTCTAGCGAAGATAGTATCGAACTTGTCCTAAGGAAGTAACATCAGTAAATAAAGAAACAGGTATTGTATTTACTGTTTGCGGATTCTAATTACTGCAATACTTGTAGAATAATTGAACATCACTTTTTTTTAAACTGTGTTTTGTGAACTTATTTTATAAAATACTGTGTTCAGTTTTTAATACAATGACTACCATTTGCCATAGAGGATCACTGAAAGTATACTTGTAGATGGCTGTTTTTTATTAATACTAATGTACATGTTATCTTGCAGTTGACTTCAGTATGCAAATTTTTATGCCGGACATTAATAGCGTGATAACTCGGATACATTTTTTGTTAACAAATAATCATAATCGATTTTTGATTGTTACAAAATATGACTGCATTCAGACCGAACTTATAAAAAATGTATATAACTAAGGTTGGTTTTAGGAGCTAGTTTCCCTGGTATAGTGTGACAGTCATTGTGTTAAGTTTGATTACATGGGGTGGATGCTCAAATGTGTGGAGTCTTTTTTATTAAATTTTATATGTAAAAATATACCATACAACATTACTTTTTGTATTTTGAATACCTGTAGAATCAGCATAGTTTTATCATGCTTTTCCTGTACTTTTTCAAATTTTATTTAATTTGGGAAGTAACAGAGTAACTGTAGTGTAAACAGGGAGAGTAGAGTTTTGCAGTCACCATCTTGTTGCTATCTTGGTTTTAATTTCGATTTGGCACATTTTGTTGGTGCATTAATAAACACTTTTAACTAATAACCTCACTTGCAACCTCTCTACTTTAGTACATTTTCAGTATTTAAAGTAGAGGGTATTAGGTTCTATGGACTGCTCTTGGCGTTAGTGTGTTCTTTTTTAAATATTTCGGTCATATTTTAAAATGTTTCTTGGTGTTTTTATGATGTTTCTTTTTAAATTTGTGCCATTTTCAAGTGTTTCTAAAAATTGTTCTAGTGTTCTCAATTTGTGTTTCTGTTTGAAATTGAAATATTTGTGTTGCACAATTAGTTAAAATATGTTTTTTGGTAAAGTTGATTTTTAAATTTCTGCCATTTTAAAGTGTTTTAAGTGTGTGTTAAGTATTAATATGTTTTTAAAATTTGTTCCAATGTTCTCAGTTTGTGTTTTTGTTTGAAATTTAAAATATTTATGTTGCATAATGTTTCAAAAAATATTTTTGGTATGTTATAACCTCATCAAAAATATAAGTGGATTAGGCTGTCTAGGGATCCATTAATAGAAACATGCCTACTAAGTTTTTACACATTGGTGAGAAAGAGATGTAAACACCAAAAAGGTGTAAATATTGGCTTAAAAAAGTCCATGGATTTTAGATGGTGCCCTAAAATCCCTAGTCTTGCGAGAGAGAAGTAGATGAGTAAGAATTAAGTGTAGTTGCCTTGCTTTCTGAAAGTTTATTAATTCTGCCCTGCATGGCTCAAATTTTCATTCACTAAGGATTGAAGTATGCAAAGTTTGTGTTGAAAGTAAATATTCATCTGAAGTTGTAAAAATCAGTTAGAATTACAAAAGGTAGCCTCCTTGATAGTAAACATTTTTCATATTAAGATTTAATAATAAAAAAAATATTCAAACCTGTTTTGTTCCCTTATTGTCTCCCTTATTGTTTCTCTCTTTGATGTGGGCATTAGAATTTTTTTAATGTTCTAAAGGGTTGTGTCTTATATTCCCAATGATATTAATAATGTGGTGTTTATAGGATGGTATTTGTTTTAATGATTTATAAAGCTGTTATTCAAAAACCAGTGGTTAATAGCAGTACCTTTATAACAAAATATGAAATTAGCTTAAATATTCAACCCAATTAATAAACAATGATAATATTGACAGTGATAATGAGAATAATTAATAAATATTCTCTTTCTTTACCAATTGAATTTTCTGAAGTTATACTTTTTTACCCTTTAATAATTATTAGTTAATAATTATATATATACTAATTACTATTAATCTTAGTTACTCATTTATGTTTTGCAAATTCAACAGATGTATTTCATAGAGAACAACTTATATTTAGATTTTAGATTTTTTCTGAGAGTAAACATTTTCAACATACTCTAAAAATTTAACAAAGAGTGGGTTTACTGTTTTATATTTTGTGTTAAAACATTTATAAAAATGTTTTGATCCTTACTTTTGACCTCTTTACATGCTTATTAAAAAAGCAAAAAAAACCTAAACTAGAAAAATTATAGTGACATTAAAATCAATAGAAAATAATAGAGGAATTCAGTACATTATAAAAATCAATGATAATTTTTGTCTAATGGGGTGCCAGTCTTAATTGTGTGCCAAAACACAAAATGTGGTAACTTGTTTGTTTCACGTCAAAAGCAGCTAGATAATGACGTTATTGAGAATAAGTGGGTGAACAGTGAACATTGTTGTAAAATAGTAAAATAAACATCAAATATATATTATTATAGATATACTAGATCCGTACAGAATTTAATTCATGTGGCAGTGATTGCATGAGGAGGTACAAATGTTTTTGGCAATGTTAAAAGAAATTGGCAACTTTATTCTTCTGGTGTAATTTGAAATTTATGTGGTAATATCCATTTTGTATTTTTCTTGATTGTGAATTTCTGTAGTTGTCTTTGTTCTTTGTATTCATTTTGGATTTTATAAAATAGTCATTCGTTTTCTAAATCCAAATTTTTTTGTATTGTAATATTTATGTTTCATATCAAGTGGTACTCCATTAACCTAAAAGCACCAAATCAACCAAGTTTTGTTAATCTGTAGTTCTGTTTTCTTTATTCAAAAAGGGAATTTGATTGTGCTCGGCAGTAGAATATATATAAACAGATGGTGTTATTTAGATTAAGGGAAAACTAGCTATAAAATTAAGAGATTTTTTAGTTTATGTAATTCATTATTTATCTTTATATTACTTAATATAATAAACAGAAATCAAACATAAACATGTGCTTTCTTTTGAAGTAAAAATCAGATATTCTAATATATGTTTTCGAAAATCCAGTAACACCATTCATGTAGGAAGTATTTCATGACATAGGAGCATAAATAGATGTGCTCTTAGAGGTTCAAAATATTCTCTTTCTTTATCAATTGTATTATTATTTTTTATTCTACTTTCATTTTATTAAAAATTTCAGATGGAAAAGCTCTTTTATAACTGTTTACCCTATCTTGATTATTCTATAAAAACTAAAATAATAGTAAATAGTAAACCTTGTTGTTGTTCATGTGTAGGCACTTCTGTGGAGACATTCCTTCTCTTAACCAAGGCAATTTGTTGACTACTTTTAATCTGGGAGCACCATACAAGAAATTAGTAAACCTAAAAATTAGCTTGCAGTATATTCATATACCAGTAGTTATATTTATTGTCCATTTATAAAATTAAAATTCATACAATCAATATATTGTGTCTGGATTTTGAGAAATTCCTTTAACTACAGGATATAATAGAGTTTGTTGTTGTTGTGACTTTATCCTACCTAGCTGGAACATTCCAGTCTATAAATGGCTGCAAGCTCTGGTGTATACTGCTCCAGTTTATACTGGCACCATAAGGGTCAAATTTAGCCAGGTGTTACCTTCATTTTCGCCAAGCACCCCAGGTACGACATCTGGTTGGTTTGTACTTCTCTCTTCCTCAAGCAATATATATATATATATATATATATATATATATATATATATACACATACATACATACATTCAGTAATACCCTGACTTAACGTGAACTCGGAATTTCACAGTTTTTTTTTTATTTTACCCCTTTTCACCTTTTAAAATCTTGGAATGAAATTTTCCAAAAAACTGTAAATGGTGTCTGGAAGGAACTTTGTCCAATATTTTTAAAAAATGAGATGGAAACAACACCTGCTACTAATCCTATTACTCATGTGATAGGAGATGTCGATCTTGCCAACCAATAATAGATGGAAGTCTATGGAGATGGTGTCAATCAGCTTTTGGATTCTCATCATCAGGAGCTGACAGTCGATGATCTCATAGAGATGCACGACCAAAGCATCACTGATGAATCGACACTTCAGACCCAATTCTAAAAGAAAACCTAATGACAATTATAAACTTGACAGATGGTCTCAGCGCCATTGAGAAAGGGTAACAGGTTTTAGAGAATATAGACTCTAGTAAAGATCTCATGATCACATCAAAGCAGGAAATAAAAAAATTGTCACTCTGCTATGACGAAATTCATGTAAAAAAAAAAAAGGCATCAATACGGCAGATTACTTTAGTGATTTTTTTTAAAACCATTAACATATTTTTTTAAAAGTATCTTTTACATATGTATAATATAAATATGTAATACAATATTTTTCACTTAAAACTGGTGTTTTTGCTGGCATTCTGTACCAAAGTCCATGGGTTCGAGTCCCACTCTTGGCATGGATGTTCGCAGCCGTTTGGAATCGGCTTTAAGCAGTAGATCCCGGTCTAATTAGCCCTCATGTAGCAAAAAGTTAACTGTAGCGCTCCAAACCAAACCAATATTGGTGTTTTTGTAATTTCTTGGTCCTAATTAGACAAAATTTATATGTATTTATATGGAAAGTTGGACCACAACTTACGCGAATTCGACTTACCTGATCTTTCATCAGTCCTACCTATCGTGTAACTTCGGGGTATTACTGTATATATGCCTGGGGGGCATAGGAAGATCATCTAAAGTGGAGGTATAGATGTAAAAAGTTTAAGAAACACTGTAATAGAGTAATGGTATATATTTCACGAAATTTTTTATTGTTGAAGAGAAAGCATCTTATTTCCTGGGTGAATTCTGTTTCATCAGAGATTCTTTTTTGTATAATAAGTCTGAACGCATAAATTTTACTTAAATTTTTACTGCTTTGAAATGTTTAAAACATTTTCTTGTTACCTTAACCTGTTGACTGAAAAGTTGACACATAATCTAACATGACTTACCATGTGTGATTTGTACTAATTTACCTCTTTTTGAATAAGGTATTTTTGACAGGCTCATAACTCACAGAATTCTGTTTTCATCATGTGGAATCTGAAATTTATGGTTAGAATAATGAAATATGAAGATTTGCTCATAATTCATATAAGTCATAGTAAATTAAGTTTTCGAGTAAAGGATTATTTGATCCAGTAGGACATTTTCATCTGCCCCCATTATTGTTTTTAAATTAAGAAAGTCTTTTAAAGTGCTCTCTATAGCTTCTTAGCATTATATAATATCAGCAGTTTATGAGCCACTCACTTGCCAACTCAATTTACTCCATAGCAAAAAGTGGAGTAAAGTGATAAAATAATAGACATTGCTTTTTAAATTTCCCCTGAAAATATCAATTGAAAGACACATTGTAGAATATATTATTGTAGATGGATCTTTTATCTGTCAGCATATTAAATGTATAAGATAGAATATGCTTGGAGTCATTGGTATTATTATTAAAATTTTTGCATGACTAAGGGAGTGAATTGATATGACAAGGGATAAAAAGTAGTAACATCCAATTCAGTCTTCAAATTATTTTATTATAGCAGAAAATAATTTAAATAATTGTTTAATTATTCACAGATACTTACTTCTGTGGCATTGAGACTGTAATTGATTAATTATTTTACTTTTTGTGTGATGAAACAATACTAAACAATTTACCATTATCATCAAGTTATTTCTGTGTTGCATTATACTTGATTGCATTATAGCAATCATTTATATTAGAATATTGAGTTAATTAGATTGGCTTGTGAATTTTATTATTTATTATTCAATAACCAAAAGAAATGTTGTCATTTATTGGTGTAAATCCTTATTGTGAGAGAAATGTTTTATGAATATAAAAAGTTAGGATTCAGTCCATTGTTTTGACACTAAAATTTTAAAAATTTCAAAAAATGCTGTTAATTGATTTGGCTTGTAAATAGCTCATATATGCATTTGGTGGTAGAACAGTTTAGTAGTATTTCATCTAAGTCACAGTTAATTAAGTTTTCAAGTAAAGGATTATTTGATCCATTCAGTCTTTTTCATATGTCCCATTAATGTTCATAAATCAAGAAACTCTTTTAAACCACTCTTGGTAACTTCCATCTATTATAAATTATCTGTAGGGGTTTTATTTTATGTCTGCATTTGATGATAGAACAAATTTGTTTGAACAGCTGTGAGATAGCAAAAATTAATTCTGCATCTTCACTAATTTTGTAGATCACTATGTTCAATAGTTATTGCTGAAACACTTGTTCAGCACAGTGTTTCTAGGATGGTTAAATGTCATTTTCTGTACTCAAAATCGCAATAACTCACTGTCAGATTCTGTTTCAAATGTTTTCTACCTTTTTAATGGTCCCAGTGTCAGAATTGTAATTTTAATCTACCATCTAACCAACCATTATTTATCAGTGTGTGCTGTCCAGAAATCAGTCAAAGTACCTTCATATAATTAACTGAAAAGTACATCCTCATAAAATGAATCAGCAGTCTTCATTTTAGAAAATTCAGCCATATTAAGATACATAAAATTAAAGATATTAATATCATAATTAAATAAATACCATCGATTAGATTCAACAATACCAGACAATCATACCAATGTTCCTTGGCCTGATGATGAATTATTAGTTTGTTCGAAACATGTAGCCACTGCTTTTTAGTTTATTGGGGAATTTAAGAAGCGTTGATTATGTATTATAATCATTTATATAAATATATGAACCCTAAATTCCTTTATGATGCCATGTTTGCTAGTTTGTCACTGTGTATGCATATTTACAGTGGTGATTAAAATTAAATCTATGGTATTTCAAACATGAGAGCCATATCGTTTAAAATAAATAAAAACTATTGTTGGATGGTGTTCAAATTAAACATCCACAAATTGTTACATTACCTCTATTATCTGTATAATTTTAAATATTTAATTGTAGTAGAATATCAATTACCTGTTGTTGTAATGAAAAACTTTCATTGAAAAAAGTTAATTGTAAGAAATTATGATTGTAATTTTTGTTGTGATGTATATTTTATAGGAATTTTGTCTATGAGAATTAAATTAGTAGTTCTAGACTATAGTTCTTAAATATTTTTCATGCCTACATTAGAATGTTTTCTCATTAATGTTTTAGTCTATAAAGTATATGTAAGATTTTTCTGCTATACTAGAAACATTTTATCATCACCACATATCAGAAATCTTTGTTTCATAAACAATCTAAAGCTTATATCAATAGAATTCTCATAGAAAAGTAGTTTTGCATCATATATGCATACTATATTAAAAGCTTCAATCAGTCTCTTGTATATTGGTTGATGTAGACATTTTGAGTGACTTCTAGTAATTTTTAGCAGTGGTATTCTAGATTTTGGCCATCCTGTGTTAGAGTTGCATCATAATCCTTAATTTCCATTGATTTCTAAATACATTGGAAATGCAGAGATATAAGTAAGTTGCACATTTGATTATAACATTAAATTACATTGCAAATACAGAAATATATGTAAGTTGTGCATTTGATTGCTAACATTAAATTTTCAAGTCTTAATTTTAACTGATTTCTAAAACATTGTAAATGTAGGGGTATGTGTACATTGCACATTTGATTGCTAATATTATATATTCAAGTCTGAATTTCCACTGATTTCTAAATACATTGCAAATACAACAATATATATAAGTTGCATTTTATTGCTAACATTAAATTTTTTTACATTAAATTACATTGCAAATACAGAAGTATATGTAAGTTGCACATTTGATTGCTAACATTAAATTTTTAAGCCTTATTTCTTAATTTCCATTGATTTTTCTAAATACATTGTAAATACACATGTATATGTAAGTTGCACATTTTGTTGCTAACATTAAAATTTCAAGTCTTATGGGTATGTAATTATTTTTTCTTTTTCTTTTTAAAAAAATTTTAATTCAGGGTTGCATATTCTGTCTTTCTATGATTAATGTCTGATATTTTGGGAACTTGGGCTAATGACCTACATGACTTTGTGGGTTTACTAAAGTTGAAATACATAAAAAGATATCTGAAAATTTGTGTGGGCATTTAGAGGAGAGATGCACCCAGTTTATGGAACAGACAAGAAATAGTTATTTGATATTCGCATTTCTGTGAAAAGAACTTGGTTGATACATAAACTTTCAGCCTGGTTAGAAAGCCCCTAACCATGTCTTGTGAGTGAAGCTGAAACTAAATAAAAATGTTCATCTGATCAAAACAGAAGGTTTCTGATTTGTTTTATGCTAATTTTACACTTAAACTTATTGTATTAAACTTATTTAGTTATTTTATGCCGAAACACTAAATTTGTTAGCTCGATTAAAAGTCGATAGCTTTGTCAATTCCAACAACGAATTATGTTATGCCGAATTGCAACATTTAACGTCATTTTGCCTTCTACATAAGGCTTCGTAGTTTGACCATTTCATTTTGTCGAACAGGAGCACGTGTTCCAAGCGTGTATCTCATTTTTATTGTTACTTTTTGGCGTCTGTTGACGTCAACAAACATTGTTTTTGCCTAAACAACGTTCTGATTATTGAGTCGTGTTTGGGAAGGTATCCTCTATTCTTACCTCCCGACATGAAGGAACCAAGACGTGTCTTGAGGAATACGATTGTTTTATCATTCACGTACATATGTACTTTTGTGTTTGCAACAAATGCAAGACGCAATGCGATTTCCTCTCTGATTTTCCTCGTGTATTGCCTAGTATAGTTGTCTTTTGTATTCTTGTAAATCCATAGAAAGGTTTATCTCACTCATCGCTTTTCAGTTTCCTCCGTGTCCATCCCAGTACAGTTGTAGTCGTTTGTATTCTAGAAAAGGTCATCTGAATGCTAAACAACATGGAATTATTTACCTTGGCTTTTGATATTGCAGCTTTAGAATACAAGTCATAAAAATATAATAGGTTTATCTCACTCATCGCTTTTCAGTTTCCCCCGTGTCCATCCCAGTACAGTTGTCGTCATTTGTATTCTAGAAAAGATCATCTGAATGCTAAACAACATGGAATTATTTACCTTGGATTTTGATATTGCAGCTTTAGAATACAAGTCATAAAAATATAATAGGTTTATCTCACTCATCGCTTTTCAGTTTCCTCTGTGTCCATCCCAGTACAGTTGTCGTCATTTGTATTCTAGAAAAGGTCATCTGAATGCTAAACAACATGGAATTATTTACCTTGCTTTTGATATTGCAGCTTTAGAATACAAGTCATAAAAATATAATAGGTTTATCTCACTCATCGCTTTTCAGTTTCCCCCGTGTCCATCCCAGTACAGTTGTCGTCATTTGTATTCTAGAAAAGATACTCTGAATGCTAAACAACATGGAATTATTTACCTTGGATTTTGATATTGCAGCTTTAGAATACAAGTCATAAAAATATAATAGGTTTATCTCACTCATCGCTTTTCAGTTTCCTCCGTGTCCATCCCAGTACAGTTGTCGTCATTTGTATTCTAGAAAAGGTCATCTGAATGCAGTAGCGTAGTGAGCATAACTGGCGCCCGGGGTACGATACTTTTTTGGCGCCCCCCATGGTCTTGGGGACCAAATGGTTCAATCGTCGTGGGGAACATTTGGCGCCCCTCTGGGAGTGGCGCCCGGGGCATGATAGACCCCCTTGCCCCCCTCTCGCTACGCCACTGTCTGAATGCTAAACAACATGGAATTATTTACCTTGGCTTTTGATATTGCAGCTTTAGAATACAAGTCATAAAAATATAATAGGTTTATCTCACTCATCGCTTTTCAGTTTCCTCCGTGTCCATCCCAGTACAGTTGTCGTCATTTGTATTCTAGAAAAGGTCATCTGAATGCAGTAGCGTAGCGAGCATAACTGGCGCCCGGGGCACGATACTTTTTTGGCGCCTCCCATGGTCTTGGGGACCAAATGGTTCAATGGTCGTGGGGAACATTTGGCGCCCCTCTGAAAGTGGCGCCCGGGGCATGATAGACCCCCTTGCCCCCCTCTCGCTACGTCACTGTCTGAATGCTAAACAACATGGAATTATTTACCTTGACGTTTGATATTGCAGCTTTAGAATACAAGTCATAAAAATATAATAGGTTTATCTCACTCATCGCTTTTCAGTTTCCTCCGTGTCCATCCCAGTACAGTTGTCGTCATTTGTATTCTAGAAAAGGTCATCTGAATGCTAAACAACATGGAATTATTTACCTTGGCTTTTGATATTGCAGCTTTAGAATACAAGTCATAAAAACTAGAATTATATTTTTCATCCTGTGTTATTAAAGCTTCCAATTTTACGTGTTAGAAAGATTTTACTTGCCAATCAGTTCTACAGAAACACCTTGCTGAGGTGTGAGGTATGTCCAAAAGGAATTGTACAGTGACAAATGAAAACTATTACAATCTCTATTTGTGCAGCGTAACTTTGCATCTCAGAGTATAATTTATTGAATGATTTAAAAACATAAATATCTCATTGCTTTTATTTTTTTATATCATTGCAGGTGTCAGTATCCCCTGTCGGTAGATGTGCATCTGAAAATTTCGTTCGAATCTTAACGCCCAGAAAAGAATTCTCGGACGTAGAAATCTTTATACATTGTAAAAGAATAATGCGGGTTGTGAAAGTCAAGTCCCCAAAATGAGAATGAATACTGCAGTTTCAGCGCCGTGCAGAATCTGTGCGAATTCTTATTGGTGATAAGAACATCTCAAAGGTTCATTAGAATTAGCCAACTTTTTTTTTCCGAGTAGAATCTTTTGTTTGGTCATATTTCAAATAACTCTAGATTCCTATAATTTAGGTCCATAGGCAATACTTATTCCTTCTGATATAAAATCAGATTTTAAAGTTATGTATACAATATACTTAATGCACTGTTGAATTATTTTTTCAATGAAACAGTCCAGATCAATAATGTTTGACATGAATCACTGACCTTCGTCGCCGGTAGATTTCTTTTAACTTACCTTTCTGAACCGACCATTGATGTGAGATTCTCATCAAAGTAAATAAATCTTTTGCATCCATCTTTCGCTTCAAGCATCGTGTTTCCAAAGGTATAATAATCAGAATTGTAATAATAAGCATGATTATGTTGAATTAGAGTAACTCACCATATTCGTGTTTTATGATTTATAACTTTGGTCATGGAGGGCGAACTAACGTTTCACGATTCCGACGAAAAAGAATTTTCAGGCGCAAGTCATTCTTCCCAGGAGCACCCCGATGAAGCCGAAGAAAGATCTACTCTCAGTGATTCGTGCGTTTCAAATGGAACTGTTGCCACTGAAGAACACGTCAATTCTCAGCACGTAGAGAAAATTTCCGAATGCGAAGACGTCTCCACTCAACCGATTCACACTTCCGAGCATACGGGAGAAAAACCATTCATGTGCAAAGTTTGCATGAAAGGGTTTTCTTGCCTGAGCACTCTCAACACACACCTGCGCACCCACGCAGGGGAGAAACCTCACGTCTGCAGTGTGTGCCAGGCACGATTCGCCCACAGGGTAAACCTGAAGAATCACCTGCTGACCCACACGGGAGAGAAACCTTTTATCTGTGATATCTGCCAAAAGGGGTTCGCTCTGAAGGTGCACTTGAAAAGTCACCTACGCTCCCACACGGGAGAGAAACCTTTCGTCTGCGATGTCTGCCTGAAAGGGTTCGCCCGACATGAGAGCCTGAAGAAACACTTTCGTACCCACACAGGAGAGAAACCTTTCGTCTGCGATATCTGCCAGAAAGTGTTCGCCCGGCAGCCAGACCTGAAGACACACCTGCGCACCCACACCGGAGAGAAACCTTTCGCTTGCGATGTCTGCCAGAGACAGTTCGCCCGAAAGGGAGACCTGAAGGCACACCTGCGCACCCACACGGGAGAAAAACCTTTCGTCTGCGGTGTCTGCGACAGAGGATTCACCCGGCAAGTGTACCTGGAGGAACACTCGCGCACTCACACTGGAGAAAAACCTCACGTCTGCGGTGTGTGTCAGAAAGGATTTGCCCAGAGGGCGAACCTGAAGTTTCACCTGCGTTCTCACACGGGAGATAAACCTTTCGTCTGCAATGTCTGCCAGAGAGGGTTCGCCCGGAAGGGAGACCTGAAGACACACCTGCACTCTCACACGGGAGAGAAACGTTTTGTCTGCGGTGTCTGTCAGAAAGGGTTCGCCCGGCAGGATTGCCTAAAGGGACACCTGCGCACCCACACGGGAGAGAAACCTTTCGTCTGCGGGGTCTGTCAGAGAGGGTTCGCCCGACAGGGGTGTCTGAAGGATCACATGCGAACCCACACGGGAGAGACACCTTTTGTCTGCAGTTTCTGCCAGAGAAGGTTCTCCCGGCAAAGGTACCTGAGGGAACACCTGCGCACCCACACCGGAGAAAAGCCTCACGTCTGCGGTGTATGCCAGAGGGGATTTGCCCAAAAGACGTACCTGAAGTTCCACCTGCGTACCCACACCGGAGAAAAACCTCACGTCTGCGGTGTGTGTCAGAGAGGATTTGCTCAGAAGGTGCACCTAAAGTTCCACCTGCGTACCCATACCGGAGAAAACCTTTCGTCTGCAATGGCTGCCAGAGAGGGTTCGTCCGACAGGAGTACCTGAAGGACCACCTGCGCACCCGCACAGGACAGAAACCTTTCGCCTGCGAGATATGTGTGAAAGGATTTACCCGCCTGCATACTTACTAAAACCACCTCTCTAACCATACGGGGGAGATGGCTTTTCCCCGAGACGTGTACAAGAAGAATAAGCTTAAGGGGAGTGATCACTTTTACGTACCTTTAAAAGTGTCAATTTTAGACCTTTGTTCGATTGTATGTATTACTCATGATTTTTGCTTGATTTACATGAAATTTTTTGAGTAACTGCCTATAATACTGTTTATTGTATATGTAATATTTCAAGGTAATTAAAAAATATAAACTTATTTTTTTATTCATAAAAATTTACTAATTTTTTTAATCGAACATTTTGCAGTCAACTGCTGTGCGCATTCTGTCAAAATAGATTATTAAGGTACAGTAATAATTGTTTACTATATGTGATTACAATACTTCAGGCAACAAAATCCACCAGCATTTTTTAACCTTAACATATTTTATTTTTTTAAAGAATTTTTTTATAAGCTTTTACTCAGTCATTTTTGAAATTTCTAATTAAAAGTAGCACGTACTAAAATGTTTTAATATATTTTAGAATAATGTTGGTAGATATTATTGCCTGAAGTATTGTAATCACATATAGTAAACAATTATTACTGTACGTTAATAACCTATTTTGAGAGAATGCGCACAGCAGTTGACTGCAAAACGTTCCATTTAAAAAAAATTATTAAAATTTTATGCATAAAAAATAATTTTATATTCTTTAATTACCTTTAAATATTACATATACAATAAACAGTATTATAGGCAGTTACTCAAAAAATTTCATGTAAATCAAGAAAAATCATGAGTAGTACATACAATCGAACATAGGTCTAAATATGATACTTTTAAAGGTACGTAAAAGTGACCACTCCCCTTAAGCGGCACGTGGACATCTACACGGGAGAATAAGGCCTGGACTCCACTTCACCAGAAAACGCGACAGAAACAGAAAACAGAATCTGAAAATCTACGCACTTCCGGTTTTTTCCGTTTCTGCCCAGCAGAATGACGGCGGAAAACAGAGTTGAAAATGTTGAACTTTTCTGTTTCCGTCCGCGGATTCCGCGTGTATGACAGCCAATAGGAATGCGTCTTGATCCACGAAACACAAAACAGCAATGGCGTCTCGGTTTGACATGGAAGCGTTTATTTATGAAGTTGGGGGTTACCCATTTCTACCATCACCTCCATAACTGCAAGCTAAATAAGTCAAACAGTAAATTCTACTAGAATAATTTGTTGGAATAATGATTTTCTATTACCAGATAATGGATTTAGTGCAAACTGATCTGTAATCCTAAGATGTCACTTTGTAAAGGTCTGATATTTTTAACTATCCAAATGTTATAGAGATGATATACACTAAACATGACAACTAAAACCCTCAGTAATATTTTGTCGAAATTTCTATTACATACTATTTGTTATGCACTACTGTTTTTTCAACAAGACTGTCTTTTCAGAACTCCTGATCGGTAGTTCGAAGATCTCTAATTAAGGTGTTGTGAATACCATGTTTTTCCCTTTCTTGGAAAATCTTTCGAACCCAGAATCGATGTTTTCTTTTTTTTTGCTTCAGAGGTTCTAATTAAAGACAGCAGACTTAGGAAGTGCAAACTCGCCATAGCAAAATCTGTGTCGTTTTCCATACTTTCTTGAGCTTAAGTATTTTATGTCCGAATCACAGCCAATGTAAAACAATAAACAAAAAAAAACAAAAAACGACGACAGATGGCGCCAGCTGAGCGGAATCTGGTGAAGTGGAGTACAGAAAGAACGGAATCTCAGCAGAAACAGAAAACATAAAAAAATTCCGTTTTCTGTTCAGTTTTCTGTTTCTGGTGAAGTGGAGTCCTGGCCTTATCCTTCATGTGCCTTTCGAGAAGCTCTCGTCGGATACTAGTAGTTGTAGAAGGAGTGATGAACAATATAGGCTCCGTAGGAGCGTTTTATTCTCATAGAACAATAGGAAGAAAGTGTTTCTCATAGAACAATAGGAAGAAAGCTGCTGCCACTTGCTTCTTTCTGATTCGTGAAAGGGGCAGAAAGTGACCCCAAGCAGCGAGTGCAGGACATGACGGTGAGTGGTTTAGCTGAAAATTCCAGTCAGAATGGTGCGACCCCCGAAAGTTGTTTTAGGCCAAGGCAAGAAATAGAGTCAGTTGAAGTTTGGAAAAGACCAGACGTAGCACATTCAGCGAGTTAGGCTAGACACATTGCAACGGCTTTTTTGTGAAGATTCTCAGTGAGACAGAAATACTCTCAGCGAGTAGGCTAGAGTTCCAAAGAGCTGCATCTGGGTTTAAATTATTTTTATATTATATTTTGTGTACATGTTGCGTGTCAAGTTAAATAAACGCCTTCCGCGTGACATCCGCATCTTCGTTTGAGTGAAAGAACGTTAAGCACCACTCGACACCACAATTGCAATTCAATATACTGTATTTTTCGGACCATAAGACGCACCTTTTTACGTAAAAAATGGATATAAATCGGGGTGTGTTTTATGGTCCGAAGGCAACGTTAAAATAAAATTAATATTTTATTATATTTATTATTTATTATAATTTTTTTTATCTTTATATTAAGTAAGAAATTGAAAATATCTTTATATATCTTACAAAATATTCATTTCTAAAAATCATTCTTTAAATTTGAGGTGCGTCTTATGGTCCGAAAAAGTATATACATACGTAGTG